>JAEAOA010001763.1:3602805-4185305 GCA_016746295.1 Potamilus streckersoni
ATGCTAATTTGAAATAGATTACTAAACATTATTCTTTATTACTTAAAGAATATTTTATTTCCAAATTAAATATAAACGTGAAGTTGGTAGTGAATTCGTCTTTTCCAATAATAATTTCTGTAAATATAAATGGATATAAATTCATAAGACAGCTAATCATTCCATAGCATTATAATATAAAATAGAGAAAATTCAGAAAAGTAATACAAAATTATGAACTTTACCAAGAAAAATCTAAATAAATTTACGAACACAGACGATTCTTATGTGTAAAAGAAAACGGGCTCGTTCTGTTTCAATTGGCGGCAAGTAATTAGTGTAGACTGCTTCTTGTATTTATACAGAAATCCAAGCTCATGGCCAAAAAAGTAAAAACGTTAGTTATTGCTTCATTCGCCTTGAATCAGAACGAGACTACCGTCAAATCTTTACTTGAGCCGAGTGTTTCAAACCACGTGGTTAAACAGACAAGTTTGCCTGATCAGTTTGTTTGTTTCTAGATAGAATTTTAGGAATTTGATCTATACGTACTGAACATTTGCTGACTTAGCATGCAGCGTATAGTGCAAAAGGATGAAATCTTAGCTTACTAAGTCCGAAAGAACTTTTGGAATTGTTTGCCACTAAGTGTTTTTTTCTGCTGAGTTAGTATATAGTACGGGAACAGAGATTTGTACTTGTTTGTAAAGGGTTATTTGCTGAGTTAGCACACACATTTATAATACAGGAGACCAAGATTTGTACTTATTTGTAAGGGAGCAATCGTTATCAAAATAGAATATAGTTCTAATAAATAAAGTTAATCTGCATATATCTTGATAAAATTTGCTTCCAATATAATTTAATGAAAAGTTAGTCCAATGAAACATTAGTTTTAGTACAATTTAGAGGAAAGTCCAATGTTATTATTTTTACTTAAAGATTCAGTACTAATCTCTATGTTAGGTGGTTATGTCTTTATATGCGGTATTTCCATCTTTATGTTAGACGGTTTAATCCGTTTATATGGTGCCTATCTCATTACACGATTTTACTACTACTACGACGACGATAATGACGACGACAATGATGATGATAGTTGGTTAACTTTCTGACAAGAACTAATGTTAATGATACAGGATTATATTTGACATCTTCAGAGTACTTCTACATCGATGTTTTAGACGTTTCCATAATTTCACATTTTTTTACAAGCTTTGAAAGATACAAAATGAAAATGCAAGGTATCCTTGAAAGTTTGAACTTGAAAAAATATTTATAGTAACATTTTAGAGGGTGAATAATGCCAGATATTGTTTGTAAACTTTTGAGGTATGATATAATTTAATTGATCGATACAATCAGTTATTACATACTCGATACACTTTACCTATATCGTGTGCAGTTTAGAGACTTTTACAACACGAGGAGTACAATCCTATTGGACTTAACGGTTTTGTCTTTAAAATATTTGTGTAACTCTTCGGGTATCTCCAAATCAAAGATTGATAATAAATCCCTTTTTATAGTTAACGGGTCACAGTTTAACGTTTGATCTAACGTACATTTTTTTTTAAAAAAAAAAATATTTATCACTTTGTCATTTAATATATATGTACAGTAAGGTGAAATTTGCCAGTCATGCATAATATTGACTGCCAGACAATAAGTTCAGAGATATTGCCCTGCCACACATAATATTGATTTCCACACGGTAAGTTCTGTGATATTGCCCTGCCATACATAATACTGATTTCCACACGGTAAGTTCTGTGATATTGCCCTGCCATACATAATATTGATTTCCACACGGTAAGTTCTGATATTGCCCTGCCACACATAATATTGATTCCCGCACGGTAAGTTCTGTGATATTGCCCTGCCATACATAATATTGATTTCAGATACAAGACAGAATAATCTTCTTTGGATAAATCATACTTTTCCATGAATTTATTTATTATTGGTTTGTACCAGAGGCGTAGCGAGGGTGTGGCAAGACACCGCACGCGTCGTGGATGCCACTCGAGGAGGGGGAGGAAACATCAGTGAGCAGAACAGTATTTTATACTTTCAAAGATTTTATGTGGCGCAATTTTAGTTCTTGTCATGGGTCTTACCGTGGGCGCAATATGTCGTCGCTACGCCTCTGATTTGTAAGGATCTAAATTAGCTGATGCTATTATCTCATCTGATGCCGCTCTCAATCACAAGTTACACTTCTCTATCTAATGCCACCCTCGGTCATAAATAACCTCTATCTTATCCCACCCTTGTTCATAAAATACACCTCTCTATATGATGCCACTCAATGATAAGGTACACCTCTTTATCTGACGCCACATAAAGTACACCTCTATATCTGACTCCGCTCTCCGTCAGCAGAAGGTACACCTCCCTATCTTGATTAGTTTCTAACTGTATTTTATTTATTTGTGGACATACCCCATACGTAGATCCCGAAACTATATAATAATAGAAATGATCGAAGGAATACATTTTTTTTATTATATGCAAACAAAAATCATATCACACAGCCTTACAGTGTCATATATCACTTAGCACTACCAGTTTCTGAAAATTCTCATTATGTTATCATACTTATCATTGTGTTGTTTTATCTATATAATTCTCTTCATCGGTAGTTTCATATCCAGATCTTTATAGATCTCCACACTTTAATACATATTAATCGAAATATCGTATTCGTCCTTACCTTTAATTATTCCAGGAGTATCTACAGGTGAATTATTCAAAACACTCTCTGGTACAAACCCTTATATATTGTCGATATTTTTAACGTTAAGTTTTATTAATCCAGGAAATTTGCTCCATGTACCTGCAGTTCATTATTTTAAACACGTTAGGTCCCAAGTACATTGATATATTTAAACACGATAAGTCCTAAGTACATATCTATATATCAGTCATCTGATTTATTTCCCTATAATTTGTTTCACTTTTGTAATATCCTTGATCGTGTAAATACACCTGCATGTTCATGTAACTTCTTTGATTTGCCTCATCATTAGCATAACTGTGTCAGTAAAAAAAATGAAAGACCGTTAGCGTTTACCATGTCGTCAAAATCTGTTTTCAAATCTCGTCGCTACAAAATCCTTGTTCTCTTGTTATCATAACAGGTTTTAAAAAATACCGCCTTCTGTACTAATAAGGCATTACAATTTTCAGTTTTTCAGCTCTCTTAGTGATCGGATTTATCATTTTACTTCGTGCGCAATTAAATATATCAGCTGTATTAAATATGTCCAAAGCATTAAATATGACAGCTGTATTAAAAATGTCCGACATATTAAATGACAGCTGTATTAAATATGTCCGACATATTAAATGACAGCTGTATTAAATATATCCAATGTAAACACTATTACTTTGTCATGTTTTCTTTTTTATACTTTCTCATATTTATAGTTTAAGAAATTTTATGTATACTTTCTTGCCATTGTTAGAAATAGGTTTGTTATGTATTTTCTCAAATACCTGGAATCTCCAGATGTAAATTGATTCCGTGACAGACTTTGTGCCAAATGATTTTGTTCAGCTTCCTCTTCACGCTTCTACAAATATTTCTTTTTAAACTTTATATATGTCGTTATTCATCTATCTCTAACACGTCACGCTCTCGGTCATCCTCCATCCCATATCTTTAAATATTTTCACTTATTTTATTTACAACACTCATCAATAATAATGATGGAGATCTTCCTTCAACGGTGTCCTTCCGATGTAGTATAGTTGTTGTTGTGGGTGTGACGCTATTTTTCAACACACGATTAGTTGGTTATACATTATGGCCATTATAGCTGTTGGGGAAGAACCCGGGAAAACACCTGTAAAAACCAACGAAGACGGAAAGCTTTCTCACATTCATACAATACACTATTTAAGTACAGAAATTCACGGACAATACACTTTAGGCCATAAATAGACTATTTAATTACCGACAATACGCTATTTAAGTATATACAAACCAGCACCAGGAAGTATGTCGTTTTATTTTTAACTTTTGTTTTCGTCTGCTTTCGTTCGTACTTATCAGTCTTTCATTCTAAATTTGCCAAAAATCGATTATAGATCAATCCAGAAATTAACACTTTTAAAAAGCAGTAATGACAGTCCCTTCAAATACGAACGAATAAAAACTGGAAAACCTTTTAGTTGATTTTGTAGCGGCAAATAATATCTGATAGACATTCTTCCATCGGGTGACGTTGTTGGAGGAACCTTAGTTTCGGGGCCCGGAACCTTAGTTGAAAGACTTAGCGAAACTAACAATAAATCGGCAAAATCGAAACCCTTCGCAAAGCTATCAACAACATCATACGACAGCACGTTGTGCATGTTTATTAAATTTGTTAAATACTAACTGTATATAATTATTATTACAATAAAGCACGAATAAAAGTTGTTTCGGGATAAGTGTAATTGTCATCTATTGAGTAGATTTTCCTCACTTACAAATCCTTTTACGGCTCCATTAGGCTTTGGCTTGATTAGCCATTTTCTGTAATGGTCAATATGGTCATCTTCCCCAGCAGGTACTTGCGTTTCCCGCTCTGGAGATTTGTTTCTCGTCTCCTAATAATTTACTACTACAATTACTACATACTACAACTACTACAGTTCAAACTGCAAACAAAAAAGATTTTGATCTGAGGTAGTAGAATAGCCTGCAAATTAGGATCCATGTCTACTGATTAGTCCTAACATACTGCACAGACCTATATCTGCCGGCGTAATATGCGACGCCACATCTGGGTCTGTGCAATTTGCTGATGGACTCGTCTTATAATAAAGTATGTCTGATATTGAACAACTGCTATACGATATATAGAACAAGGAAAGTGATTGCGGATACAAATATATACTTTCATCGCGTATGTATTGCAGTACACATATGAAGTGAAAAGTTACGTGCCAAGTACAACTTCTTCCCAAATCGCTGAGGACTCATCAATCTCAAATTCTTCTTTGGGGGGGGAGGAGAATATTACAAACATGTATTTCCGTCTATCCAAGTTGACATGATGAATAGTTTCAGCGTTAAAAAAGCAACAGCTCATTGGTGTTTAAAAAGATCAATGCAATTTGTTCAGAGATTATATATATATATATATATATATATATATATATATATATATATATATATATATATATATATATATATATATATATATATATATATATATTGACCTTTACAATTTACCTAGTAGGAATCATTAGACACATTATTTAATAACTTAGAGCCTACAAAGCTTATGATCCTTGAATTAAACTATATATATATATATATATATATATATATATATATATATATATATATATATATATATATATATATATATATATATATGGAGTATGCGCCATTTGTATATAGCTCTATTAACAATTTATTAGATTTTTGTTATTATTTGTTTTATATAGTCCTTAGTCACAAAAATTAGCCATTTACTATTTGCAAACGTCTGAGTACAGTGTTGATGAGATTTCACATTGTCTGGTTTAATTTCCTAGCGAGTTCAGGCCAGAGCCGTGTCGGTGTCGATGTAGCTAAGTAGTCCCTATCAAAATGTAATTGTGTAGATTGATTGTGTGTACGTGCGAGGTTGTGGTGATAGGAACTGATACAATGGAATAATTCAGAATGGACTGTTCGTTATCTGGAGACGACCTTTAGTGTTACTATGGTGGTAAAAATGGTGTATGGTTAAAGGCAAATGAGTCTTAGAATCATGATTTGACAGACCTAGCGTCGAGTAAAAAACATAATTCACCTTTTTTTGTTTATGTTGTATATTTTCACGGCGTGAAAAACTTTACGATACGTTAAAGAAACGTAATAAGAAACCACGAAGTGTTGCGGATGACATGCAATTGAAATGTAAATATTTAATTGTGATATTGAATTGATGAATGGAAAATTATTTATAGTCTGGACGCTTTGGAATTTTTAGTAGACAACGATTATTGTCGAGAAGTCCTTTAAAATAAGAGAAAAACAAGTGACTTCTAGCAAAACTTACGCAGGGATTGGATTCGCTCGGTAAATAATAATAATAATAATAATAATAATAATAATAATAATAATAATAATAATAATAATAATAATAATAATAATACTTTTTACAGGTTTTGTTTGCCGAATAGCTTACATAGCGAGTCAAAGTAATAAAGAAGGAAGCGCAGGGTTACAAAATCAAAAAATAAAACAAGAAAATGTACTATTTATATACTTTTGGAGCAGCCGTGATTATAAAAATATGGAGAATTTAACGATTTCTAAACAATCATGTGTTTATTCCTGCATTTTACTGAATTGGTGATTGTTATAAAAGTTGATTATGGAAGGAATACTGAAATAGTTGCGAAAGATAAAAATACTGATTTACAAATTACACTTTATGCTCCAAGAAAAATCAATAATCAATAATACATACACAGTATGATCTGTTGTGTTTTGCATGATAATGTTTTAGAAGCCTTTAATGAAACCTTAAATAAGATTTTAGTCGATATATATATATATATATATATATATATATATATATATATATATATATATATATATATATATATATATATATATATGCTTGACAAAGATGGACAAGGATGTGCTTTTGAATTTATTTTTTTGTTCAATGTAACACTTGTCGATATTATTGATTTTCATGTCGTTTGTGGCCTTTTCATGGACTTGATATTTTTTTTTATTATTATAGAGATATATGTACGAATATTTTTTTTCGTAATCAGTGATATGTAGAGACAATGCACATGGTCTGTGTCGATTAATATTATGAACATCCACTCCCAATGTCTTTCTTTGAAGAAACCATCGTTTTCTTATTTTTTTAGTGTTTAAATATTTAAGCTCGTAACAGAAAATTTAATTTTTTTTTTATTAAGGCAACCCTTTACCCTGCTTTTCTGCACAAAACGCGTGGGTTTATTATGCACTACCTTGCCTTCCGGTGTATCCTTTATAGGTTTTAAAAATTAAGGAGCAGTTCTCTTTAAATCCTGGTATAGTAACTTTGATAGCTATGTGGGCGAGTTGGTTGGAATCAAATATCAACGCAATATGTGATCACTTTATGTTCATTACTAAGTTTCCTTTTGTGATTCAGTACGTAGGAAGATATTGTATATTAGCAAAAGCAATGGTGTTTGATTGTCCTGTGGCGGGTATGCTGGATAAAGGTGGGAGAAACTGTATCATAATTTATGCTAATCATAATATTTAGTCACCTCAAGAAGAATGAAGTGTTTGTTGTTTTGTTTTGTTGTTTGTTGCTTTTTTTTGTTTTTGTTTTTTTTTTAACCTCATTTTTAACTTCCTTATCGGCAAGTCAGAAAGGAACGGAGTGACGCTAATTTTCTCCACTGATTACAAAGCGTGATTCGTGGATAAAGCTATGTGGTGAAGCCGTTATTGGATTTCTGTTTGTAAATTTGAATGTTTTAAAAATGGAAAGAAAAAAGAGAAAAAGAAAACACAGCTTAAAAACTTTCGTACTTGTTTCAAACACTTCTGCCAATCATGATTGAATATCTCAGCGACACAACCTTAAAAAACTGACTTAGTTGGTAACGGTACACGGCATTGCTTGTTACCCCGATTGTTAATCACTAAGCCAGTCATGGAAGGCAGCTGGTTTAGTATGTTGGCCAATTTTATCACATTGTACAATTTTTAGACAAACTGCAAATTAAATTTATTTTAGAAATTATAAGATCGTGTAAATGTTAATCTGTTCGTCTCTTAGTGTACAATCGATATTCTCAACAAGATAAATTATGCCACGGGGTGGAGGAGTCATTTAGGGTACATGACTGTACAAGAATATACAAAACGAGAATGAAAGAATGTGGACCAAATGAAGCGGAAATAGGTTACAACGAACCAAAATTAAACGAACTGCCCGCAAAAAAAAAAGTGGAGGAATTCAATATAAAAAAAAACAAAACAATGAACAAACTGCAAGCAAAAGGAAAGAAAGTGGACGAAAACGGGCGGAAATAAATTAGAAAGAATCTAAAAATAAACTACCCACAACCGAAAATGAACTTAAATGAATTGAACGTCGGCTAAAAAGGTCAATAACGAATTCTGTACCACTGAAAAGAATTTAAGTGTAAATTGACACTATTTATTAACACTGGCATGAGTCAGTAAACGGTATTGCGAAATATCACACTAAAGCTAGAACACGTGTACTTGCTCATAATGTGGATGGAAGAAAACGTTCCTGTAGAAATCAATTTAAACGTTTAGCTGGCCACGTCTCTCTCTCTCTCTCTCTCTCTCTCTCTCTCTCTCTCTCTCTCTCTCTCTCTCTCTCTCTCTCTCTCTCTCTCTCTCTCTCTCTCTCTCTCTCTCTATCTCTCTCATGACTGAAACAAAACAACCAACACTAAGCAGAAGGAGAGAAAACAATCTAAGTTAAAAGGAACAAGACCTCCGTGAAATGTAGTAAACTAGAAACACCACTAACTGCATGCGTGTGACAATTCTTTAATGGATGCATTGTCATCACAGGCACGATATTGCATCCTGCCAGAATTGTTCAGAATTTTTAGGCTCTATGCTCCCCAAAGATTAGGTCTGCATCCAATCAGTATCCCATTTATTTAATGCTGAAAAATGTCTATAAATTCTTACCGAAAACGATAAAAGGGTTTATTTCTTTATTGATTTTTACCGATTTTTTCAATTCAGTTTACTGCTTTTTGTTTGGGGGTGGATGGGTGGTAGTGGGGTTGAAGAAATTCAGTTCTTACATCCTTGGACTGGTAATAATCTACAGGCCGCAGGTTCGAGAGTGTCACTGGGAACATCAATTTTCTCCTATCTCCTTGGAATCGTATAGCCAATAATCTTTTAAAACTGCAGTAAACCCCCCACTCCACCCTCCACAAAGAAAACAACAGAAAGCAAAAAAAAAAAAAACACTCGAGAAAACTTTTGGGAAAAACCCCATGTTTACTGCAGGATTTGGTAGTAAATATAATTGCGTATTACTTTTGAACCACATGACATACTGTTGAAATAGGAAAATCAGCCAGTTCCAAAGCAAAAATGTGTAAGAGGGTAACCAGTAATAATTCTTGGATCCATGTATTTTGATATTTGTTATTACAAACATATCTTTCTCATAAATACACTATTTACGTGTAATAAATAGTGTATACATAAGTTGATCAGTATTTCATTACAGATTTCAAATCCCTCAAAAAAATCTTAAGGGTGCCGCTTTACCTCCACAAAAGAGAATTGTGCAGAAAATGTTTTTTTTTCTTTCAGTGACCTTTGCTGTTGACCTTTTGATTGCAAAGACATTTTTCATCATCCGAATCACAAGACATTTGCAATGTATGACCCCAGGCTTTGATACAGGTCTAATATTCTTGAGAAGAAACTATTTGTCTTCTTTCATTCAATGTGACCTTGACTTTTGACCTTCCAAGACAAAAATGGAAAGGCTTCTCCCTTTCCCAAGTCATCCACAAATTTTGGTATGGGTAACTGATGTATAGACTACTGTTAATGTGGATAAACACATTTTTTTAGACACACTGACCATTAGTCAATCAAACAGAAAATGGACATCATTTCTTATAAGTGCCTATGAAACACAAAGTCCGGTCCAAGCATGTGAGTGAAATTAATTTTATTGTACCTAAATAAGTTTTCTTTGTTCAGTCATGATGACCTTTACCTTTTGACCTAACAACTGATGTGATTTTTCTTTAAACCAAGTACAAGCAATCTACAAAGTTTGGCAAATATAGATGATGAATAACTCTAGTTATTGTGTGGAAACAATTTTTTTTCTTTCATAG
The DNA here is from genome assembly GCA_016746295.1 of Potamilus streckersoni. NCBI lineage: Eukaryota > Metazoa > Mollusca > Bivalvia > Unionida > Unionidae > Potamilus > Potamilus streckersoni. Next base: position 3,612,649 of record JAEAOA010001763.1, read on the forward strand.
TTCACTTGACCTTTTGATCTTCAAATTAGTAAAACTTTTCCTTACTCAATTGCAAGTTATCCAAAAAGTTTGGAAACTACAGATGGTGGACAACTTCTTGTATTTTCAGTCAAGTGGCCTTGACCTTTGAATCTCAAAATTGATAAGACTACTTGCCATTCCAAGAGCAAGCTATCTACAATGTTTGGTAATTATAGACGGAGTGAGCTTTATTATTATGCAGAAACAAAACTGGTAACAAATGTACATCATAATATAATACACCTTATGGTTGGCTTAATTTTTTTAGTTCTTTTAAATCAAAGTAAAGTCATTAAAAGCTGTTCTACACTATTTGTTAGGTAGCTGACAGCAAAAGCAAGCTGAGAGTCATTCCTTTAAACCATGTTATGTTCCTTATGAATAAAAAAATCTTCAGGATATAAAAAAGTCCATTCTATCAGCATATCACTTTTTATTAGAAGAAAAATTCTTTAAGTTTCAAGGAAATGGTAAGGAAAGTAGTGTCTGATCCTTCATTGTGATTAGTACTCAAGCACATACCTGCATGTAATGATCATGGTTTAAGAAAGTTGTTTTATTTGGGAATATTTATTTTAAATAAAAACTTGGAATTAAAAATACACAGTTAATGTGTATTTTATAAACTGAATTTACAGACCTTACAATGGAATTTTTTTTATGTATTTCATCCAAGATTAGACCACACAAATCTGGATTTGATTAATTTCTCCTATTACAAAGTTTTTAACTCAAATGGCACCTTACAAACAGCAATTTTAGGTTATAAATTTGGCTTCCCTATACAAAAAATGGAAAACTTTAGACAATTTTTTTTAAAACAAAGCTTAAGATAGTAGGATTGCAAGAATTTAAATTGGACAGGATTTGTAACCATTGATGACAATCAACAAGTATAGTAGAAGGTAAAACTAGATCATACCGGCATGTTAATTTTACCTGTCTGCGACATGTTTCTCAAAGTAAGCTTTGGGTGAGCTTCCATTTTAGTAAGGACATATCAATAAAAATGTACAGAATGTTAATGATTTGAATCGAATTAAGTTTGCCTTCTCCAATCCACTCGGTGAAAATTAACTTAAAGCTCGTTCCCTTAAAAAGATACATTTCCTTACTAATTTAACCCAAGTTCATTTGCCTGAATAATCAAACACAAAATAATAAAAAGACAGAAATTATGATCATTTGTTTAGACATAATGAAAGAGTAACATGTAATTCTTCATTCAGCTTCAATAAAGAAAGGAAAGCAATAAACTTCCAAGCACTGTAAATGCAATAACTTTACATATTGCACATATTAAAAACAATAACAATGAACAAGATTTACAAACTTAATGAGTGTGTGTGATATTCTGGTTTTGTTTCCATTTATCTTTCATCACACATCTAATAATCAGGTTTTCCATCAGTAGAATCTTGCTCTAACTCAGATCTGCCAAAATAATGTTTCAGCCAGCAAGGGACATACTTTATATTTACCTGTGTAAACCAAGTATATGCTACTATATTTACCTGTGTACAGCCAGATAAATACCACCTTATTTACCTGTCTACAACACTTTTTTTCTTTTATTTACCTGTTTACAAGCAGGAACACAGTACACTAAATGCTAATGCATTAACTGTGTACAATCAGATACATATTACTGTATTTACCAATAGAACATTCAAGAAAAGTAGTAAATCATTTGTTTTTTCAATCCTTATTCATCTTACCATGTCAAAAAAGAATGTGCAATCATGGGAAAGAAAACCGAAGTCTTTACTTGTAAGCAGGAATCCTCTTGCTGAGTGGATGAAACCTGAAGTAGCTTATAATATACAGACTGAATTGAGGATTAATGCCAGAGCAATGGGAATTCATTTCAATGAGGTACATAATGGCATCTACCTCAAGCTGCTCTGGACGATAAAAACACATAATTCTCTGGTCAGAAGTCACCATGTGGAAGGAAATAATACTGTAATACACTACTCATTAGGATTTATCAATATACAAAATTTCATCTGTGTAGGGTAAAATAAATTTGATTAACAGAGATGTACTAAGCTAAAGATAAAGAATATGTAACAAAGAAATGGCTGAAAATACAAACAACATTCAACAGAAAATCTGATTAGAGTGACATAACTTTGATATGGCTGAGTTACAAAAAGATTCTCAACATGGCCATTATGATAGCCATATTGGTTGTAGGATTGGCAACATTTTCATTCAGAACTAGATACCATATAAATTCTTTTGGTGAAAATAACCAAAGTAAATATGGCCATCAATTCAGAAAGTGTAGCTACAATGAGGTTTTCAATATGGCCAAAATGGTTGCTGCACTTTATGTCAGATAAGCATAATTTTTATCAGAGATTGTAAGTCTTCTGGTAAAACCCTATGTCAATATGACTTTCATTTTAAGAGTAGTGATAACAAGATTTTCAAGATGGCCACAATGGTGGCCATAGATTATGTCAGCAGATTAATGCCATTATTGTTTTGGACCAAACAGACATCCTAAAATGTATTAAAACTTCATGCAGATACCACTGTCCCTTCAAGAGTACTAGCAATAAGAAGATCTTGAAGTTGGTCTGCATGGTGGTCATAAAGGAGAATAGATCACTAATTAACTATCATACTAAATCTTCTGGTGAAAAGCCTAGACAAACAACACTTTCCACGCTGATATGGCCATCCTTTCAGGAGGAGTAGCAATAGCAAAGTTTTCAAGATGGCTACTATAGCCATTATACTGAATGTCATATTGACACAATTTCAATTAGGACCAAGTAGACACCATAAGAAGTCCTTTTGAGAAACACCCTGTCTGAATGGCTTTCTATTCAGAAGTGATTTTCAACATGGCTCCATTACTAGATGTTAGATCAGTATCATTTTCATTTAGGACCAACAAAACTTCATTAGTTTAGGAAAAGCAGCAATAAAAAGGTTTTCCAGATGGCCACTATGCTGGCCATATTGGCTATCTGAGCAGCACCATTTTCAGTTAAAACCAAGCAGACCTAGAGATAAATGTGTGTCAAGTTTTATGGCAATCATTCAAGTAGTACAGCAAAAAATGAAATAACAAGCTTGTTCTAATGGACATACATAAAATGGACAACAGATAACAGTACATTCCATGAGCTCTTATTTGTGGTCTATGATCAGAAGAGCTAATTAAAGACAAAACATATAGAGCACACTTTCTTTACAAAAAGACAACACCTATACAGGTGCATATTCATCTACTCATTCATTAGTACAACACAGCATTTCAAGAAAGGTGACTATAATATTTTACACAGATTCTGAAACCATCTGCCAGTAAAAACCAACCAACAGCATCCATTTTATACAGCCAGTAAAAACCAACCAACAGCAACAAATTAACTGCTTTCATATACAAAGAATCTTACATGATTACTCTCCTTTTATAAAAAGAAACACAAATGTATATAACTATTTATCAGATACAAAAAACTCACACTGACTTTATTAATTTAACTGCAAAGGACTAAAAAGAGCAATCATGTAATTTTTATGTACAATTATATTTTTTGCTACATAAAACTGATCTATGTCAGCCAATGTACTGCCATGATGTAAAATAGCATGCATCAAATATCACAAATTATACAAGAAAAATATCACATGAAAAAAATGCATTGGAGGATTGGGTCCAGCATTATCTTCAACAAGAAAACCTGTCTTAGCAGGCATGCTACTTGTGTTTTTGTTTGAATCATTTTGGAACATCCTGGAAAAGCGCAGTGTAGAACTCGGGTATGTCCATTTTCATTTGGTAGTTCTTCACTATTTCTTGAATTTTTAACTTTCTTCGAACATGTGGAGGCTGGTATCTGCCAGTTAAAAAATATTTCAAATTATCAAAAGAACAGAACAGAACAATTAATACTTTATAAAGGATTCATTTAACTGATGAGCATGTACATAAAAAAACAACATGGACTTGTATATGAAGATATCTATTATACAACTGGTATACATTTATGATCAGCACAGACCCAGATTGACTGTGGCATGAAATGCTGTCAAATATGGGTCTATCCTGTTAACCCATGATCATTAGCAGAATCAAAATAAATTATCAGATATGGCAAGTGTAATTTTATCAATGACCTGTAAACAAATATTGGGTAAGCATTAACTTTTTACTACTGAAATACATAGTAAAAATCTAAATTTTACATCGCAGTTTGCTGCTGTGGGTCACAAATCAAGCAGACATTGCTTCCAAGAAGAAATGCATCATTTTTAATATGAACAAAGTATAGTACAGTAACTGAATTAAAATATTTTTCAAGATAATTCACATGTCTCTTTATGTGTCTGAAATTATGGCAAATTTACTACCATCATTTATGTAAATATCTGGAAATAATTACTTGTATCTCTAAGTACAATTAAATTCTGCTATAACAGACTTTGTTAAAACACAAAATTGGATGTAGCATGGTCATACAATGAAATCCTGCTTTACCATGCTTTGTTATAACACAATGTTGGATATAGCATGGTCATACAATGAAATCCTGCTTTACCATGCTTTGTTATAACACAATGTTGGATATAGCATGGTCATACAATGAAATTTGTTATAACATACTTTGTTATAATACAATGATGAATACAGCATGATTATGGCTCCTGATATTTTACAATAATACCATCAATTGTTTTAAGTACTACAAAACTTTAGTGACAAAATAAACAAATAATTCAATAATTTGGAGAGACAAGGTCTAATCTTGAATAAAAGGAAATAGTCATTGGCTTTTGCTTATTTCTAAAAGACATTAATTCCTTTAAAAGCTAATGATCATTTGACTTAATTATTATGGAACCATCGACTAAAAAGCCATTAAATTTTCTTTGTGTCTGTCTTCAATACATTCTGTATATAGTCATTGTTTAACAGAATGCAAGCAATAGCCAACAGATATTTGGTCAGTCATCTGGCATACACAACTAAGCAATGCAGTGCTCTAAAAATGTCTCTCACCTTAATTTATAAATCAATTAATTTACCTACCTATTTAAGAGAAGAAAAAACTACTGATCACTAATGATTGCATCAATAGTAATACATGCCCACGAAAACAACTCTATCATCAGAAATGTCAGAAGCAGTTTTGTTACTGCCACATTCATATATCTCTCCTCTAAAAAAAAATTACTGTATTTTGTATATTAGTCAGACAGCAACTTGAATCACTCCCCTATACTCAGGTACTAATCATTGTAATGCTTACTGGAAAATAACCATTTATGTTGTAGGGTGTACGGATTTACTATTATAATCAAACATACTACCCTCTAGTTTCTCTGCTGTAATGCTGAGTCAGTTATAAACATATTTCAATGAATACTGGGTTCACTTAATATCTCTGTCTTAAATGGTTTTATGGAGCTCACTTGTATAGTTACACACCCCGTTTGAATTCTCATCCCATATATTGTACATTACAAAGTCAGTATCCTTGAAATTCTAAAAAAGTATCAGTTAAAGTATTTTCAAACCATAAATGTCCAATTTATACATTTTACTGTCAGCCAGAAATCAGTCTGAACAGCATACCTGAATGTTTCCAAAATATACTGTTTTGTATCTTAGTGTGCTTCCATACGAAAGAAAATAAGGTGGATTTTAATAGATCTAGCAGGAAAATTCTTGAAGTTATGCTTTTTTGTGGACATTTTTGATGGATTTACTAATAAGAATGAAATTGACTGGTACTCTATTACTTGAATTTCAGTTGCCAATTTTCTTATACATGTATATATATATGTAATAATGAATGATTTCTCTGCACAAAATATAACTGCTAGATCTGTTGTTGTTATTTTTGGGCTTAACGCCATTTTTCAGCACACAATTGGCTATACATGGCATCCAGTATTAATGATGGAGGAAGAAACCAGGAAATCCCCGTAAAGAACCACCGACCCACAAGAAGCCACTGGCAAGCTTTCTCACATATCCACATTCCATGAATCCTAGGTGAGATGGCAGTGATCGGGGCCTGTCTAGATCTATAATAACTGTTTAAAGCATTTGTCATTTTTTTATGCATCAAGCTGATAACTGCAACAATAATTCAGTAGTTTGGGGAATATTTTTTGAGTTAACCTACAGTTTGATATTGCACTCTAAGTACATAGCATGACAACATTTTTAAGAGCCAGACCATCATGTTATAGCAAGGGGTCTCTGTATAATTTATGTATAATCATTTTCTTCCTATTTAAAAATTTAATATCTGCACTGTCAGGATTCACAGCGCACTAACACATATGTCAAGTTCAATGCTGGATGGAGTGGCTTAGGTAATTTGCCTATAAATAATACTTACTGTTATGAAAATATTTTGGTGTCAGTGTTTTTTTAATAAACAAAGAAACCTGGTTGGAGTTCTGCTGTTCATAGTACTGACTTTAGCACACAGTACAAAAGATATTCACAGTTACGTGTCCTATATTATATAGTTACTTTCATCATTCATCAGCCATGACAGACACATTACAAAATCTGTACCAATGGACATAAAGTATTAATAAAATAAACTAAAAAATGCCCAACGAGAATAATAATCATTTAGAAATTGAGCTCTAACCATGACTATGACCCAGATTATAAATATGTGTACAACTGTCAAAAAGAGTGAGTACTATTACTGAGATTGTTTCATAAAATAATAGTTGCATGTGACATGGGAATGTATTGTTAAAATTACTGGAGTCTTTTCAGATTATTTCATAAGCCATCTTTTCTCTCATTTTGATCTTAAAACTCCAAATTTGCTGAAGAATTTGCAAAATATGAAAATCAGACAAATCACTTAGATTGGTTCAGGATATAATCAGAGTACATCTATTTTCAATAATACTATAGGTTTGATGACCAAACCAACCTAGTGCAAAAATGAGGTTCTCAAGTAAACCTGCCATTGATATATATATATATATATATATATATATATATATATATATATATATATATATATATATATATATATATATATATATATATATATATATATATATACATACATACATACATATGGAAAATTGCATGATTGCATGTTGTGGAGTATGTTAGCTGTTTTACTGCTACTCATTGTAAAATACTCAAGTAATTTTTGTTTGCACAAATCAGAGTATTTTTTCAAACCTTTTGTGGGCTGGACATGTATGAAAACCAAATTCTATATTCCCCACCCTCACAAATGCTAAAACTAAATGGTCAGTATTTCAGAAAGATTTAAGTAAATTTGGCCAATTCCAAATTCTGCAGCCTCAGCAAATAAGTAGGAGATCTAATATTAGTACTAGGACAGATAATGGCCGGATGTTTGTACCTGAACTTGGTATTTTTTTCAATACTTATGCACAGCAGTTGATGATTATTCAGTATTATTTTTTTCTAAAAAAACATTAGGTCTTTAAAACACTGATTCAATATATGCATGTCATTGTTAGATTAAAAGCAAAACATCAAAAAATGTGTTACACCTATAATACCTGATAATTATTATAATTTATATATTTCATCCACATCTAGAAAGGTCACCTTTCTTATAAAGATGTCTTCCAGCTGCAGAAAATGTGGTGTTATAAAATGGGGGGGGCTACCTTTTTTCATGCTTATATGGGAATGAAATCTATATAACAACCAGTTTACTTACAGTTCACTTTCCAAGCGTTTGCGCCTGCAGATGTTAATCGCAGTTTGTCTTACTAGAGTACCAAGACATCGCCGACTGACCACCATTCCATCTACTAGTGGTATAGCCATTGTAGTTCTGCAAAAGCAAAAAAAATATAAGGAACTAAATATAGAAAATGAATACTGAAATTGATTGATAAAATATATCTAAAGTTCTTTTCATTTTTTGTATTTTTCACATGACCCACAAATTCTCGGTCTTGATTTGGTCCTCATCACATAATGCAATTCACGACATTACAGAAATATGTGCTAGAAATATGAATATTTTATAACTACACCACTGGAAACTATTAGCATAAAGGATACAGTTACAAATATTCTTGCAAGAGTTATGTACATGTCATTTACTTGTGTGCCTACATATCCCAATGCATACAAGTTTCAAATGTTTCATAGTTTCAAATTATGCTTTATGTTTTGCTCTACTGTGTCATATGATGTGTCAAAAACATTATTTAATAACACACTTTAGGTCATTACACATCTACTGTTCTTTCATTTCACTCAAATTTACATGACAGAACTCCTGAATTTTCTTGAAACTATTTATTAAATTGGATCATTTATGATGAAGGTCTACAAAAGTAAATATTCTCAGCAACACCCAAATTTCTTACAAAAGACATTTTGGCACTAAAATAGATCCATGAGCAGTATATCCTTTTTCTTCTTTAATTATAACTTACTATAATTTCATCTCTTGACAAAATAGTGCTGGATTTTACTCATGGGAAAAAATATGGTATTTAAAATTAGTCCTAAAATATCTATGAGCATGCAAAAGAAGATGATACCCAATCATTTATGGAAACTTGAGTTTGTGAATGTGTCTGTTGCTAAAGCAATTATTAAATACCCAGACACACAACCAAATGATACTAAATAAATGAGCTTCTAACTAAAACTGAAAAAAAAACAACATCCAACATTCTGTTGAAACCTGTTTGTATGTCAAAGTAAAATTCAAAACATTCAATTTTTTGCAGTAGATAACTCTGTATATATGTACCTGATAAGACTTTGCATTTCATTTTTTTTAAATGAGGATGATGGCAAATTGATAACTAGTAATTGTTCCAGAATTAAATATTAATTATGGATTAATCAAAACTTAGCATGTGATTTTATCCTGACAGTACCTGAGAAATTCAATACTGCTATGTTCAAGGTCAAAGGTTATTACAAGAATTTTTGCACTGCACTATGTTCCAGGTGATCTGGGTCTATACAGTTTAAAACTGGACCTGATTTATATGTGATTATACATAGTAACTGAAATCATATGAACAATATACAGCATATCCCCAGATCTGCTGGCTCAGATGATGGTAGATATGGGTCAATGCAGTTTGCAGTTCGGTACGTTGTGACAAGAACAAATACAATATACCTTCCTGTCTGACCCTGCATATGTATTCGGAACAGGCCATTTTTGAGGGCATGAATGAAGATCAGGCTGATATCTTTCTCCGGAACTTTGGATAATGGCACTGTTCCTGTTAGCTGCTCCAGTCCAGTGCTTGTCAAACTCACCATTTCAGCTAAGTAAAAATCAGATGTATCAGTCACATGTAAACTTTGGTTTGAACATGAACAGAAGCTATTGTTTCAAAATGAATAGATCCTATTGTTTCAATACAGATTCAGAGTCTAAGGTTGTGTAAAGTTTGTAGATATAGAGTGAAATCTATAAGTGTATTGTAAATAGCACATTTATTTTTGCAGAGAAGTATTTTAGGTAAAGGAATTCAGTTGGTCCAATATATGCTTGTGTAACATATAATAGGCAATCTTCTGAGAACAGTACAGACTCACATAATACTCTTGCAGATCAGGGTACACAATGTCTGCCTGAAACCATAACAGCAACACAAGCACAGACTCTAATTTGTCCATATATAAAGCAACATCAGATCTGGCATTGAAATCATAAACGTTTCAGCAGCCTGACTGATATTCAGATTTCACTTACGGCCAATTAAAAGAGATCTTTCAAATGTGAAGCTTTTTGTGACTGGCTGGCACAAAAGATCTCAACCTTAAATTCTGCATCAGGACACACATTCTATGAAGCAAATACAGGGATCACAAACCATGACACCAATCCAAATCTTTTGAGGTATGAATTTATATCCTACCTTTCTAGGCTAATTATATCATATTAATATGTGTCTATGGTGGTAGTAATGCACTTGTCTTCATTTCTGTGTTCTGGAACACACCGAGGTAAGTAGTCACCTCTCAGAGGTTGGAAGTTTCCCTGAGGTTACAATAAATATTCGCTTATAAGTCACATTTAACTGCAAACTGCACAGAAATTGATCTGCAGACACATAATGTGGCAGCAGTTTTGAGTGTGCAGTTTACCTTGACTTATAAATGAGTGCATAGTGTATCTGCATTTCATATACCGCAAAGAATATTTTAAACAACATCTACATCATCAAGGTATTTTGTAATTAACTGTTAGAACCTGCTGCATCATCAATGTAAAATTATTACCATATATACCTGCTTGTAAGTAGAGGCAAACTGCAAACAACAAAGATCCTGATCTGCTGTAGCACAGTTCACTTGCAGGGTCTATATGTTTGTTCTACTGATTACACCTAGCAAACTACACAGACCCAGATCTGCTGGCACATTATGTGATGGCAAATCTGGGTCTGTGCAGTTTGCAACTGGACTTAACTTACAAATGAGTATAGATGGTAATAGTTGAAACTTTTTATTTCTGAATATTCCCAGTTCTGATTTTTTTTCCTCTTCATTATCAACAGGTCACAACCCTCCCTTTTTCTTGACCATTTAATCTCCTGATGAAATTATTTTTGTGCTTTGTATATGAATTGTTTTCAAATTGTTGAAAATAAGACATTTGTTTTGCCAACATATTTGTAAGAGTCACAATGGCCCCTGACGCTTGGCAAGAATAAATTAAAACTTTATAAATTTTCAGTTGATTGTACGATAAGGATTTGCAATTTATACTGTGTATCTTTGACAGATGGCTTGAGGTTATCTTTAACATGGACAAAACTATCAACCTTGGATGGGCGACCACATCCCCTTACATATGTTGTAATAAATGATTGAGTCTGATACAGCTGAGGTGCAAAAAAAGCATGTTACCACTGGCAGTGGCACTGCCACATCCAGCTCCATCAAGAATTACAATCAGGAAAAGACTGAACAGTTGATTAAAAAGCATGGATGCAAAATTTAGTATCCACTGTTTCATTTTACCTGTAAAGTTCAGCTCACGTGATTTGACAATGTGGGTGTGGAAAGAGAATGAATACGATTTTTTAAAAACTCCATCATATCTCTGTGCATCCTTATGGAATTGCTGCTTAATGCCACACTTTTTTTATTCAGTCGCATCTAATGATCACCACTGAGTGGGCAATGGTCTCAATAAAATGGTTCTGGTTTACAGTTTATTGACCCCAGCAAGTATGCTTTAAACAGTTTCTCAGAGAGCAAGTAATAGAGATAGTGGGACAATAGCAAGTGATAGAAGTAGTGAGATGTGAGCAAGTGAGAGAGACAGAAGTGCAGAAGAGGCAGACAGAAAAAGAGGTGGAGAGACATCATTAAGAAGTGGAGAGGCATGGGAATTGGAGATTCCCAATGAAGATTTCTCTTCTGAACATACCAGACAAACTGCTGATTTTATTCAGTTTGACAGCTAATATAAAACATTACAGAAAGATCAGACTCACCTGCTGGAAAATTGTCTCTATCTTCAAAATTTTCCAACCATATAACAAAGATCTTGGTATCTGGCCAAATCATAGCAGTAGGCCGTCCTGGGCGACGATTTCTCACAACAGTTGTATCACTTGGTGAACATGGGCTCTCTTTTCCTTTCTCAACCTTATCTTTATCAACAGATTCAAAAGTCAGTGAGCGTGGCTTTGTCAGGGTTATACAACTTCTATTGGGGGGCATTTGGGATTTATCTGTGAATAAAATGCTGAGCTTCTATATTCAACAATATTAACACTACTTGAAATTTGAAATTTTATTTTATTGGCATGGAGTTCACAAGAGCTACCACATGTACCTGCATACAAATCAATTTCAACTGCAAACAACAAAGACCCTGGTCTGCTGTCATTCTTGATGAAATAAACATATTTACCATATCAGATGAAATATGCATGGAGCTTGCTCATAACTGTACACATCTGAGATCTTAATAAGTTTATTTACCAAATATTCACAAAACTGGATCAGGAATTCTCTCTGGAATGGTAACAAACTCAGCCAATCACATGCATTGATCACTTGCATTAAAAACTAGTTTGACATCTTGAGCATATAACTCTATATTTGAAGTTTTATCAAAATCAGATAAAAATATTACTTCAAGAGTGATCAGATGTTCAACCAATTAGCTGCAAGATCATCTAATTAATATGAATGGATCCCAATCATCTTTGAATTCAGTATGGTAATAAACATGGTCAACCAGATTCAAGATTACATTAATAGTATCTGTAGTTCTTGTTCATTATCAAACCCATCCAAGATCTTGAGGATATATGAACATGTTTCAAGTCTGATCAAAATTGGATCAGAAAATATATCCAGAGCTGCAACAAGCTCAGTTAATCACATGCAAGATCACCTCATTATTATGCACACATCACTCATTACCTGACCTATTGAAAATCTTTGATATCCCAATATTTATTCAAAGTTTTATCAAAACTGGACCTTAAATATGGCTTCCTGAATGGAATCAAACTCAGATGCAAGATCATCTCATAGATTTGTCACACTCATATGAGATGATGTTGATGTATGCATATATTTGAAATTCAGAAATCTGGTCTACAGGGTCTTCAGCCAGTCAGATGCAAGTTCAACTCATCAATATGTATCAATATGTATTGATAATGCTCAGTATCTTCATCATATAAGACCATATTTAAAGATGTATGAAAATCAGAGGAAAAGTTCGGCTTCCAAAATGATAACAAAGTTAGCCAATCAGGATCACTGCATTAATATGCATGGATCTCACTCACAATCACACTTATCTGAGATTCTGATAATATAAACCAATATTCTAAGCTCAATTACATTCAGGTCAGAAACATGGACTCCTGAGTGGTAACAAGCAGAGAGTCAACAACTTGCATGATTCAAAGGCAAACTTCTAAGTTAGAGAGAGGAGGCCTTAACTCTGTCAAAATTGTATGGAGAAACTCAAACTGAACCTATTGTATATGCTTGCTTATAATCAGAGGCAAACTGCAAACATCAAAGATCCTGATCTGCTGTAGCATAATACACTTGCAGATCAATGTCTATGATGTTTGTTCTTTTCCAAACAAAATCCAGAATCCCAGATCTGCCACTGCATTATGGGATGGCAGATCTGGTTCTGTGCTATTTGCAGTCTGACTCATCTTTAAGTGAGTACATAGTAAAACCTGACAACACTTGGTTTCAATCTCTGAAATGTTACAGAGTGTATAGCATTTAAAGACAGACAGGATTTTTTATAAAAGCATTAAGGTGTTCATAAATATGAATCCCCTTTTCAACTGGAGCACATATGAAGCAGTCAACAATATACAGACTGGTATGGAGATCCTGAGGCAAGAGAAGTGTCTTACATTGAGATAAAGCACAACACACAAACCCAGACTTGTTTGGACTATATTCAATCCTGCCATTATATGGAAGGTCTGTGTGATTTAGATTTTAACATAGCCTTAACAATTCTGCTTCAATGTCTGCAGTGTGGCAACTCATAGTCATGTCTAGCTCTGGAGCATAATGCTGCAGACATGTAGCATCATGTCCCAGCCAGTCCCATTATCCTGAACACAAGGCTGACCAGTCCTAACACTAACCATATGAGGCAACTGTTCATATAAGTCTTTGGTATGACTCTGCTGGGGTTAGAACCTGCAACCTCCCACATCTGAGGTGGATGCTCTAACCACTTAAGCAACTGGAGTGGTCATGCGGAAGAAGGAAAATACTAATCATTCAGATGCATCAACAAAATTCTACATTACAGAGTACAATTTGTTTCATCTAGATGTAATAGGTTAGCAATTGAGAGGATGTTAAAAACAGGTGACTGATAATACAAAAATCACAGCTCCAGTGGCCTTGTAGTTAGAGCATCTGCTTCAGATGCAGGAGGTCATGTGTTCAATATCCTGCATAGTCATATCAAAAAGACTTTTACAAAAATGGTACTAACAGGTGCCTTGATTGGCACTCAGCATTATGAGGCTAGTGTCAAGTCTGGTTGGTCTGGTATCAGGACAACATGACTGGGTGGGACATGCTACATGTCTGTGACATGATGCCCCCAGTGCTAGACATCACCATAAACTGCCACACTGCAGACATTGTAGCGATATGACTGAAAGATTATTAAAAGTTACGTTAAAAATCTAAATCACACACATATAATACAAAAATCACTGAAGAATACAAATTAGGTCATAGTGACCTTTTTGACATGGCAGATTTACTTCCCTTGAATTGATGAGTGCAAACAGGGTCCATGATACTGATGGTGTAATAAAAAGATGGCTAAAAATACTAGTTTGAAAAAAGCTCCCAGTGACCAATTTTTCATTTGTCAAGTTACCTGTCTTGAGGTGCACATGCATACCAATTTTCATGTGCAAATAAAATAGTCCAAGATATTAAGGGTGTAACAAATAAACAGCTGAAAATACACAAGTCATACAAGCTGAACATTAGCTCTGACAGACCTGCTCTTGGTATGGTTATGGTACCTTGAGATTTATCCATATACCAGTTTTCATGTGTAGATTAAATAGAGTTCAAAATATTCAGAGCATACTGAATAAACAAGTAAACCAACATTTCAATGAATATGTGATATGAATTTAGTGAACTGGAAAAATAGGAGATAAAAAGGTATAAAATAAAGAAAGAATTAATCTTTATATGTGAATACTCTGAACATTACGGGAACAACTAGCATGCAAAATGCCATTACTTGTAAAAGTAAGGGCAGAAAAGGTCCACAGACAAAATTTACAATACATGAGCAAACAAATCTTACTTCTCTGTGCCCCTCCCACTTCTGTAATGACAAGGTGGTCATATGATGAAGAGAAGTTACTTCAAATAAGGCAAGGACAATCATTTATGTGATGGACCAAATTCAATGCAAGGGTAAACTGTACATGCATTATCAAATAGACCTACCTGATGATTTGTCATCCATAACTTTATTGTAAGTCTCTATAGAAGGAATTACGAAGGCAACCTCGGAAGATACATCTGCCCAGTAGAGCACCTGCTGACGTCCATCATAAATACTACCTCCTGTTCCTGTCTGGTATTCATCCTCTACAAAAGCCATTTAGAATGTTATGTAAACCAAATTCAAATTAGTCTTTTCTTGTTAAGAAAGCTCACCTTATTGTGAATGGATATATGTAGATCTAATGTAATATAATGTGCTAGCAGATTAGGGTCTAAGTTATTCACATGAAATCTTAGGTAAAATGAATATCTAGACTTGATATGCCACTGATTTATGTGCCAGCTAATCAGGGTATATGCTCTATGCATTGTTTAACAGTAATGAACCATATATATTAACCTACTGAGTGGAAGAGCAATTCTCTTAGTACTAGCTATGCCTTCTGTCTGTTCTGTTAATGTTTGAAAAATTGAGCTTCCCCAATTTTTAAAAGGAAATCAAAGTATCCAAGATACTGATGTATCAAAAGATAAACATGTTGCAAGAAAATAGTGGCAAGAGTATAAAAAATTGGAGATGATTAATGTACTAATAATGCTCTAAAGCCAAATGAAGACTAATTCTACACTAGAGGAGAAATACACTGTATTATAAGCAAAAACACATCATATAATTACAATAATAAAGAACTACATAAATAGGTCTAACATAATTTTACCCAGTTTAACCAAACTTAAAAGCAGCAATAAGAGATATGCCCTTACAAAGATTAGCACTGTGAGTGCTGGTACTTGCAAAAAAATCCCATTTGCAATGATTGACTTGGACTGTCTTAAACAGATGAACTATGGAGAGAAGAGGGTTTACCCAACAATAATGGGACACAATGCTATAAAGAAATGATGAGAGATTCTGGCAATCAAATTCATGCAAGAGTTTAATAATAACAAGTTGCACAAGAAATTTACTTGAAATCCACTCATTACTAGTACTGCCTAGGTGTGCATAATCTAAAGTTTTAAGGAATGGACTACAACAATTAATGGTGTTGTATCTTTAGAATAAACCTTATAGATAATAGATAAATAAAAATTAAATTCATCCAAGCTCTCATCAGTATAAAGATATATATCAAACTCAAATAAGATCTGACATTCTTAAAAGAAGTTCTGCTTTGGAAACCAGTCTAATGTGAAGGTAAATCATGGATCATAACTTATCTGTATCAGTATGTATAAAGCTGGAAAAGGAACATGTTTTAAATATCACTAATATAAAGCACATATAAAATTTAGTTGAAATCATATAATACTTGGCAAAGTTATGCTGCAAAAAAAGGTCAGGAGGATTATAAATCAGGGGCCACAACTCCTTCATATTATGATGTAGGAAACTGGAAGATGAACTTATCTGGGGTCTCAATAATATATAGCACATATAAAATTTGCTTGGAAATGAACAATCCTTTGTAGAGTTATGCTGCAAAACTAAAGCTTAGGAGGAAGGGCAATCAGGGGGATAACTACTCAAATGGATGAAAATAAATACACTATATCAATTTCTTTACTGAAAAATCAGCAACCATCTTGATTTTTTGTCAACTATAAAACACAGATTTAGGTTATGAAAGTAATAATTGGAAAAAAAATCCATTAACTAGCCAAAGGGTGCATCTCATATATTTAGTGCTCTATTTTTTTATTTCCGATATGCAGATTGTTTCTCTGACAAATTAAGCATGGGTGAAATGTATAACAGAATGATCACATTTAGAGGAAAGGGTGGAAGGTATTGATAGTATGGTGATTGGTTAAATATTTTCTCTTAATAAAAAAAATTATTTTCTCCATCAGATACATTACCCTTTTTTATTAACATTAAAAGAATACCTTAGTAGAGGATGAAACACATCCAACTCCTATCCAGGAGCAAGATGACTGCTCATTTGAAAGGGTCAACATTTCCAAAGGTAATACAACAAAAGATTATGCATTTATACTCGTACGAGGAGATCATGCTGTCATCAGCAAGGCAAGTTAACTCTCTGGGCAGCTACCAATGGTCTGAGACCATACAACAGACTTCTAATGATTTTGTTCACCCTTGTTTCAAGTGGTAGTTCACCGTGATTGAATTGTCTGACAGTGTAAGAACTGGAGGGAAGCATGGAGAAAGGCCTTAATTTCCAAAAGACTGATATAAAAAACCTTCCCTTGAACCAGCCACTTGACAATGATCATTGTAAAGTCTGGTAGCAAGCATGCATGTCCACCACAACCTAAGAAACTGGTGTCTGCACAGACTGAGACTTTCTCTCTCTCTGAATCAGAAAGGATTGGGTATCTAAATGAGCCATGGCAATTGACTCACTGAAAACAATGCCCACACATAACTGGGGTCCTAAATCTTATTAATGAAACACACTGGATATTTTTGCAATCATTGATGATTGCTGCAAAAATCCTGAAGGATGGATGTTCATCATGTTCATCAACATCCACAAAAATCTTGACATTGACCATATATATTGTATTGACACTGACCTTATATGTGGTACTGACTGACATTGTATGTGGTATTGATATTGACCTTATATGTTGTACTGACATTAACCTTATATGTGGTATTAACACTGACATATTTAGTTTTGATATTGACCTTATATGTTGTACTGACATTAACCTTATATGTGGTATTAACACTGACCTTATATTTAGTTTTGATATTGACCTTATATGTTGTACTGACATTGACCTTATATGTGGTATTGACAATGACCTTATTTGTGGTATTGACTCTGACCTTATTTGTGGTAATATAGCATGATGTCCCACCCAGTCACATTATCCTGACACCAGGCCAACCATTCCTAACACTAACCTTTTAATGCTGAGTGCCAAGTAAGGCAGCTGTCAGTACCATTTTTTTAAAACTTTGGTATTATTTGGCTGGGGATCAAACCCATGACCTCCTGCAATTGAAGCAGACACTCTAACCACTAGGCCACCAGAGCAGTCTTGAAACAATGCTCTTTTTTGGCAAAATATTCATTTAGCCTAGTGATCTTGCTATCTCTGACCACATTTTTATGAATGAATAGGCTTATTTAAGGTAGTTTAAGTATATTATGTACACAGTAATATTTATAACTGTTTTTGACTGATCATTTGGAATGACAACTAGCATTGCTAGATCTTGTGCATGCAAGATTTGCATGCCTTTTAACTTTTCTTATTTTGAACCTTTTTTATTTGATTCAAATGATGCAATAACATGATAATACAAAGGATGTCAGCTTTTAATTCAGTGCAACCATACAACAAATACTTTCTTAATCAAATATACAATGTGTCATATACCAATTTTGATTGCGATTTTCTTCAAGTTCAACAAATAGGGTGTTACATGACAAAAGCTCGTACTCAGTAACAAAGAAAAGAGTGAAAGCCAACAAGCTTTGTGAAATTTAACAAAACAATTTATTTCCCTAGACAACAATGTAAACATTGGTAAATATGACTTACAGTTTGTGAATATAATCCAAATATGATTCTAAGAATAAAATAAAAACACAAGTTCTATCACTAAATAGTCCTATAAGAATCCAGGTTCGAGTCACAATGACGTATAAATATGGAAGGTAATGATGTCAGATGCAGTCCAATGTATGCATAACAATAATTCACTTGAATCACAGTCTTTGTTTTGGAATAATTCCAGAATAAATTTCATTATCTTTTAGAATTTTTTTTATAGAAAAGTCAACTTGTTGAGTTTCCAGGGGAATAAATTATTAAATCCAAAAACCAGTCGAATAACAAGCAATCTTGGCAACAAATTAAAAAATACATACACCTTGTACCTTTAAGGTTTTGAATGACTCTGCCCAAAACAATATTAGAATGTGTATTTAATTTCCTGGAACCTCATTTCAAGTCTTGCAAGATTGGTCATGTGGTCTTTCACTACACTAGTTTTGTCATGTCATCCAGTATAGACCCACTTAAAAACCAATTGTAAAAAAGGCTGCTTACAAAACATTGATCATTTGAAGAAAGCATGTCCGTGATGCTGACCAATCATTTTAACTTCTTGTTGATTTTGTTACCAGGGTAAGATGGACTCAATGATAATATGCACGTATTACTATTTTGTCTTAAGTAAACAACTTTGTGATAAAAATATACCTCACTACTAAAAATAGAATCGCAAATCCAAGAAAAATATTCATTGCAATTAAATACAATGAAACAACAATGAAAATGAAAAGAATTTTAAACCTTACACACAAGCAATTTAACCACATATACATACCATAGGGCTAATATTTTTTTGTATTTTTTAATTTTAAAAAATTGGGTCCATGCCTGACCCTGTTTTCTAAGCAGGTTTTGAGTTATCAGTTCATGAGTTATTGAGAGAGTGGTGTAATTATCTTCATCAGTATGATATACAGATTAAAAATGTTTCTTCTTTCATGGAGGGCTTGATTGGGAAGTAGCAAAGGCTTTTACCCAATGTTTCTGAAATCTGAAAACTAGTCCTTGATATTTAGCAAGGCACATATCTTCTGTGAACTTTGTAGAGAATGACTTGTTGCTAATATAGTACACAGTGTTAATAGTATAAACACAATGACACTGTAAAAACATATACTAGTATTGCAATACAACTTTAGGTTCACAATAACAAAATTTAAATTTAACAAACCATCCATTTCTTCCTGCTCCAGTATCTTCCAACTGGTACTAATGTGCCCAGTCCACCCAGCATGCCTTTTTACATCTACTGGCCAGCCCAGGGAGTGTAAAAATTCAATAAACTGAGGCTGGACATTGCCTCTTGATGACTGAAAAAGAAAAGTGGTGTCATCCCAGTACTGCATACAATGGCAATCCATAAAACTCAAGTAGGACATTTTTAACTGTGAGTCTGAGTGACAAACTTTTTTTTATAGGGGTATAGTATTCCTTTGGCTGGGTTCATCTGTAAAAATCCATCACTGTACTGAAGCAGTGAATAAAACATTTACTTAGAAAGTTGCCAATAAATAATGCCACTAGTAAATAATACACAATGATGTTTCATGTTCCAAACATTTGCCTTCCTGGCAGACTTGTGAACTTGTGAAGAGAATGGATGTTACTACTGATGAAATGATTGCAGTCATGAACATAAACTTGTAAAAAGAGGAGTGACTTTTGTTGTCTTTACCAATCAGTTTAATCTTGCAAATTGATATACAATTATTTTTACTATCTTTCAGATTCAGTGGCCACTAATATCGACATTATACTCTCAGACATGTCTACCCCAGGAAATGTTTTTGAGTGATGCTACCAACAAAAATGAGGGACAGAGCTTGAAAATGAGGGACACAAGTGTGTTAGTATCAACTAACAAAACACATTCTTTAAAAATATCACTAAATACCAGTAATGCATGTTTACAGTATATATTTATACATAAAACCAAGTACCCACCTATTTATAGCATATATATATATATATATATATATATATATATATATATATATATATATATATATA
The DNA here is from genome assembly GCA_016746295.1 of Potamilus streckersoni. Lineage (NCBI taxonomy): Eukaryota > Metazoa > Mollusca > Bivalvia > Unionida > Unionidae > Potamilus > Potamilus streckersoni. The sequence continues at coordinate 3,633,188 of JAEAOA010001763.1, forward strand.
TATATATATATATATATATATATATATATATATATATATATATAATTCAAGTCCCGGATTATTCAATTCATGATTAGGGACCTGTAGTAAGAACTTTTCAGGTCCTACAGCTTCTTTTCATTCTAGATCCCATTTGTAGCTGTCCCTGGTCTACATTTTGGAATTAGAAGTGCCTATACAGTCTCTGAACTCAATTTACTCGTGAAATCTATTTGATTTTTCTTACTAGAAAGAAACTCATAGTGTGCAGATGAATGATGTTTTCATTATTGGAAGCAATATTTTTGGCAATATTTTGAAGACAGCTGTTCCATTTTCCTTCAACTGGCTGACAGTAGCCCCAGGTTTCATTGATCTGTTTCTCAGACATGACTGAAAATCTGTCATCTGATGTGCCAGTTCAAAATTTCACATCTGCTGCCATCTCAGGTAATAATACTGAAAATCATTGCAAGAAATAATTCAAAGATGCCACTCTGGCTTGGAGTTGCAATGCTGGATCCCAAATTTCAGCATGCTTTAATAAATCATCTTTATGGGACAACTTGTAATTTGCTGTTTCAAAAAACTGCCCTGTCCCATCATAAAACTCTTGAAGCCTCTGTTTACTCAGGTGGATCTCATCTATTCTAGCAATTAAGTCTCTTTCAAACTGTCCAATCAAAAGATCTTTATCCTCTCTCTGATGGTGCTGAAATTCAAACTGTCTTTCTTTTTATGCAGATTGATAAAGCATAGCTGAAAGCTTTGTAAACTTCAAAAGAATGGTTTAAAGATGTTTTTCCAGACATCTTTTTAGCGCAGCTCTTTAGTCACATCATCAAATGGTTTTAGAGCATCTACCAACAAAAAGATACAAGGCAATTTATTGGAGAAGAGAAAGCATCTCAGCTTAATTATCTCTCTTTTCCTGATCTGGATGATGCCTGATGCCAACTTCTCTTGCTCTTTAAAACATTCATACAAAAAAGGGTCCCATTTGTCCAGAAGTCTTTGTAAGTACCTGTTTGTTGATGCTTAACCATCTAGTTGAAACATGTTTTAGAATTGTATTTGCTTTTATATTATGTAGAATCTGCATATCTTTGAAAACTGCTTGCCATTTACTGCATTTATCTAAATATTGATAAACATCAATCAAAAGTTGTTCAACATCAAGTGGAAGACACGCAACACCTTTCTCAGCAGCTAAATGTATCAGGTGACATATATAGCCTGAAAGACATAAATTGGGTCACTCTTAAATCATAAATCAATACTCTCCTCTGTCCTACTCAACCATCACTGGGGCAGTGTCTGACCCCAGAGCTAAGTAATTCTTCTAAGGAATGTCATGAACTTTTAGTTCCTTCTGTATCTGATTGAACATTTCTTTACCTGTTGCAGAGCCTTCATAAACAAGGATTGTGAGGATGTCCAATGTTACTTATGATGATCCCAGATTGACAGTTCTGATAACAGGAGGAAAGATCTTGGATCATTGCTTCTGCCAGTAAGAACAGTGAATAGGCAATTCCGCATTCTTTCAGCTAATTTATATTAGTACTGGCCACTAATTCTCTTAAAGACAGCAGTTCCTTTTGATCTACCCCACTGAAAATGCTTCACAAATATTGAGTCACTAAACAGAACTTTAAAAGCCTTTGAAAATATTCAAGTGCACTCATAGGCAGACTGAGTTTATTAATATTATCTACTACCATAATTTCAGCTCCAGACAGTCATACTAGATCCAGCAGTCATACAAATTTTTCAGTGTTGAACTTCTTTTTCAAGGTTAGAATGTATTTTTGTCTGAAACTTATCAGCGTATATCGAACATTCCTCCTAACTAATAATTGAAAATTCACATTTGCAGATATTACAGAACACATTTGTGTCTGTAATTTTTTCCCATTTTATGAATTCATACTCATCAGCAAATTCTTTATAAAAACACTGGTAAGCATTTTTTTAAAGCAGGTTTTGATCACTTTCATTGATATCTAATTGTTTTTAGAAGCCATGATTTTTTTTCCTCCAGAATAAAAAACAAATAAAAACAGAATTTAAAAGAAAAATCTGTGAATTTAGACTGGTAGATTAGAATTTTCTTGAAACACACAGTGTCTGCACTGGTATATAAAGGATGCACCATGTTGAAAATTTCCTGTTTACTGTTTGGTGATAGGAAATTTATTGAGATAAGAATTTTTGTAATCCCCAATTTTGTGAATTTTCAACACTAAATACGTATTTGCAGGACATTATTGCAAATGTGTGCATTTTGTGGGACCAATACACAAATTATGGGAGAGTAGGCATGTCTGTACCCTGCCACCTCCCATTAAAAGACTGAAGGACTGAGAACTGAGTGCAATACTGAATCAATCAAAGGCAACAAGTCATTAAAATATGTGGCCAAAATCATTCAATAAATTGACACCATTTAAAAACTTACTAAATATGAAACTTTGTAGCTAATATTATTGAAAATGTAAAAAGAATACCTGTCTCCAAAAAGCTGAAACAATGTTCAATTATGGACTTTGTAAATTAGGATCTAAATCTGCTGTCATGATCATCAAACTCATTAGTCTGAGATTAAAGCTGTTTAGTAAAACTGACTGATATCAAATAAAAGCTATGAAAACCAAAGTATTCTAAATACATGCATGGCTATTCAAAGATGGTTAAGAACCATAACTCTGATAAATATAGGCAACATATGGTTATCATCAAAGTTATCCAAGATCTTGCTGACGAAAATTTGATTAAAACCAAACAAAACAAAGTGTGAATGCTTAGTATAGTATATAGATGCTACCAAGTTGTTCAATGGTGAAAACTATAAAATATCATCAAATCTGATCGTCAATGAAGTCATCTGAGACATTCATATAAGATGAAGCTACACAGTCAAGTGACCAATCCCAAAGATCCAATACCTAAATCCAGCTGACAGTTCTGTTTTTTCAACATGATCTGAATCCAAAGGAAACTTAGCTCTGTAAGAAATAGTCTAAATCTACTCATCAATGAACACGTCTGAGACCATGCCAAGATGATGCTTCAAAGCCAATAAATCAAATAATTCATGAGATGCCTTTCTAGCATCAATTCAAGTTCCATTTTAAATGTCACTAGCATCTGGTCATTTATAAACTCACTAACTTTAGAAAAACTGAATCTGAACTGTATGTTTAAAATCAAGCAAAAGGTGCCAATGTTAAAGTGTTTAAAAGCTATTAGGATACATATTCTAAGCTGATAAATGGCAATAACTCATAGGAATACAAGCCAATCTGCTCATCACTGAACTGACTGAAGTTCTTGCCAAGATGAATTGAATAGTACATTTTGTTTAATCAAATTAAAACAACAGATACAACAATGTTCACATGGTTTTGCATTAGCAGCGCCAATGCTATGTCGATCAATGGCAGTAATGTTAAAAATGTGTTCATCATCATATTCATCTGAGCTCCTACTGTGATGGTTCTTTACAGCAATTGTTTTAAAATCAAATAATAAATGTGGAAAAATGAGTATTCACAATGCTAGAGAACTCACAAGGCAATGAATCAGCAATGTCTAACCCATGCTATGAAGTTCATGGGTCATAACTCTAAGAAATATGTGCTGAGTGCTCATCTTCAAATTTACAACTGCTCATGTTCATGCAAAGCTTCAAACCCAATTTTGTTGAAATGTACTAATAATGTAGAAGCTAAAGTGTACATAAGATTCTGCATTGGCAATACATATGCATAAATAATCAAGGTCAATAACTCTAAGAAATATGCTCAAAATCAAACTCATCTGAGATGTTTCTGATATGAACCTTCACAGAAAATTTTGTTCAACTTAATAACGAATGTGTATACTTCAGTATTCATATGGCAGATTGAAGGAAACAAAGACACATGGGGACCATTTCTATGCCCACTTTCCTAAACAACAGGGGACAACAAGTTCAGCTCTTACGACATTGAAAACAATCTCCTGTTGAGACTTCTGTCCTGACTTCACATAAAAGACATGGACTGTATCACTATCTCTACTGGGCACCATATCCAGCATCTCTAGATCAGAGAACAGTCCTGATTTTGAGGTGTCCAGCATAACCAGAGGTGGTGGAACACTACTGCTTGCTGGCTACAAATAAAAAGCAGGAAAAACATATGTTCAAGCTGTAATTTCATTATATGTTATACCTCTACACATACCCTGATTTAGTTAAAACATTTTTTTCTATACAAATGGCACAAAATTATCATGCCATACATGAAAATAAGCAAAATAAAACTTTTTGAGACCTAACAAACAAATTTATGAAAAAACTTGGTGCTAGTCAAATGCAACTAGATATGACTTCCTGCAAAATGTTTACTGAGATGTGAACAATAATAAAAACTGCAAGCTGTGACATCTGATTTTACCTGTAGGTCAAGTAAGTCTTGTTTCAGAAGCTGTTCATAATTGTGCTGACATTTTGCAAGAATTCTTCTAGTGACAACCACATATTGATGCAAGAGATAAAAACATTTTTATTTTGACAGCCACTATGTGTTGGAGGTCAAATCAGCATATTTTTCATTCTGGACCTAAAGCCCATGCTAATAACATGCTGGTATTCAAAACAAAGACCCAGACAAAGATTTTTAAAAATGACCACCAAGGCAATAATTTTCAAGGTAAGATGAGCACAATTTTAATATTGGACTAACTAACTGATATTGCAGTCAATGACCATCCATTCAGAAGGAGTAATCATAAAAACATGTGTCAATGTGACCATTTATTTAGAAGGAGTAATTATAAAAACAAATGTGTCAATGTGACCATCTACTTAGAAGGAGTAATCATAAAAACAAATGTGTCAATGTGACCATCCATTCAGAAGGAGTATTCATCAAAACAAATGTGTCAATGCGACCATTTATTTAGAAGGAGTAATTATAAAAACAAATGTGTCAATGTGACCATCTACTTAGAAGGAGTAATCATAAAAACAAATGTGTCAATGTGACCATCCATTTAGAAAAAGTAATCATCAAAACAAATGTGTCAATGTGACCATCCATTCAGAAGGAGTATTCATCAAAACAAATGTGTCAATGTGACCATCCATTCAGAAGGAGTATTCATAAAAACAAATGTGTCAATGTGACCATCCATTCAGAAGGAGTAATTATAAAAACAAATGTGTCAATGTGACCATCTACTTAGAAGGAGTAATCATTAAAACAAATGTGTCAGTGTGACCATCCATTCAGAAGAGGTAGTCATAAGACAAGAGATGCATTATAGCTGCTGTGGTGGTTATAATGGAAGGTCATATGAGAATTATTTTCTTTCATTAATAAGATATTTTTTAAATGCCTATTGTATATTCTATGTCAATTCAGAAGATGTAGCAATAATAATATTTAAAGATGGTCATCAAGTTAACATACTGAGATATCAGATTGTTCCCATTTTTACTTTGGAGTATCTACAAGTCATAAGAAGTCTTTTAGTGAGCCCCATAATAATATGGCCATCAGTTTAGATGGAAAAGCAATGACAAGATTATCAAGATGGCTGCTATGGCAGCCATATTAGATGTCACATTGACACCATTTTTATTTTTAACTATCTCTATGTTAAAGAAAGCATTTCAGTGAAACTCACATGTGGATATGACCATCTGTTCAGTGGAGGAGTAGTGATAAGATGCAAGGTCATCCCAACAGCTCATTTGAGACTTGACAAGATGAATTAACAATACATTACACATACAATAAAAGACATTACATTACAGTTCAGAATCTGGTACCGAATAACTGAAGAGTATAATACAGCCATACCTACATAATTACAATGTTGCCTTTTTAGTTTCTAGCTTATATTTAGATAAAGGAAGATGAAGAAAATCATAAAGATGAATCACTTTTCACCTATACTGGACAAATGGCAGGAAGAAAAAAAATTGTTCATCCCTAATAATTCTTCTAAATGATAAGGTAGAACACCTGAAATTAAAATAATTCAATGTCTCAACAATATAAAAGTGCATGCCAATTTAGGTTGACTTTAAAAAACTTAGTAAAGTCATTCTGCAGAAACTGAAGTCAGGATGATAAAAATCAGGAGCATTAACTCAACATAAAATGGATATAACAAGACAAAAGCCATAAATGAAATATCTAGGTCTTGAAAAAAATTACAAACCTGATTGCATCAAAATGTACACTTCTGAGCTGTGCTAGTTACAAGAATATGTAGTAATAATGATGTAGCAATGACTGAAAAAGGGCAATAACTCTGTCAAAATTATACTGGAAAAGACAAAACCTTTAAGAGACATACATATACAATTCATTAATCAAAATGCATCCAATTATATGGAGGAATTGCAGACCTATGCTGGTTACAAGAAGTGCAAATTGAGAGATGGAAAGCTTGATGGACAGACAAAAATGGTGATTACTCTCTTTCTGGATCGAGATGTATGGCCATAATTAATGACAGGTTTTGGAATTGATAACATATTATTACAGGTTTGCTATTTTGTGGTCAGCACTTTTCCTCAAGTTTTCTTCCAGCAACCCCTCTATACAAAAACACCAAGGTCTTAACATTTTTCATAAAATTTATGCAACTGTCTTCCACATAATTCATGAAAAGACATGCATACCTTTAAAGCCTCTAGTGAAAGGAAGCCATAGTGTGACAGAAATAGCCTTGCTGTCTGGAATTCCTGACATAACCTGAAATAAAAAATCTTAGCTTAGTGAATCTGGCAATATTTTTTTTGTTTTAAAACCAAATAATAAATGTGGAAGCTTGACTATTCACAATGCTGTGCATTAGGTATGACTATCCTAGGATGATGAAGGGCCATAACTCTAAGTATGTGCAAACTCTTGCTTAAATGAAATTTCATACTGACCATCCGATTAGCCCAAGCTAACTGCCAGGGTTTGTCTTTGTGCTCAGCACTTTGCTCCACTTGTCTCAACACTACATGACATACTTAAGTTCCATAAAACACCTCAATTAAATTATATGCAAATAATGAATGATAAAAATTATCAATAACCCGCAATTTCCCAGCATTCGAGATGGATGCTCAAACCACTTTGGCCACCAATGGGACTTATTACATATGTAGCAGCTTTACTGAGGCAACTGCTACAGATATGTGTATTTTCATGTCAGTAAATGGTTAAAAGTACAAAATACATGAGATAAAATTTAAGCATTTCTTAATTGGCAATAAACCAATATGAAAAAAAAATCTTGCTCTTTCATGAATTAAATTTCTTTGAAATTTTATTATTTTTTTTAATGTGTACAAATTTTGATTTATGGTAATTAATGGTTTTATTATGCTGCAATATGGGAATCAGCAAAAGGGCAAACTGTACCTTGGAAGTTTACACTCAGTTTCTGGGTTAGGGAAAGGCTTTTTGGCAGCTTCCTGGCGACTCCTGTTGCTGACTTGGTTCTCAAACTGCATCTGCTGCTCAATCATTCTTTTCATCTTGTCAAGGTCAGACCGCATTTTGTTATCTGTGTTTATCAGCGATTCTAGAGTAGGGATACTCTTATCACTGCACAAAGGAAGGAAACATTGTTCAAAGTGAAACATAAACAAAACATGTGACTTAATGACAGCTTTAATGCATGTTGTTTTGAGGGGACTTATTTGTTTTCAAGGCCAAATCAAGAGCTTATGATGTTTCTTTGATAAAACAGATATCCAAGATACCAGCTGATACATATTTGTGTGTTGTATAATGTTTTAAGACTGTAGGAATATAAAGTAATAAAATTTCTATTCAATCATGGCTATAATATGTCTGCTTATTGTGTTCAAATTATCATACTGAAATCTGCTATGAATACAAATTCCTACAAATCATTATGACATCATACAAAAGCAAATGAATGTAATAAATATTCCTGACAATGTCATATTCTTCTTGAAAACATTGTAATTTAGTAATAGACCAACAGATGGCCAGACAGATCAATAGAGGCTTTTTTTGTGGTTTCATGAGATTTTTCAGCACACAAAACAGACTATACATGGCAGAAAGTATATATTGTGGAAGATGAACATAGGAAAATCATAGGAAGAACCACAATGAAATATGGGCAGCTACTGACAAGCTTTCTCAAATACCTATGTTGGCTGAGCCAATACTTGAACTCATGCAGACATAGGCAAGATGTGTGAGTGATCTTGTAAAGCCAATACTTGAACTCATGCAGGCATAGGCAAGATGTGTGAGTGATCTTGTAAAGCCAATACTTGAACTCATGCAGGCATAGGCAAGATGTGTGAGTGATCTTGTAAAGCCAATACTTGAACTCATGCAGGCATAGGCAAGATGTGTGAGTGATCTTGTAAAGCCAATACTTGAACTCATGTCGGCATAGGCAAGATGTGTAAATGATCTTGGTGTGAGTGATCTTGTAAAGCCAATACTTGAACTCATGCAGGCATAGGCAAGATGTGTGAGTGATCTTGTAAAGCCAATACTTGAACTCATGCAGGCATAGGCAAGATGTGTGAGTGATTTTGTAAAGCCAATACTTGAACTCATGCAGGCATAGGCAAGATGTGTGAGTGATCTTGTAAAGCCAATACTTGAACTCATGCAGGCATAGGCAAGATGTGTGAGTGATCTTGTAAAGCCAATACTTGAACTCATGTCAGAATAGGCAAGATGTGTGAATGATCTTGAAAAGCCAATACTTGAACTCATGCAGGCATAGGCTAGATGGTAGTTATCTTGAAAAGCCAATACTTGAACTCATGCAGGCCTAATACTTGAACTCATGTCGGCATAGGCAAGATGTGTGAGTGATCTTGAAAAGCCAATACTTGAACTCATGTGGGCATAGGCAAGGTGTGTGAGTGATCTTGAAAAGCCAAAGCACCTTAGACTACTACTCTGCCTCCCAAATGGAGAGAGGTAGGAATGGATGAATATATATATATATATATATATATATATATATATATATATATATACACACATTGACAGAGAGATAAAAAAAAACACAAATGCAACTAAAATTATCCCAAACAACACTAAGTAAAATACACATTAATTTCAGCTACTAAGTGAGTAATCCTCAATTTGTGTCTTTTATCCACTCCTGACCAGCATATGCTGCACTCGATACAATCACTCAAATATTCAGTGTATTGAGCACAGCCTTGTGGGTTTCCACATGTTTGACATATGCCCCCCAAATCTTGACCCTGTTAGCCCAACAGAGCAAGATATTTCTTGTCAGGAAAAAAATACTGAAAAATACACCTACAACTTTTCTTTTGTGAATGTCCATCTCTGTTAGTGCTAGGACTGGCCAAAGTCACTAAAGGTAACAACAACTGTAAATTAATTGCCAATGAAAACACTGATGGTTTGTGGTAGTGAACTGAGTTGCAGTGTAAAAGTCTTTGACTGCTTGTAGTGTAATGTGTTTTCAAGGTTAAGGTTACACCTATTGCAGGAAACATTTAATTAATTTAGAGGTTTAATTAATGATGAAAGGCACTAAATTTATGCCAATACAAAATTTGTCATTTAATTAATGATATAATAATTTGAAAAGAATAGTAGTTAAGAATACATTGGTATTTTTTAAAACAGAAAATAAATGAATACAAAAGTTAAAATGAGAGCAGGATTCAAATTGGGAAATCCAATGCTACAACTCATTTCATCTTAACCAGATATTCAAACATGTTAATTTTATTCATGAGTTACTTGAGCACTTACAATACACCCTTCTTGTATCCAGTCTGGTGCTACGTTTCCATATCATATTCCACAAAAAATTCATATCAACATAAACATATATTAATAAGCAAAAATTGTTCCAATCCTTGGCTTGCTGGTCAATAGAAGTTCAATTTTGTATTTTTTTTTACTATTGGAGTTAATTATTCAGTATTTTCTGACAGTCCCGTATAACTGATATGAGGGTGACATGTTGTTGCTGTTGTTGTTGTAGGTTTAATGCCCATTTTTCAGTACAAGATACTCTATACCTGATGGCCATCATAAATGGTAAAGGAAGAACATGGGAAAACCCCAGAAAAAACCACTGATCCATGAGAAGCTACTGGCAAGCTTTCTTACAAACCCACTTAGGTTGAACCTGAGACTCGAAACCATGCAGACAGAGGTGAGATGGCAGAGCGCTTTAGACCACTTGGCCACTCAGGGCACCCTAAGGTAACATGAACAGGTATGCTTGCAATATCTTCAACATGTTGAAAGGTGATCAACTTTTACTCTTGAAAGTGTAAGAGGAATATCAGTAAATTTATTTATGGGAAATAACAACTAGGGAGTCAATGAATGAATAAACATCAAGACAGTATTTACATCAAGCAAATAGTGGTAACACATACGCCATTGTATGTGGAATTTTATCCACACTCTCAGGAAAGTATCGGTGTTTGACATTATGGTGAATTCCAACATTTTCCATTGGTATAGGGCGACCTGGATCGGACAAGATACTCTTGGAAGAGGGAATCTGCAAATTGAAATTTAAAAACTGAAACTGTTATTAAAAGATTAATCACAATCATCATATAAACATGTCTAAAGGTTTCAAATTAAATTATCATTTAATTCTCTGATAGTCTGTTAACCTTTTTTCTTCATATGAAGACTGCACTCATAACAGTAACCAGACATATGAACTTCTTGTTACTTTAGAAAAATAAATCCCATAATACCTTACTATGAACTTGACATCTGAGCAAAGTATGTAGATATTGGTACATTACAATTAGTCTAGTATGTCTTGATGATATAAGACTAGTTTCATTTATGTTACAATTGGACTGTTATGTCTCAATTATATAAACCTGCATTTTGTTTGTCTAGTATGTCTCAATGAGATAAACCTGGGTCCAGTTTGTCTAGTAAGTCTCATTGATACAAGCCTGGATCCAGTTTGTCTAGTAAGTCTCATTGATACAAGCCTGGGTCCAGTTTGTCTAGTATGTCTCAATGATACAAGCCTGGGTCCAGTTTGTCTAGTAAGTCTCATTGATACAAGCCTGGGTCCAATTTGTCTAGTAAGTCTCACTGATACAAGCCTGGGTCCAGTTTGTCTAGTAGGTCTCAATGATTCAAGCCTGGGTCCAGTTTGTCTAATAAGTCTCACTGATACAAGCCTGGATCCAGTTTGTCTAGTAAGTCTCATTGATACAAGCCTGGGTCCAGTTTGTCTAGTAAGTCTCATTGATACAAGACTGGGTCCAGTTTGTCTAGTAAGTCTCATTGATACAAGACTGGGTCCAGTTTGTATAGTAAGTCTCACTGACACAAGCCTGGGTTTAGTTTCATTATATTTAATCATGTCTGTCTTAAAGTCATGAGCCATGGTTCAGTTTCATTAAAAATCCAAAATACCTTCTGTAGTTCAATGATGACAAAGCACATACTGAACTGGCAAGAAATCTAAATTAATTTGCTGTGAGCTATGCATGCAACTGTGACAGTTTAGTTACAATTTATCCATGGAGAAAGCTTGAAAACAATGCCTCTCATGGTTACACAATTACAAAGAGGGCAGTAACATGTGTGTCTGTGTGTGTGTGTGATTGGGATTTTTAATGTAGCTTTAACAATTTTCAGACAGATTGCTACAATGCAGTGAGGCAGTTTATAGCCTTGGTTGCATCATGTGGCCGCAGACATGTTGCATGATGTCGCACCGAGTCACATTATCCCGACACCATGCTGACCAGTCCTAACAGTAACCTCTTAATGCTGAGCACCAAGCAAGGGAGCTGTTAGTAACATTTTTATAAGTCTTTGGTATGACTCGGCTGTGGATCGAACCTATGACTTCCAGCATCTGAGACCACTGGAGTGCTCAGAACAGTAATATAGTTTAGAAGCTGTATTTACTGTGACCTCAACATCTTATGTAGGATGGTGAATGTGGTAGATGAAGGGTATATGGCTAGGCAAAATTTATTACAATATAACCTACTGTTAAAAGCATGTATAATAAAAATGCCACGCACCCACCACCCAAATGACAAAATTTTATTTTCATGCATGTTGACAATTTTGGCAAAAACTTGGCTGTGGTACACACACATGACTATCTAAAAAGAACAGATATTAGGATTTAAGTTTTATTAAAATACCTCTTAAATGAAATAGATAGGTCTATAAGTACAAACAATATATCAAGTATAAAATAATAGTTCAAAAATGGAGAGACAACTCTGAAAATACTAATCTTAGAAAGCCAAAGCCAACTCTTAATGGGATAAAAACTCTAGTCATGATAAAAATGCACACCAATTTTCAGGAAGATGTCTCTAATAACAATGGAGATATTAACCAGACAAGAAACTGATGGATGGATTGATGGAATGTCATATTTGCATTAAAAATAGGTACAATGCATGAAATGATGATTATAACAAGTTTCATGAAGATGTTTTGAAGGGTTCAAGTGAGACAGACTGACAAATCAATAAACCTACCTAAGCATATCCCTTCACCAGCCAAGAAAACTTTTTCAGGGCTTATATAAAGGTTGCAGAGTGGATATGGCAACAGTAAACACCTGATGACTGACTTAATTGTGGCCATTTTTTTCAGCACTGGCATGTTCTGTGCTAGGAACAATAAACACCTGATGATTGACTTAATTGTGACCATTATTTTTCAGCACTGGCATGGTTCTGTGCTAGGAACAATAAACACCTGATTGACTTAATTGTGGCCATTATTTTTCAGCACTGGCATGTTCTGTGCTAGGAACAATAAACACCTGATGATTGACTTAATTGTGAACATTTTTTTTCAGCACTGGCATGTTTCTGTCCTAGGAACAATAAACACCATATTGACTTAATTGTGGCCATTATTTTTCAGCACTGGCATGTTCTGTGCTAGGAACAATAAACACCTGATGATTGACTTAATTGTGACCATTGTTTTTCAGCACTGGCATGTTCTGTGCTAGGAACAATAAACACCTGATGATTGACTTAATTGTGAACATTTTTTTTCAGCACTGGCATGTTTCTGTCCTAGGAACAATAAACACCATATTGACTTAATTGTGGCCATTATTTTTCAGCACTGGCATGTTCTGTGCTAGGAACAATAAACACCTGATGATTGACTTAATTGTGACCATTGTTTTTCAGCACTGGCATGTTCTGTGCTAGGAACAATAAACACCTGATGATTGACTTAATTGTGAACATTTTTTTTCAGCACTGGCATGTTTCTGTCCTAGGAACAATAAACACCATATTGACTTAATTGTGGCCATTATTTTTCAGCACTGGCATGTTCTGTGCTAGGAACAATAAACACCTGATGATTGACTTAATTGTGACCATTGTTTTTCAGCACTGGCATGTTCTGTGCTAGGAACAATAAACACCTGATGATTGACTTAATTGTGGCCATTATTTTTCAGCACTGGCATGTTCAGTGCTAGGAACAATAAACACCTGATGATTGAACGTAATTGTGGCCATTATTTTTCAGCACTGGCATGTTCTGTGCTAGGAACAATAAACACCTGATGATTGACTTAATTGTGACCATTATTTCTCAGCACTGGCATGTTCTGTGCTAGGAACAATAAACACCTGATGATTGACTTAATTGTGGCCATTATTTTTCAGCACTGGCATGTTCTGTGCTAGGAACAATAAACACCTGATTGACTTAATTGTGGCCATTATTTTTCAGCACTGGCATGTTCTGTGCTAGGAACAAAAGTCTAGTGACAAGCTTCAGTTTACTAAAGATCTCTTTCCTTCAAACTTTTTAAGCAGTCACATAAATCTTCCCAACAGATAAATGGATGGATTATTTTATGCCATAATATAACTGCCCCTCTTACAATGTGGATATAAGAAGCATATTCGGCTCCATATAAAAATCAGATTTTGTTAATTAAATTCCTGGTTTTCACAACCTAATTAACAATTAATCAAAAATGTCAGCCAATAACATGTATTTACTTTGAGTGATAACTGGACCACATTACCTTACTGTTTCTGGGAGAATGACGGAGTTGCATTGTCCAGGCATGGCGTCCAAAAGGACCTCTGATCAGAGCTGTCACAGTTGGCAATGGATCTGAAAAGAAATTTTTCTAAACTAATAAAAACCTGCAATATGATATGAACAGTAAATAATAAGAACATGATTACAAAATAGGTTCAAATAAAGCAAATAAAGTACTCCATCATGTAATGTGGTAGTTTTGGAACATAATCTCTTACTGCATTATGGCATAAACAGTGTTATAAAGCAACCATAATTTCCTGCATTAAGTACCAAACCATGATAAAGTTCAAACAGCATTGTGTACCAATCCATGGAACAGTGAGAACAACATTGTGTACCAATCCATGGAAAAGTGAGAACAAAATTGTAACAATATTGTGTACCAATCCATGTAACAGTGAGAACAAAATTGTGTAACAATCCATGGAACATTGAGAACAGCATTGTGTACCAATCCATGGAACAGTGAGAACAACACTGTGTACCAATCCATGGAATAGTGAGAACAATATTGTGTACCAATCCATGTAACAGTGAGAACAAAATTGTGTAACAATCCATGGAACATTGAGAACAGCATTGTGTACCAATCCATGGAACAGTGAGAACAACACTGTGTACCAATCCATGGAATAGTGAGAACAATATTGTGTACCAATCCATGTAACAGTGAGAACAAAATTCTGTAACAATCCATGGAAAATTGAGAACAGCATTGTGTAACAATCCATGGAACAGTGAGAACAACACTGTGTACCAATTCATGGAATAGTGAGAACAATATTGTGTACCAATCCATGTAACAGTGAGAACAATATTGTGTAACAATCCATGGAACAGTGAGAATAGCATTGTGTACCAATCCATGGAAAAGGGAGAACAACATTGTGAACCAATCCATAGAATAGTGAGAACAACATTATGTACCAAACTATAATAAAGAGAGAACAACACTGTGCACCAATCTATGGAATAGTGAAAACAGCATTGGATACCAATCAATATCATAGGAATGATCACAATTTATAAAAAAAATATGGCTTTAAAAGGAAATAAAGATAGTAACACTAGCTACATACTGGCTTTAAATTGTGGTCCTGTTCTGATTTATATCCCGATTTCATCATAATTTCAGAGGTATGTTTTTGAAACATTTTCATATTTGGTTCATTTTTGTACATTTTTTTAATAGATTTCTTTCTAACAGAACATTGAAAACTGATAATTGTTCCGAACATGTAAAAATACTTGAAGATAAAATATTTCTCTGATCAGCTTTATGAATACAAACCATTATTAAAGTCACCTGTTGACTGTAGGTGTCTCTGTTTTACCTTCATGATTCCCTAGAGGCTGTTCTAGCAGTCCAACGATAATGGAGTTGTCCAGGACAAAGTATCGGAAAGGAGATCCATGTTCTGGAAGCCCAGTTCCTTTAACATACTTCAGCAGGGATTTCTCATCCAAAAGGGACAATAGTGACTCTGGGCCACATGGAGGTGGGAAAGCACCCTGGTTATAAATAGAAATAGGGAAAATATAGACATGAATGCCTGTATAGTGATATACATTTATATACATAAAATATATGTAGTTCAAACAGTGCTGCAATTAGTATGCAGTGAACATGTATACCTGGCAAAATATAATATATATATAATAAGACAGGAAAATAATGAGTTAAGAATATGAGTCAGTGGGAAAGGACCATGCACATAAACATAAATAGGGAAAATATAGATATAGCTGTTTGATCTCTCTCTATTTCATGCACACACACACACACACACACACACACACACACACACACACACACACACACACACACACAGAGGATCCTGTGTGATTCAGCATAAATTTGTTTCACTGCACAAGAGATGTATGAAAACTTTGGTACAGAAGAAAGGAAGTAAGTAGTTCCCCAATTTAAAATAAACCCCAACATATGATGAAAACACTGCAGCTTTTAGTATCTAGGTAGTTGGAACTTAATGAACAAGAGTCATTTATTTTGTTTATTTTGTAGTAGGAGAGAAGGAGAGTGGCTGAAATCTCAGTTTGGCCTTGTGGTGTTCTTTTAAAACAGTGAAAATGGAGTACTGCATCTGTTTTTGCCAGCTGTATGTAAATTTGTCACTGTTATCAAGGCAATAGCCAGCATCTGCCATGCTGCTCGATTCAGTCCTTGTGCCAGTCTGGAGAGAGACTCCCAGGTATCTCTAGTGGGAATCACAGTGGGACAAGATAAGATGTTCTCTATGTTAAAATATTGCCATGGAAACCAACACTGAGCCTATCATGATGACATTCCAGATCAACGATTTTGTGTCATTGAAGAAATTCCAGCCCATCATTACTGAGTGAAGTTTAGACATTCCCATCTCTCTAGTGTCTACATTTGCTGTTGAGGCATCTGTCTGAAAGACAGATGTGTGTGTGTGTGTGTGTGTGTGTTATAGAATTTTCTACTAAAAGTGGATGGCAGGCATAGCTGCAAAAAGAAACATCTATTGAAATTTGGATCCTGTGTTTGAGTAAGCAACCCAATAAGTCAGCTGCTTGACTGCACTGTTGTAACAGTTTGAATGCTGTTTGGTCTTCCTTTATTAGAAAGTCAACAGATGCTGGTACACCTAACCAAGCTGCCAACTGAGGAGGATGAGGTGGACAAAATACTGGTGGTAACAAGCAATAGCATTCTTCAATCAATCTTCTCTTGTCATCAATATATCTAGCAAAGATGATGGGCCTTAAAAGCATACTTTGTTACCTGTTACCCCTTAAAGAACGTGTCGATACCAATGTCTCTTGTACAATCTGAGATGTAGCTGGGGAAGATTGTCAAAAATGGCAGCTAACCAAGCATTCAGTACATTCTAAGAAACTTACAGTAATGTCCAGAATATCACTAGGCATGTCCTTCCTTTCTTTGGCATAAGCATGTTATTTTGCTGATTCCATATCATGTGAATAATATGGCAATAAACTAGGCAAGTGCCTGCTGTTATGTATACTTAACTTAATTGCTTGTGTGTTAGTTTTAAATTTTTAATTTTAATTTTATTTCATTACATGTTTGTGTAACGATAACTGTATTCATTGTATTTGACAGGTTTTTTTTCCAAAAAAAACCAGCTCAGTTCTATTTTGCTACATTGTATTTTAGCTGACCTAGTTCCTGACCATGATTCAGAATTGGTAAACAAATTTTTTTTAATTTCTCTCCTTGAGTGAAAATCATTGGTCATAATCAAGGTCATATTTGGCTTGCGTGTCAGCTATGCTGTAAACAACTTTTTAAAAAATTTTCTTGTACTGAATGTTACAGCAGCATTCATCAGGTAGAAGCAAATTTGTCCATGGCGTATGTGTCAATCATCTTATGGTCTTACAGCACCATTCAAATTAAGTGAACATGTGACCCCATCACATGATCCAAAACTGCTTTTAAAACTAACACTTTTAGTGATTGAATTCAGTCAAAAATTTATACCTTCAGAGCTCAAAGGGATTTTGTCTTGTGACCAGTTTGAGTTAAGTTTTTCTAGTTTTTGGAATTAGAAATTGATTCCTCTGGAAAATGCAATAGCTCTTCTTCATCAAAATTCTTGGACAAAGACATTTATTGGAGATTATTTGGAATTCTAAAGCCTAAATATTATTCTTGATTCATAAAATTCAACAAGAAATTGTTGGCACAACAGCACAAAACAGGATATAGAAGACATCATATCATTCCATCTTAGAACTTCATCAGTTTTCAAACTTTTATTCATTTAGAACTTTTTAGTAATAGGACTTATATTTTTCAATTTTAGAATTAGTTTTCGAATTAGATTCACAAACTATAAGTCCTTTTTAATATTTTTATCTTGTTTTCTAGGGAAATAAATTATTTTGTTAAATTTTACAAGGCTTGTTGGCTTCACTCTTTTCTTTGTTACTTAGTATGAGCCTAGACATTTAACACCATTAAATGTCTTCTGACACTATATTTGGTGCACTGATCCATATCCTCCTTGACACTGTCAAGATCTTTATTTTAAGATGGGTTATGGGATCAGAATACTGGCCATTGAATGCATGAGGTATAAGGCCTACTGGTTTAGCCAAAAAGTGTTCATCTAGTTGAGGTAGCAAGACTGGAGTTGAAACTGTAGCTGTTGCTGGAAGGGATTACTTACTGGCTGGTGAGACCACTGATTTGCAATACTCATCCAGCAGGAAATTATTGTCCATGGTTATTGTCAGCTTTAGCATTAATTGCATCCTTTCAATTTCTGTTTTGTGTCCAACTACTGAATGCCACTGACTTCAATCCAAACTGTGCATATTTGACATATTTTCCATGATGGCAAGCAACACGTTATACATCTACTATGGTTATCATCCATGCCCTTCCTGTGTTTATACTATTTGCACTTAATCCTGCCAATGAGTTAGATTCTGTAAAATGAAATACAGCAGACAGTACAAGTGTAGCCAGCCATGCATCCTGTCTTATGAATTCATACAGTGAGCTTCTATGGGAAGTTACCTGTAAACAAGGGCCCAAATGACAGCCTATACTGGAAGTGACACTCAAGTGTCACTTTTAATAAATATGAAGTGGATGCCATGATTAATAATTAAATAGAGAAAACTGTTACCAGTAAGCAAGGTCCTCAATGTTGCTTTTACTAACTTTAAAGAGGATATCATAATTAAAAACTTACCTGAATGAATTGGACTTAAGTGGAATTTATAGAGACATGCAGCATTATCATAACTTACTTTCCTATAGACCAAATATTACCTGGACATCTTAAAAAACCTATTAATTGCTATAACAAAACTCTCATGTTTCATGGTGAGTATACATCATCAAAAACATGTACTAGTATCCAATAAAGGTAACTATAAAAGGGGGACTATCTATATAAGACAACAAAGTTGTAATTCCACAACAGATAGAAAAAGGTAATTTTTATAGGATCAGGAATAGGTTGGAAACATTGAGTATACTTCCCGAGAAGAGAAACTCCAACAACTCCCTCTAAAATTGAATACAAAAAACTGTGCTAATGGATTGTGAAGACTCTCAAGAGAGCATGCTACCAGTTACAAGCATAAGTAGTAATTCAGATATACACAGAATTTTGTGCTAATCTCCATATCATGGGGAGATCACTCATTCTGTCTGACTGCCACATATGTGGGCATAAAACATTTAGCTTTTGTAGCTAATACTTTTAGCTCTGAGAAGGCTCTCATTTTCAAGGTAGCAGTAGTAATCAAATTGTGTCAAGATCAGGTAATGTATCTGAAGAAGAAATCTATAAATTACACCATCCATTTTGGTCAGCAGTGATAAGATTTCCAACATAACTACCATGACAGTTATGCTGGAGATCTTTATGAAATCTACATGGCCATCCAAATGGCTGGAGTAGCAATAACAAGAATTTCAAGATGGCTGTTTTGGTAGCCATATTGAAAATCTGAAGGACACCATTTTTTTTATGACCTCATGTTGAAACTGTTCGATGCTTTCATAATTTTCCTCCATGAATTAAAATTTTCAAGACAGCAATTGTGGTATCCATATTGGAAGTGCCATAACATGCCATGTCACAAGAAAAACAAGGATTCCTAAACACCTTGACACTTTTGTGTTTTGGAAAACATGATTTTCAGGAATCTTACTTTCAAAGTTTTTTCAACAACATAAAAATCCCAATATTTCTTGACAACTGCAACATATGCCTGTAATTTGTAGTATGTGAACAGTAAACAGTCCAGCTCAAATCTCAGCTAAACCTATCCTTGGGGCATACAAATGAACAATTAAAAGCTATGATGGTCATATATAAGTAACCATCTTTCAAAGATTCCTTAATTGGATCTCAAAAGCTAGGGTGATGCGTTGTGTCAAATCCTGTTGTGGGTGAGTCCATTTAACTAATTTACATAGAAAATACACAAAGGAGAACAGCCCAATTCGTCTGAAAACAAGTACATCAATCAATGAGATATGCCTAAGAAGAGATGTTATAATGCATCACTGTACTGAATGATAATGTTAAAGAGAACATTAATAAAGTTTGTCATCGGTGGTATCATTTCTTCAAAGTCGGACTTTTACTCCAGATATAAAATGCAAAAATGCAAACATGATTGTTTTAACTGCTGGATTAGTGTTTAAGTGTGATTCATATTTGAAAAGTGTGATTCAATAAGCAATACACCATCAGCTAAACCCAGCAAAAACAAACCCCATCAAAACTTCAGATTGAAGGAGTTTTACTTTGTCAAGCACAACAGTAAGGGGAAGAACTTAACCCTTTGCACATAATGCAAATGTCTTGTTGATATTAGCCATTTATAAGTATACAACCTCTGTCAAAAGAGTAGCATCTCCTGTATACAGCATCACATGAGTCTGACATTAGTAAAATATAACCTGTGTATATATTTATAGTACAGATAGAGTTATTTCATGCTGTCTAAAATTATGCCATATTTTATTGATAAAACATCAGACTTCTGTGGTAGCATATTTAACATGTTGAGTTGAACATTAAGATTTGTTTTCTCTATTATAATTTGTTAATCTTGTTTAAATAGTATTAACTGACTCATGCTTCTCAGGACGATTTTAGCCTGGAAATAGATTAATTACAAGACAATAATAAGCAGATTCTCGTGTTTGCATAGTTGGCTTGTTTTGATAAAGTATTAACATCCAAACTGGACGGAGGTGTTTATTAACTGCTGGATTACCTAAAAAGACCCAATTAGACTTGAAAAATACTATGTTCTTCCCCTTCCCCCCCAATGAAAAGGCCAGTCCCAAAAGTCCCAAAAGTAATATGCATTCAACTTTCTATAGAGCCAAGCACATCTTGGGGACAAATTACATCAGATACAGTTCTAACAATGCTGTCATGAACAACTCAATTCTGACCAGGATTCATGTAGAGAATCCAGAAGGGAAGTTTCGAAAACCGTACCCTCTAGTCTTTAGTGAGTGCAAAGATGAACACTAATGACACTTGCATTACCTTCAAACCTCCCAATGAACTACAGAGAGTCACAAAGACTGCATCAAATGAAGCATTTATTTTGCCATCCAATAGATTTTAACAATAAAAAATTGATGTATGTTTTTATTTAATGTCAGTGAGGTTGTGATGATGTGAGAGTTTGCACACCTGTATGTGTATAGCTTTGACATTTGACAATGTTAAGCCTACCAACTATTTCTTTTTTGTAAGTGTATTAAATACTTTCAATGAAACCCAGACAAGTTTAATTTATTTTTACTCTGATTTGAATTTCCAGTCATTTTCTTTAGGTTTATATGAAAAGATGGCTTAATCTAAATTGGACATGTGGATTTTTGGTCATGTGCACTATCCCCCTTGAGACTTCTAAACACATATGTTTTAGGCTACCCCCCCAATGTTGTGTGAGAACATGGCAGATATGGAACTACTTTTATTTAGAGTCAATATCCTATTACAATGAAACTGCATGCCATATTCTGATGGCCTTTCTCCAAACAGTTTACCAGAAGAAGTGACAACAAACAAATGATGCTTGCTGGAGATCTGTATAAAGCTCTTCTAGTCTTCTGTAAAATTGTTAAGTTTAAAATAATAAAGGATTTACGTACAACTTGATCAATGATACAGGTCAGCAAAGCCTCTGCAGCATCCTTTACCCTCATAGAAGCTGGCATCAGGCGTTTATCTTCCTTGTATACTGGTGGGTCACTCACTTTATTCTGCAAAAAAGATGAGGGTGCAGTTAACTCACTTGCTTCAAATCAAATAGTTAAACAGTCATTTCGGAAAAAAATTTAGTGGCTGCTTAACAGAGGTTCATTCATTGGTTCTATGGATATTGAAAATCCAGTTTCTTAGGACTGGAAATTTCATAGTAGAGGTGACCTCACCTGCTGCTCTGACTGTGAAGTAACTGTCAATAATAAATATCTATACTGATTGAATCTACCCTGGGTTGGTTGGGACATTTAGTATTCATAAGGAATTGGACAAATACACCAGGATACTAGGAGATTTCCCAGAGTCTTGAGGGTACTGAAGACCTGAAATAGTCAGCGATTTTCATGTTGGCCAGTCAAACCCTGTACTCATTCCAATAATTAAAACTAAATAGTGAATCATTAGATTTGTAATTTCAATGACTGTCTCAATTCCTATGATTTCTGCAACCTTGTCAAGGACATTACACATTGAAACTAAATGGAAGAAAATGATATTATGATAAATACTAAATACATATTTACACCAGGTTCCAAGATATTCTTTATTTACAGGAAAAAACATTCAAATATAATATCAGCTGAATTGAAACCCAAGATGAACTGGAAATGCATACAGTACAGGTGCCTCTGTCAATATAATGAAAGTGACAGGCAAAGATCACATCTAACCTGGGGTGTTTAAATATGCAAATAAAACTTGGCCTAATTCTTCATCTTAATTTAAGATCTCGCACAACAGTTTAAATGCAAGAAGTCCTTGAACAAAATACATAATGGATGTTATGTGATGAGAATGAATTGAATATAAAAAGATGGATGGACTAGGTTTAAACTACCCAGAAATGTTACAGCAGATATATAAATGTAACTATTTAAAAACATTTTAAAAACAATACAACATGTCATACAGAGGGCCAAGTTATTCTGTATACAAACTCTATTTAAAATATTAATGTTGCCATGTAAATGACATCTTTATTAATGCTGATACTTCTGAAATTATAAGCAAAATCTTAATGAGATAAAAAAAGATATTTTTCAAGATGAGAATAATCACGTGTCTTGAATGCCATACATAAACATAATTTGAGTTTATGAATACTTGTCATAACTACCACCTTAAAGGAATGCAAATTAATCTGAAGAAAAAAATGTACATTTTGACGATTTCACATTAAAAAAAAAAATCAAGTCTGATTACCTATGGCATACAGAACAGATTCATGTACACTACTATTTTCTACAGAATTTTAATGCAATTAGATTGCAAGTGAGAACACTATCACAGCATATATATCAAGGTTTTACCAAATTAATACTGTGTTCTGTTTAGTGCTTGTTTGTTATGATCAAATCAGTGTGGCCCTGTTAAAGGAATACATTATTTTTTCAAGAAATCACAGTACAACTTTTCTTTTCATCATGATATATTTTACTGCCATTACCGAAATGAATGCAGTTGTATGTCATAGATTAAATTAATTTCTTCTCTAACATAAATAGTACTAAATATGAATGAGATCTTTCAAAAGCCCCATTTGATTAACAAGACTGGGCAATAAACCCCATTTGATTAACAAGACTGGGCAATAAACCCCATTTGAATAACAAGACTGGGCAATAAACCCCATTTGATTAACAAGACTGGGCAATAAACCCCATTTGATTAACAAGACTGGGCAATAAACCCCATTTGATTAACAAGACTGGGCAATAAACCCCATTTGAATAACAAGACTGGGCAATAAACCCCATTTGATTAACAAGACTGGGCAATAAACCCCATTTGATTAACAAGACTGGGCAATAAACCCCATTTGATTAACAAGACTGGGCAATAAGCCCTATTTGAATAACAAGACTGGGCAATAAACCCCATTTGATTAACAAGACTGGGCAATAAACCCCATTTGATTAACAAGACTGGGCAATAAACCCCATTTGATTAACAAGACTGGGCAATACACCCCATTTGAATAACAAGACTGAGCAATCAACCCCATTTGATTAACAAGACTGGGAAATAAACCCCATTTGAATAACAAGACTGGGCAATAAACCCCATTTGATTAACAAGACTGGGCAATAAACCAGGCCTGTATGCCTACAGCAAAATGCAAGTGCAGCTGACCAACAATATCAGTCATTTAGTAATTAGTCAAATTTGAACAGCACTTTTTTCATTATATTATGCCAAGAAAATGGGAGCTAAGTGCCTTTCCCAAAGAACACAATGCGGCAGCAGAATCGGTTTGGTCTTTGTGGGTATTAAACTCATTACCTTTAGATTACAAGCCTGATGATGTAGTGAGTTACTGCAGCTACAGACACCATAATATGCTTTCTAAACAAATTTCTTTGCTTTGAATTTTCTCTGCATATTGTATCTTCATCCATATTGGATGGCACATGATCATAATTTGTCACAATACTGAAAGGTCTTATTGCAGAATGGAATAAAGTCGGTCAAATTCTGCTAATCTTACTTTATAGATAAGTTTTTGGAATGATTTTGTAATTTTAGTACTGTGAACTGAACTAGCTGGAAGATAAGGAAAAAAGAGGGTTTTTATACTTTAGGTAATGTCAGTCATGAAAAGGCATCATTTGTATAATATTCACTGTACTTTATTCAAGAATGATTTTTATAAATTTGATCTTGCTATGTTGTGTGGTCTTTTGAGAAGAAATTCATTATAAGTTTCATTTACTGTTTTCTTGTAATAACAGCCATTTTTTATGGCAATCTGTTTTTCTTTTATATGGTGACCATATACATCCATTAGTATAAATCTGAAAACCATTTTATGCCAGGATGATTTGTGAAACATTTGGTCAAATTCTACTTGGAGCTATTTGCGAAAAAATAAATGAATTGTTTTCTATTTTGAGTAAAGGTGGCCATATTTGTGGAAAGATCAGCATCATTTGAGAAAAAGATGAAAAACCATATATGGTCTATATCAACTTATGTCGGATTCTGAATAGTCTTTTATAAGACATCATTTACACATTTACAGGTTTTCCTCTTTTTTAATTAAAAAAAGCATTATATCTGATAAAGGCTACAAATTATTTGTAAAATTTCAAAGATCTTCATGCCAGGATGGTCTTTGCAAAATCTGGTTGAAATTGGTCCAGCAATTTTTAGAAATTTGAAATAGCAAAATGTTGATGGAATACACAGGATAGGGAACAATTGATGCACAATGGACACAGGGTCATACCATCAGTTCAGATGACCTCATGGAGAGGCGAGTTCAAACTGACCCATACATTTATATATGCCATCTACTGTGAAGACTAAAGTAAAAGGAATTTTTGAAGATTCTTCTGGTGCTAATCCATAGGATTTATAAACTTTTCAATATTGTCATAATATGGTAATTTTTTTGTATATGATCTACAATGAAAGTATTTTAGATGGAACCTTTCAAACAAGTTAAAAAATATACAACTTGTCCTTTTGTGACTGATAAAAAGAAACCTACAATCAAAGTTGTAATTACCAAATATTTGGAGAGAGCTTAAAGCCTAATTTTAAATAAAGAAACTTGGATTATATGGAGTTGTATTGTTCTGTAAGCATAATGGCTGAATAATGAAAATCAGAACAAACTATCAACCATTCCTGAACCAATATATTAAAATTTTTAACAGAACATGATTATGTTGTAAATATTTAACCAATTTAATAAGTAGCAATAAGAATAATTGTGACTGATCCTGCAACTCTAACAATAATAAAAAAGCAAATATTACATTGTATGAAATTGTAAAATTTTGTCATTTAGCTTTTCACACTTTCACTATATTCTACTAAACATTTTATTGGAGCTCATGATGTGCTTTGTTTGTGGTCATGATAACTTCTATGAAAATGTAATGAAGAGAATTCTGAAAAATTTTTGTGATGTCTCTGGCAACCTTTGCCATCTGTAAAACTGACCATATAAGTCTAGGGTTCTTGATTACTCTCTATGTCCCATAATTACTGCCAGTGAAATTCACATAAATTTTGGTTATATATATACATACATACACATATATTAAATTAATTGCAAGTAACCACATGATACCAAAATTTTTGTGAATTTTACACTAGGTGTACATAAATTACTTTAGATAAATTAGGTTTTTGGGTGGTAATGCTAATAGAAAATTCAAGCAATCACCAAAATTCAAATAGTTTATAGTCTCATAAAATAGACTTAGTTATTTAGCAGGTATTGCTATATCACCTGGATTTAGTTAGCATTATTTGATAATTAAAATTGGCAGATAATGCTTATGTTAATTACACCTTATGAAATTCATAAAAAGTCACTAACCATATAGTCATTAAAGTGCCATACCAGTGTAGATAAAGTTAATAAAATTCAATATTATTTGAATAGCAAAAAATCTGGAAGCTGTATTTAAAAAAACTGGTGGAAAATCTTGCTATAATAACAGAGAAATACACTCACATGTTATAAAAAATAATAAACATCGGACCGATTTTATCGCTCGGTAAAATCCTGATGTCATATTCTGAACACATCTTACTTTTGTTTCTATCAAAACAAAAAATAAATCACATATTCTGTTACATATTAGTTAATTTGAAAACTTTTATCATCACAATCACACCAGGAGATCATGGAGGTACAAGCAAGGGCAGCGGGGGTCAGGTGTATTGCAGCAAATTGTGGGAATACAAATACTGATGGGTTTTCCATACATTCCTTCCTAAAGACTAAGCACTTCATCGTAGGTGGACATGTTGATTGATTGATTGATTGATTTAATTTTAACAGTACACCAGGACTTTTAGGCTATTTAGCGCCATACAGTAGGTCATATATGTAAAAAGAAAGGTTCAATATCGACCAGAGATATAGTAAAAAATCCATAGTAGTTAAATATAAAATAATAAATGTTGGTAACAGTTAAAAAAGTTGGTTCCCGATCAACGGGAAATGTAAATGATGTATCTTGATGAAAAGATGTAAATAATAGTTGGTATTTGCATTAGTTAAAAATTAGTTTGGGTAAGTTCATACAAGTTACAGTTTAAAATAAAGATTTACTTCCTTTAGGAAATCTAAAATACTAGTGATTTCAATAGTATTAAAAAGTTCCTGCATGTCGTGTACATTATAGTATTTATTACCAGTAGGTTGCAGGTCAGAAGACATGGTCATAAAGTGTTTAACAGTAAATGGTACATTGCAAGGAACGCACTCTGGTGGATCTTCACCTTTTAGTATGTATGAGTGGGTAATGTATGTATGACCGATTCTGATTCTTGCAATGACAACCTCCTTCCTACGAATAGTTCTGTAGGAAGGAGTCCATTCTCCCAAGATTGGTTTGATAGCATGAAGTTTGTTATTGATTGCATCATTCATTCCATGATACCTGCCACTTTTGACGTAGATACTTTTTGATACAAGGTTTAAAATCAGAATATGGTAATTTAAAATCTGATGGTTCTAAAGATAGGGCCATCTTAGCAGCCCGGTCTGTTTCTTCATTACCTCTAATACCAATATGGCTAGGTAGCCAACAGTATACTATGTCGTAGGTGGACAGATTTTGTAAAAGTCAAAACAGTAAACTGGGTTGGTTTAACTGAGTTTTCTGCCCTCTGCTCCTTTCATTTCACACCAGAATGCTTCCCATTTAGGTACAGATTTGAGGTTGAGAGTCCAAAGTAATTCAAACTACATTTATATATATATATATATATATATATATATATATTTTGTACTAATTGTGTGAATCAGATTACATAGATATTTACAAACATGATAAGGTTTATTCCCATTCCCAATTAATAAAATTCTCTACAAAAACAATGTGTAGTAGAAATTTGACAATATTGTAATATGATTTGTTTGGGTGGTGGTGGTGTTGTCATGTTCAACAATATTTCAGTCATATTATGACTGTAATTATATTTAGGAAGTCAGCAAATAGCAATCTGTATAACTGACTGATAAATGTTCTCTAAAAAGGTATTGTTAAATTATTGCTGCACATGAGGAACAATGTTCGTAACAAACAGACAGTGAGACAACTTAGGATTAAGGAGTAGAAAATTCTCACATCATAAAGCTTGTATCATGCTTTTGCATGGTTTGTGTGGCACAATACAGTTTTGTATTTTGCACAAAGTTAGAATTTTAAAGAAAAATAATTTCCCTAGGTTCCCTCACTGGTTATACTGGCTATTTAAAAAAGACCTTGTATGTCTTAGGTATTGTTAAAAGAACCTTTAGCTCCCTTTGTTTTGGTGAATAATTGATGACTTTAATATAAGTTTAATATTGGATACCTTCTCTGTTTTCACTACAGATGTGTTTCTCATTGATTTGAGGTGGTAACTGTGCCAATGAAGCAAGTATTTTGTGCCCACATTTATTACTTAAACCCACCTGCATAATTCTTCGGGTACATGCATCATTTTCTTCAGCTAAATGACCTGGTTGCTTATAACAAAAGTCAGTCTAAAACATGGTTGGGTTCTATGGCTCCCAACTACCTTGTTATAGTGGGGTCACTATCTATATATATATATTTATATATATATATATATATATATATATATATATATATATATATATGTGTATGTTTATACACACACACATACATACTACATAGATATAACCATTTTCTGACACCAAATACTGAAAGTGGTCGGCAGTTGCATTCTGTTATTATCGTAGGCAGGTTTGAACGTGATAATCTATAGGCTCCTTCGCAGTTATTACTGACAAAAAATTTCAATTGGAGGTTTTGCATTTGTACTTTAAATATATATTCTCATTCACTAAGAAATAAACTGAATAAATGTAGATACATTTTTGTGGCACTTTAAGATAAGGTTAGTTATTGAAGATATTTATATATTACCTGAAACTATTCAAAGTAGCTTCTAGTAATTACATATTACCTGAATTTATGTGAAATTTGTGGCAGGTATCTCAGATGCACTATCTTATTAGTACCTGAAGCCATATATTAATGAATCATGAACTGCCATTACCTGACAGCCAATTATAATAAATAAAGCATTATCATTTGATTTTATTTCACTGGTTAACAGTATGAGCTATAGACCAGAATCCTGATTAACACCTGTCTAGTGTATTTTCCACTGAAAATACAATATGCTTATGCTGTCAATGTTAAAGAAATGTAAATGGTGGTTATTTTTTTAATTTACATTTTGAGTTATCTGCAAGTATAATAATACAAATCTCAACTGACACTCCAAACTCAAAGGAAGGGATATTAAAATGGGAAGGGGAAAATTCAAAATGTTCATGAGAAATCTGATATCACAATTACATGTAATATAATTAATTCCCCTATTACACACACACACACACAATCATCATGCACTTTTGTGCTTACAAAATTAAGAAATATACACTCATCAAAGCTGATACATTTTAAGTAGAAATAGGTCATTTTTAAGTTGAATAGATCATAATTAAGTTCATTCTTCATAGAAGGATAAATACATTTCCAATAGCAGATAAATATATTACAAATAGCAGATAAATATAGCTCCAATAGCAGATAAAAATATTTCAAATAGCAGATAAATATATGTTAGAGGTGCTCCTAATCTAGTTACTCAGTATGATGCCAGTATTAATTAGCCAAACTATAGACAAACCTGATACCTTTGTTAATCTAGCTCTGGTTGACTGAAACTCTGAAACTAATCTAATTTATCACAGTGTCAAGATAAAGAACTAATTATTTGGGTTTATTCAGATGACTGTAGACTTTGTTATTATTAATCACAAAGTAAGTATTTTGAAATATTTCACTTGGTAAATGAAACTTGTGGCAATAAAATATGTAGGCAATATAAAAATAACAATCATCTTGTCCTGCTTATTATTGTGAGCCTAAATAAAAAAATTTCAGAATTATCACTGGATTCTGAACAAAATATACACGTGTGTGTGTGTGTGTTTGCAAAGAGACACGAGGATCAGTGGAAGGATCTATGACCAAAAGGACTGCTGACAGTGAAAAATCTGGAAATATTTAAGAAGTTAGCAAAAGAAAAAAGATAACAGCAAAAAAGTAGCAAAAATTTTAATGATTTTAGACAAATAATGGGTGCTCAAATCAAGATTTTAACAGTCTTTGTTCTTTTTCTATTATTTATTAATTGATATGAATTAGAAAAATCTTAAGCCTTCCTATTTGTCTGTCAAGATTAATGCTTACTGCCCACCTGCTTGCATTACCCAATCACAAGATAGTACTAAATTTGCATTTTTCATAACGTACTTCCAAATATAATCTCCATTAGTCATTATAAGTTCTAACTGCAGGACTTCTGACAAAACAAATTCTACACATGAACTGCCAGATGCATCACAATCTACCTTGTTTGTTCTACTCTTAGCAAACTGCACAATGTGACAGCAGAACTGGGTCTGTGCAGTTTGCAGATGCACTTAGATGTCTTATAAACATGTACACACAGTAACCTTCTGTATAATACACACTCTGGGAATATCCATGCAAGGCAGAGTGCAACTGGCTTTCATTGACCATTGCAAAGTACAATGTTGTCTCATATAAAGTCAATCATTATTAATACATAGTTTACTTAGATGCAAGTACCAAGTACTATGAACATTTTACTTAGTGCAAGAAAACAACATGTTTACCTAGAGCCATGCAGGTTCATGAGAGGTAAGGATTATTCTTTTTGTTGTAAATCATGAAACTTTACTTCTTTAAAAGTATGGGAAACAAGATGCCAAAGTGGGCATGAGATCACTCACCTGCTAATAGATATCTATTAGCCAAATGTAAGAACAGATGGCAAGAAAATCTGTGTTAGTAGGATGTTTTCTTCCAATGCTGCTGATTGCATATGTTCAATGTTTCAGTGTCTTATATCATAATCCATACCTGAAGACACATACCATATTTTTTTACAGTATTGAAATGCCTTTATGTCTGAATACCTTCTGTAAAATTAGTCCAGGTTTTGTTAGCATTTATCTGAGATAAAATTGATATAGTTTTCTATTTTCTTTACCATGACCTCATTTAATGGCAGAACATTTTTTGTATCAATCTGAAGCTCCTTTAATTTTGGATAATTTATTGTCCAATTTAGTGAAATTACATAAAGCAGTTTTTGTGAAAAAGCTGTTCATAAGATTTTCTACTTGGAGTAATTAGTGACCAAATCTGATTGTGGACTGACAGCGCTTGTACAAGTTTAAAAGCCATTCAGGTCATGAGAAGAAATGGGGTAACATTTTATTAAGTAGCCTTTGAGCATTCATTTAGAGGTTTGTTTCAAATGTTTGTAATAGCAACCATATTTGATGGCATACCAAAATTATTTGTACAAGCTTTATACCAGATTGCTTAATCTGTCAAATCTTAATTTAATTCTGTTATTGAGCACTTTCTTTTAAAAGTTGTTTCTATTTTTAGTAACAGCTGCCATAACTGATAGTGAATTGGTTTAATTGATACAAGTCTAAAAGATCTTCAAGACAAGATATTTTTATCAAATTTGTTGAATTTTGTTGAGTGGTAATATAGGATATGTGATTTAAAGGTGTTTCTATTTTAGTAACTGTAGCCATTTTTTAAAAAAAGATCAGCATCATATGTAAAAATTTTCAAGACAGTCATGTAGAAATGCTTCCTATAAAATTTAATTAAATGTTGTCAAGTGATTTGTAGAAGTTACTTTTGGAAAATGCTGCAATAGATGATGGCCGATACCCAACACTGAAAGCTCTTCATGCTGGAATGAATTTCTCTACAACCGAGAGTCTATTAGGAGGTTATAGAGAAACAAAGCTTTTTCTATTTTTATGAATAGTACCCCTATTTGAAAGAGAATCAGAATCATTTTACATAAATCTGAAAACCCTATATGCGAAGAAGCTTTCTGTCAAATTTAGTGACTCTAAGGGTTTGAAAAAAGTCAATAAAATGTTTCAATTAATATTTTTAGTACTGTTGGCTATGTCATAAGACAGATGGGCATTATTTATAAAACCATAAAAGATCTTCAGGTCAGGATACTCTCAGCCAAATTTGGTTAATAGTAATCTAACGGTCTTAAAGAACAAGTTTAAATTAAAAAAATATTGATGGATGATACCCTATGGATGCAGAGCTCATTCTCCCATCAGTTACCCAGATATTCATTCCAGACCAAATCTACAGAACTGTGCCTTGGTTGCGCTGTCAGGGGTATATTGTATGTACTTCTGTCCCCGTAATGATAAAGATAATATGACTTGTTAAATTTTGGGGGACACTGTCAGTTTAGAGAAGAGAATGTTCCTGAGATCACTCAAGCTTTAAACACTGATCTATAATAAACATGTCTGTGGCACTTAATTATATACCTAATTATGTACCTGGCTGCATGTTCGGTATACCATGCAGATACTATAATGTTTATTTCTTTTTCACATACAATAAAGAATCTATCCAGAACTGCAACAGTAAGAATAGCCAAAAACTTGGCAATCAAATGACATCACACATAAAAAGAATGTGGTATCACAGAGGCTTTTTCATGATATGTAGAAGAGAAAAATATTTCAAAATCTGCATGCTAATCATAGCAGGAAATTGAGATATCTATCATTACTAGAACACAATAGACCCCAAAAATTTGATGCCATATAGTTAATATATCTATGATTACTGAAACACAATGTACTCAGATCTGATATTAAATAGTTGAGATAGCTATTACATGTATTACTGAAAGACTATAGACCCAAATTTGATATCACATAGCTGAGATATCTACCAATACTGAAACACAATATACCAGAATCTGGCATCACATAGCTGACATACCCATCAATAACGAAACACTACAGACTCAAATCTGACATCACATAGCTGAGATATCTATGAACAACAATGATATCAAAAGTCTGTTTAAAATGTATTTGCGCATGTTCATAAACTCTATAAAGAACAAAAATGCAAACAGTGATTCTGACCTGACCCCAAAGTTTAATGGGTTTAACTTTCAAACTTGTCCATAATGTATAATTTGAACATGTTGACTACAATGGGCTAGTTCCTCTTGCATCTTACCCTTCATAAAATCTAGATATTCTCAAATCTTAGAAGTTCTCAGAATATACTAGTAAAATATTAGGGAACATTTTTAACATATTATATGCCATAGGTATTTGATTCCATAACAAAGACGGCAGAATAGAGGAGTTTTGTTCACCAATATAAAAACCGAATCCTGCACCTATAACTGATTTTGTCTGGATGAAATCAAGTGATGTCATTGTAAAATTATGAAAAGCATGTCTAGTCAGATCTTTACCATTTTCTTTTGTAACCATTCACATATTGCAAGAGGTGTTTTAGAGAAAATCTGAAGTCAATGCCAACATTCCTTCAAAAGGAGTAGTGGTAACAAGGTTTCGAGATGGCCACCATGGTAATCATGCTGAAGGTTAAATCAGTATCATTTTCAAGCAGGACTTACAATACACTGTTAGTGGCTTTACAGTGAAATGCTCATGTTGATACAACCATCCATTCTGGAAAAGTAGCCTAAGATCCTCCTAATGGCCTGCAAGAAGACATTTTCAGGGATTTGATCAGTATTATTTGTGACCAAGTCGACTAGTGAAAACATGTTGCTTTAACCTTTGGTTCAGGAGTAGCACTGTTGTGGCTGTATTATGTCATATCTGCATGATCCTCATTCAGGACCAGCTACATAGTGTAGGAAACATACTGTAGGAAGTCTTTGAGTGAAACCCCATATCCATATGTCCATCTGCTCAGGAGAAGCAGCAATAACAAGATTAGAAAGATGGCAGCCTGATGGCCATGTTAGATCAGCACCATTTTCATTTCTGACAAAATATGTATCACAAGACGTGTTTTAGTAGAAACTCTAAGCTGATATAACCATCTGTTCATAAGTAATACTAACAAGATTTTTTCACCACGGCAGCCATGTTGTATTAACCAGAATCAGTTTTATTTCACACCATCTATAAATTACAAGTCTTTTAGTGAAAAACCCATGTTAATATGACCATATATTTAGAAGAAATAGTGATAAGATGTTTATGATGGTCACCATAACAGCTATATTGAATCTTTGAGGCTCATCATTTTTTTAAGACCAACTGGATGAAAATATACCAAGAGTTACAACTTTCTTCTGAGTAGCAATGGTCATTGGTCACAGGAGCTGAAATGTTCATACTTATTTGCTAGGATAATATGGGTCCAAAAGTATACAATATCTGGTTTTCAATGAATGAATATCATGAATTACCAATGAATAAAGCCAAATCTTTAAGTTTACTCTTGCAATACAACAATACAAAAGTTGTGGGCCTTCAGACTGAGTCTATGATCAAATCATTAAAACTTTTCCAAAATCATAACCTACTGCACATGATACCACTACTGCCATAAATATGACTGTCATGTGTCACTTGCCTCTAACATTGACTGGACAATAATTATTTGCTCTTGGTTTACAGGTCTAAAAGGATTGCATGAAAGGGTTTTTGAGATAGAATCAAGCACAATACAAATCAATCCATCAGATGAATAAGTGGTGTTGATGCAAATCTTGTATAATTAAATGGAGGCCATACTATTACTGATAAATAAAACATGCCTGAATATATATATATATATATATATATATATATATATATATATATATATATATATATATATATATATATATATATATGGATAGATAGATAATGAATAGTAACCAGAAAGTCTGGTACATAAGCAGGGGATGTAGTTTGATCAGCCGAATAGTTCATACACAACAACTGCCATTAGATTAGACACAAGTCTGTTCAGACTAAATGATTTCAATTAAAAGCCAGTATCTAAACCAATAATATTAGTTTTGGCTGCATTCCTCAAAAACCAATATTATTTTTGGCTGCATTCCTCAAAAACCAACTCATGTATATGACTTTCATGTTGTTCTTGAGTGTCATGTTCAATTTCTAAAAAATTTGTTTATCTACAAAAACTACTTTTAGACAGGGTACATGGATTATCCAAAAATAAAACTGTTCAATATCATATAAAAAAGAAAACAAAGTTACACCCTGCAGTTCACATTTTAAAAATTATTCAACTTAATGTGTTTTCTGGAATGTACTTTTAAATGCACTGTACATCAATAGCCCCACCTTGCCAAAGGCTCTCAAAACTTTTATGAATGTAGAAATTATATAAAGTAAACCTTCAGTACGAAAACTGGATACCATACTTAGAATATAAAATCTCAATTCAAATTTATCTGAACTAAGTTACTGAATATCCATAGTCTTTCAATTAAAAGCTAGTTTCATATCCTCAAAACAATTTTAAGCTAAGAATATATAAGAAAAACATGGGAACAAGTAATAGCAGTACTTACTTGGCACCAATCTACTGAGTGATACTGAGTGATATACCAATGATTAACATGAATAAATATTTCTATTCTTTTATATCAAATGTATTTCTATACTGTCAGCACTAAAGTAAGTTTATATAAGTTTGAATAATAGGATTATACATGAGTGCTAATTTCAAATTAAATTCCTGAAACTCACTAAATATTTTCAATCCCTCTGCCCACCAAGTTTTGCATTTGAAATGAGCACAAATTAAAGATTATATTTACTTTATGGGACTGATATTAAGAAGACAAATAGAGAAGGGATGGGGTCATTAAAAAATACTATTAAAGTTTTATTATTCAAATTAAACCTACAGAACATCAAAACTTCTGGGCTCTGAGCCTAAATTTCATCCTCAAAAAGTTTCAAGGATACTGGGCTTGGAGAAAAACTTTAGGTTCAAGGTCTATTTCCAGAATATGGGACCTAATTTAAAACCAAGCTTGTATTTTGGCACTCTGGCTAAATGCATCTGTTATGCCTAGAATTAGTCAACTAGAAAAGCCATTTTGTTTATGCTGGAAAATTGTCACTTAGAAACAAAGAGGGTAAATTTTTTTCCATCATTTCTTTTCAGCTCACATGATATAACTGAAAGTGATGGTCACTGTACATAAAGAATAGCTATATTTTGATCCAAATAATGACATAACTAAACCATAACCAATAATGAATGAAAAACCAACCATTGAATAAAGTGTAATATGTTCCTGATGAAAACCAGCACCTAAATATAGCCTTCATTACTTGTGTCTAACCTACTAGCAGTTGCGCCAAGTCCTAAATGTGACCATATACGGTCACATACAAGCATGGGATATATTATGGGGCTAGATAACCAGTATACCTGCATTGAGACAGATTTTGAGTCCTTACTAATGGTAACAGTCTGATTCTCAATTCCCTTTCTCTGAAATTCAAATAGATTAATTAAATATCATGAGACAAATCCCAGATATAATGTTTGATATGACCATTCATTTAGGAGTAGTGATAGCATGATATTAACAATGGCCACTGTGATGGCCATATTGGATGTTTAAGCAGTGCCATTTCTTTTAGGATTAACTAGATATCATAAGAAGTTGCTAAATAAATTCCTCTATATTGACATGACATGACATGAGTAGTGAAAACAAAATTTTCAAGATGGCTGCTGTGGAGGCAATATTGAATGTGTAAGCATTTAGAACCAATTAGATGTTACAAGTCTTCTTATATAAACTCCATTGTAATATTTCTTTTCATTCAGAAGAAGCAGAGATAATATGACTTTTGAGATGGTAATTATGGTGGCCATATTGGATGTTAGATCAGTGCCAATCAACCAGATATCACAAGAAGTCTTTTGGACAAAACCACATGGCAATTATGTTTATTCAGAAAAAGTAATGAAAAAAAAACTAGCTCATACTAAATATTACACAAAGTCTTTTTGCAAAAACTCTAATGTCAATTGGACTTTCTATTCAGGAGGAATAGCAATAAGATTTTCAAAATGACTGTTATGGCAGCCATAGTGGATCAGGTAGGCATAATTTTTTTAGACCTGATACACATGACATGTCTTTCAGTAAAGCCCTATGTTGATATGACCATTCAGGATTTTCAAGATGACCATTGGGGTGGCCATATTGGCTGTCAAAGTGGTACCATTTAGGACCAACAGCATCATGTGTGTTAATCTTCATGACCATCCTCAAAGTAGGAGTTGTAGTAATAACAAATTAGTGCAACAAATGATGGACAACAGACATAAGACCAACATAAGCTCTTCTGATCTATGACCAATGGAGCCATATACCCTGATACATTAAAAATCTATCCTTAATGATGCATCTCTAAACACACTTATTTTTTTTACAAATTACATTGAATGAAGGGATTTCAAAAATTAATTTGAAACTACCATTGCCTGTTCAGCACACTAAGCACTATTTGTCTGAAACATTCAAAAGGTAAGGGTGGCAAATAATAACATAGTAATGATTTACCTTCAATTGATAAACTATTAAAGTAAACATGCAAAAATTACTTTCTAAAATATGATTGCAACTGAGAAATTCAGGCAATAAAGAACACCTTTAAGTAGCTGATCTGAAATGTATAATTGCTGTTCGTCTTCACCATGTACCTAATAATATCATTGCCATTTGTTTTCCCATGTACCAGATAGTATCACTGCCATTTTGTCTTCACTATGTACCAGATAACATTACTGCATGTACCAGATAACATCTTTGTCTTCATCACATACCAGATAAATCTTTGCCATTTTGTCTTATCCAGGCACAAGCATAACACTTATCTAAAGACAAATGTGAAAAATAGGAAGCTACTCCAATCAACTAGCAACTAAAAATTCTATATAAAACAATGTGTTAAAATCTTGTCTGTATGGTAATAGGTTATTTGTTATTTTTGTACTAAATGAAGAGTGGTGGTATTATGTTGGCCCCTGTATATCAGTCTGTCTAGGCATCAGTCTGTTGGTCTATGACAAAGCATATCATCACTTCTCCTACACCACATGCTGGATTATGACAGTATGTCATTCCATCTTATGTTTGGCCATGACAAAGCCTGTCATTGCTTCCCCCACACCACATGCAGGATTATGACAGTATGTCCTTCCATCTTATGTTTGGCCATGACAAAGCCTGTCATTGCTTCCCCCACACCACATGCAGGATTATGACAGTATGTCCTTCCATTTTATGTTTGGCCATGACAAAGCCAGTCATTGCTTCCCCCACACCACAGCCAGGATTATGACAGTATGTCCTTCCATCTTATGTTTGGCCATGACAAAGCCAGTCGTTGCTTCTCCCACACCACAGCCAGGATTATAACAGTATGTCCTTCCATCTTATGTTTGGCCATGACAAATCTTGTCATTGCTTCTCCCACACCACATGCAGGATTATGACAGTATGTCATTCCATCTTATGTTTGGCCATGACAAAGCTTGTCGTTGCTTCCCCCACACCACATGCAGGATTATGACAGTATGTCATTCCATCTTATGTTTGGCCATGACAAAGCCAGTCATTGCTTCCCCCACACCACATGCAGGATTATGACAGTATGTCCTTCCATCTTATGTTTGGCCATGACAAAGCTTGTCGTTGCTTCCCCCACACCACATGCAGGATTATGACAGTATGTCCTTCCATCTTATGTTTGGCCATGACAAAGCTTGTCGTTGCTTCTCCCACACCACAGCCAGGATTATGACAGTATGTCCTTCCATCTTATGTTTGGCCATGACAAATCTTGTCATTGCTTCTCCCACACCACATGCAGGATTATGACAGTATGTCATTCCATCTTATGTTTGGCCATGACAAAGCTTGTCGTTGCTTCCCCCACACCACATGCAGGATTATGACAGTATGTCCTTCCATCTTATGTTTGGCCATGACAAAGCTTGTCGTTGCTTCCCCCACACCACATGCAGGATTATAATAAAGCTTCATAAACTGAAATGGTCATTGGTATTTACTTGCAACAAAGTGTCATTCTTCCCTCTGTGCCAGTTTGGGGGAAGATTTCTTAAAAACGTTTTGAAAGAAGGAATTTTGCAAATTCATTGGATTTATTTATTATTTAGCTGTCTCATGCAATATTACTGCTGGATATTCATAGATTTGCATGAAACACTCAGATCACTCATTAAGTCAAGAGAGGGGTTCTGTCATCTTCCATAAAAGAACATTCTGAAGAACATTCCAGAAGTGCAGGGATATACATAAAAGAAGTGTTTGGGTGTTCTTTTCACCTTATGATGTGCTGCAATGGCAATTGCTTAATTAATTATTGTCAAATAAGTTGTTCGGATATGTAAACAAGTTTTGTAAGTAGATGTCAAATTAATTTTTGGTACTGATACAGTTGCACAATGAGAGTTTCATTTTCAAAATATACAGGAAACATGAATACCAAATGAAAAAATTCTAGTTAACATGCTAGCTTTAAGTTATGTGTGGTAGAATTCATAAAAGTTCATGGAAATGGAGACACTGAAAAGAAATTATATGATTTGGCAGATACAAAAATTTCACATGATTTGCCAAAAGCTAAACATGCCTCAAGAATCATGGAATCACTGGGTGTCAAGCTGGAAAAGAATTACTCCAGTTGTTATATGAATTGAGGGAATCTGGATCAATCATAATATAGACAACAAGGTAATTATTTCCTCTTTTAAATTTTGTTTAGTAATATGTAACATCAGGTATATTTGTCAATAATTGAATAAACAAAACAGATGCTTAGTCTTGGCAAGCAAGAAGCATGCAACTTAACATGCAGTCATGATATAGGCCACTCAATTAAGGTAAAATGTACAGGTGTTACTTTTCTATAGTCGTGACTTATCAGATGTTGATATTAAGACATCATAAAAAAAAAGATGTACTAACAGTGCCGTTTTACCAAATAATCTTTGTAATAAAAAAATATTCCAAAGAAATCATGAAAATTGTTTAAAAATTTTATATAGCAGATTTACTTTCCTCATGAATATTTAAACAAAATTTGTGCTTACTTATAATTTTGTGATAGCAGTAACTGTTGTGATAGCAAATAATTTAAGTTTGTAAATGAAACAAGTGATGACAGGGAGAATGAAAATGAATTAAAAAAGTTTTTTAATAAAATTTTTATTAATTTCAATTAAATTCTTATTTTTTATTGTTTTATTTTATCTAGTATTTTGAGCATTGTAAAATTCAACGAGAAAGAGTAGGGTGAAAAGTACCCTATACATTTACCTCAAGTTTATTACTCCTCTAAGTAGGCACTAGCAGAAAATAGATTGCTGACCAACAAGTCTCAATGATCTTGACTTTTGGTCATGACCTTGAACAAAATTTATCGTACAGAAACCTCTGTTTTCTTATCAGACTTACAATAATCATGATTCTAACTTTTAGACCCTAGAATGTACAGGTTTCTTTATTACCGTATCTGCAACCCATTCAAAGTTTGGTCAAAGAACCTACTCCAGAACAAAAGTTATTCTGCAAAATTGTTTTTGTCTAAGCTACATTGACCCTGCCATTTGATATTTTGACCACAAAATCAACTGGAATCTACTGTATTTTTAAGTGCAAGCCTCATCCACAAACTTTGATCCAGATGTGGGCTCCAAAATTAAACCAGTTTGTTTTTGCATTTCATTCCTGTTACCTAGACCTCTGACCTTTAGACCACCAACCAAATAGGCTTCATTCTTGAACAAACATGTAAGTCATTCACAAACTTTGATGAAGAGAAAACTTTTCTGGAGAAACAATCATCTCTTT
Organism: Potamilus streckersoni; assembly: GCA_016746295.1. NCBI lineage: Eukaryota > Metazoa > Mollusca > Bivalvia > Unionida > Unionidae > Potamilus > Potamilus streckersoni. The sequence continues at coordinate 3,673,803 of JAEAOA010001763.1, forward strand.
TTTAGTTACTGACCTTGACCTTTGACCTTCATGCAACAACATTAACAAGCTTCTTCCTTTCCCCAACTGCAAGCCATTCACAATGTTTAGTCCAGGTCTGTGGCTTTAGAACTTATGTTCAGCCACTATGACCTTGACCTGGGACAATGATTAAGATATATAGGCTTTTTTCCTTAAACAACTGCAAGCCATCCAAAATGTTTGATTCAAAACTGTGATGTAGAGGTAATTTTATTGTGTGGAAATCATTATTCTTCTATCAAGGCCTTGATCTTTGACAGATTGACCCCAAAATGTCTTGCTTTCAATAACTCAAGTGCAAGTCATCCATGAAGTCTGGTAATGAACGATGGTGAAGAATTTGAGTTATATTGGCATCTTATAAAGCTCTATAAAAAACTTGCCGTACCGCAAAATAGTACAGGCAATTTCCAAAGAATTACACTTAAATGGATAATGATGATTTTATTTTATGCCATGAAACCAAATTGTGTTGGAATTTTTGTTTATGATGCATATGCCTTTTTGGGGGTCTAAAGATGTTTGTTTTATATCTTCTTATTCATCATCTGTTATTTTCATAACATTCATTTCATCCTTTTTTTAAAAATGTAACAATATATTAATCAAATTGTAACTAATTCCTAAGTATGAAAAGTTACATACTCTGAGTGAGAAATATTTGTCTGGACAAGAAACAAGTAGATCCTGGAACCAAGTGACATACATTCAAACAATTATTTATTCCCCTACCTCTACCACTACCACAAAATAACTGGCTTGCAAAAATCTTTCAATAAAAAATTAAAACACTGATCTATGCCCTCACATGCTAATACAGTTAATATCAGCATATTAAAACAAAGTATGATTCTTATGGATGGATGGTGTATCACAAATTAAAACTAAAAAAATTACAAAAAATTGGATGGATGGTTTATCACAAATTAAAACTAAATTTTTTTTAAAAAATTGTAGATTAAGTTAAATATGGCAAAATACCAACATAGTATTTTAATTTTGATTCCTGTTTGGGTAAGTACATTGGGTTTTCCTGCTAATTCATTTATTTTTTTTTTCATGGGAATAAAAGTTTATGATTTTGAGGACAATGATGTTGCCATTGGTACTTAGATTAGTGGATATGTCTCTAACAGGGATGAGCTAATTATTTAGATCACTGATACAGTAATATTTGCTGGTTCTTAAATACACTGCTTGCAGCATCTGCAAAATTTCTACCAAACTGACATCCCACAAATAAAATCACCCAAAACTAATATCCTACAAATAAAATCACCCAAAATTGATAACCCACAAAAACATCAATTTATAGTAATCTGGAAACCTCCAAATGTATATTCCACAAATAATTATCAAGTCATAGCATTTGGAAAATTCCCCCAGACATGATACCATACAAACATCAATTCATAGCTATCAGGAATTCCCCAAAACTGAGATCTCACAAACAGACATCAATTTATGTCAATCAGGAAATCCCCCAAACTGATATCTCACAAATAAACATCAATTCATGGTAATCAGGAAATCCCCAAAACTGACATCTCACAAACATCAATTAATAGCTATCAGGAATTCCCCAAAACTGAGATCTCACAAACAGACATCAATTCATGTCAATCAGGAAATCCCCATAACTGTTATCTCACAAATAAACATTAATTCAGGGCAATCAGGAAATCTCCAAAACTGACATCTCACAAACATCAATTCATGGTAATCAGGAAATCCCCCAAACTTATATCTCACAAATAAACATCATTTCATTGTAATCAGGAAATCCCCATAAATGTTATCTAAAAAATAAACATCAATTAGTGGTAATCATGAAATCTGACTTTTAAACATGACACATCTTAAGTACACCAGGTATAAGGAAACTGGATTTTTCATGAGGTGTAAAAGTTTGCCACATGTGATGTACACTTGGTGAAAAATAACAGATTTGCCATGGGGTGTAGAAGTATCCTAGTTGTAAATTTACAAGATTATCATGGGGTGTACAAGTTTGTCTAATGTAAAGTGCACTAGGAATAAAATAACATGATTGCCATTGGGTATAAAAGCTTCCAGGGTGAATAAACTAGGTGTACAATAACAGGATTGTAATGTGGATTAAAAGATTGCCAGGTTTGAAATATACAAGGTATAAAATTGCAAGATTATCTGGAGTGTTAAAATCTACAAGGAGTGAAGGACACATGTGTAAACTTACAGCATTATATGGGATTATATGGGATATGGGATATTTTCTGGGTGGGTTCACTGATGCAAGATATTGCACATATTATGAAATGACAATTACAACATTATCATTAATTTAAAAAAAAAACAATCTATAGCATTCGTTCCCTGCAACAAACCTTGTGATCATTAATTTCCCAATGCAACATAATACTCACTGTGAATCTGACATACCAAGTAAATATCAATATAATACCTTGCTGTAATGAAAACCTCAACATAACAAACAATTAGAATAAACCTAATGTCACTTTGTTATAGCAGTGCACCACTGATATTTAAACAATCCCACTGATACTAGAAAAATACTGAGATTATAATCATTATGTATGTTGTTGTGGGGCTTAACACCATTTTTCAGCACATGATAGGTGGTCACATGGTGGCCAGTATAAATGGTGGAGGAAGAAACCGGAAATCCGAAGAAAGTACAACCGACCCATGAGAAGCTACTGGCAAGCTTTCTCACATATCCACATTCTCGGAATCTTAAGACTTGAACCACGCAGACAGAGGTGAGATGGCAGTGATCTGTAACAGAGATCGATTTAGACCACTCGGCCACTTGGAGCCCCTAAAAAATCATTATGTACAAACTGCTACCTGGTATGAGGAATATACAATGTGGTAGGCATCTTTTGCATAAAGTGATTTCTAAATACACTGTGAAATTCACTAGGTGGCTATAGAGTACATGTAATACAGTGCTTCCTCTTTATAAAGCTGTTCATGAAGTCATGTAAGTGACCCAAGTAATAAATGAATGAATCTTTTACTAAGGGATACTCCATCAAGGGTATAGCAGTGCATGAAAACAATACAATAATGGCATTGCTGGGTGCAAAACATTACTGAAATTGCACTCATTAGCCAAGAACTAAAATTAGGCAACATAAATAAAATGCCAATGATAAATGACCACCTCAAACAGAATTTAATGGGATTGAAGACAAAAATCCATGTGTAAAGAGGGGCAGTTGTGTATCAAAGCGGTTTTATAATGAGGTAACACTGTATTTTTTCAACTAAAATTCTATCCACAACTCTTCACCTACAATCCATTGTTAGAGCACATTACCAAATGGGAAATAGTCTATTGTCAAACTATCTTTCATTCTTGGACTCTTGCTAGTTCAACATCAGGAAACTTGTAATTTTCCGAAAATATACATTTTTCCAATATTCCTGATACAAAAATAGTTTCTTAAATATATAATTCAATAAAAGTTAAAAGAGTTATATGGCAGTCTGATTTTATTGAATTCAAGTGAACTATAAAATAGACAAGACAAAATGCTGTTTCATCCACTAAAACTGTGGTCATATGTTGTTGTAGCTCTTGTTTTCTTTTCTTCTCTCAAAATATTTATTTTTCAGGTCCTGTAATTCATATTTGTAAATTATAAATTTTTACATATTAATAAGACATAAAAAAATATAGCAGCCTTAAAAAAAAAGCTCTTCAATGTGCTCCAACATCCGACACTCTTGTAGTTCCCCAGTCATAATTTAGTTCTTACTTTCTTGATTCAGTGGTATATGTTTCTAGCATACTTGGAGAATTCACCCATAATACAAAAAAGCAGCAGCATCAAAGCATCAAAGCAATGTGCTAAATATATGCAGGTTCCTCTAACCAAAGATTAAAACTTTTACCTCAGTGAGACTGCCTCCATAAATAAACACTGGCTGTTCCTATAGAAACCACAATATTTGAAAAAAGAAAAAAGAATCCACATTTTTAGAAGAAATAGATGATTAAAATATAAATTTTTTTTAATTAAAATAATTTTATTGTGCAAAAATATGTGTATCAGGCTGAAGGTATGCCTTATATGTAGCTATTGCAGTTTGGAAAAAAAACAGTATAAAACAGTATAAAATCATTGGTCACAATGTAACCAGAGCAACAGAAGAACAAGTGACCCAAATATGCCTGATATTGCCCACCTGACAAAAATTGGTCAAACTACAAATGCAGTAATAAGGCAGCTGTCTTTGGTTAAAAATTACCTATGTCAGGATAATTTCCAGCTATATGGCAGAAACTGGTGTCATCTGACGTGCTGTTTATGTGTTTCTAATTTTAGTAACTGCAAAGGGACTAGATGGTGCATTATCATCTTTTGTATAAATGTAACATGTATTCATGGTAGGACCCTATTATATTTGGTTTGACATGGTAACGCAATTCTGGAGAGAAATTAATCCCTGAAGAAATTTTCATATATCAGTAACAACAGATACACTTGACTGGAGATAAGTATCATTGGTTGATTTACCACCTGATTGCTAAGGAAGCCACAGCATTGCTAAGGAGCTTGCCTACACACAAGTGTGACAGCATGTTCTTAAAATATTTTTTTCCAAATTTTAACAAAACTGGCAAAGCTATTCACAGGACATTGAAAATAGATTTTTGATATGTTTGCTATTGAAGCCATTCCATTATAAAATGAGCCATCTTGAACAAAATTGTTACCAAGCATGTCCTTATAAACATTTCTACTAAGTTTGATCAAAACTGATTCTGCCACCTTTTTTTGAAGTTGAAAATTGCAGTTACACAAGGTTGCTAAGAAAGCCACATTATTGGGAGCCTTCATGAGCACAATGTTGATAAACATATCTGAAGAAACCATCCAGTGGCTCAGTCATTCAAGAGATATATCTGAAAAAATGTCTGCTACCTACTTGCTAATGAAGCCACTGTTGCTAAGAGAGAAACCCTGGACAGAATCTGATAATATTGTCCTAACACACATTCTTTTAAAGTCTGATCTAAATTGGCAGAGTTTTTCTGGTTAAGATATTTAAAACAGGTTTTTAACCTGTTTGATATGGAAGCCAAACTGTTGCTAATAATGCTTGATCAAGTAGGTGATAAGAAACATTCCAGCCAAGTTTGACTGAAAATGGCTCAGCTGTTCTGGAGAAGCCAAAAACAGGATTTCCTACTGGTTGCTAAGGTAGCCAGATGTAGTTAGGGAAGACACACTGGACTGACTTTCAAAGAGCATGTTTTGATGACATCCCTTCCACTTTTGACTGAAACTGTCCAGTGGGTTCTGAGAAGTCCAAACCAGCAATGGTGGTAGACAGCGCACAACAGACAACACACAATGGCCAATTAACAGGACCAAGCCATAATTTGACCTTGGTAACAAAAAGGTCTGGTAAGCAAAAAAATGATTTTAAAAAAAAATAAACTAATAAACTAATAATAATAATAATAATAATAATAATAATAATAATGATAATGATAACAATAATAATAATCTATTTAGCACTACAACAATTACCATTATATTATCAATGTAAGCATTATTTTCCAACAAACGGCAATTATCATAGCCTTCATTACTGATCATTATCTGTTATTCATCTCTTGAACTGAAATATATTATGGTTTTTCAACTGCTGAACTGAAATAGGTTATGGTTATACATCTCTTGAACTGAAACAGGTTATGGTTATTCATTTCTTAAACTGAAATAAGTTATGGTTAGTCATCTTTTAAGCTGAAATAGGTTATGGATATACATCTCTCGAACTGAAATAAATTATGGTTATTCATCTCTTAAACTGAAATAGGGTTATTGCTAGTCATCATATGAGCTGAAATAGGTTATTGATATTTACTTTTGTCAAGGTATATGTCATTTTAATGAGAATGATAACTAGATCAAAATCAGTACCAAAAAAATTTCAAAATTGATTGGGTTCTGACCATAAGGTATAGAAATAAGGTATATGTGAAAACTGCTCTCTCTTGAAGGTTTGTTCAACAATTCAGATTCTGTATAAATTACAAATGCAATGAGTTTTATTTGTAGTGTGTTTAACTTTGCTCCTTCATAGGAAGATGAAATACCATGCATATTTGCCTACAAGTCAAACTGCTACGCACCCCAAATGACCATGATCTGCATAGACTAATATCAATTATCACTTAATATAATGGTACATCTGGATCTATGTGTAGTTTGCAGTGGGATCTGATTTGTGTGTGTGTGTATGTATATATATATATATATATATATATATATATATATATATATATATATATATATATATATATATATATATATATATATATATATATATAACAGTCAATGGGAATTTCCTCCAGAATTGCACAGGAAAATTGATGCTCTTGTCCCCACCCCACCCACGAGTCTTCCAGCTATGGATAAATAGTGTGATGTCAACATGGCATCACTGGGCAGAAGAACTTCCAAGACAAAGTCAACGGCCAAGTTGAAAGGCTGTTAAACAGTTATATGTTCATGACCAAGGCAAGCCACCCAGTTGGATGAAATCAGCTGTAGTCAGGCCTGGAGATGGTTTGGCTCCACCAGGCATCAGCTGCCCTAGACACACCACATGATAAATGACAAACATTACTCATCCGATACCGTATCGGTCATCTCCAAGGTCAACAAGGGCCATGCCTTTCATCAATACACCAGGACGGAGGTGGAAAGTATGGTGATCAGAGCAGCAAGATTCCTGTCAGGAACAACATCACCATTGGCACCTGAAAGGTGAGAACACTGAGAGCAGCAGGAAAGTTTGAGGAGCTTACATAAGAAATGAACAGATAGTGCTGGAATATCCTAGGAAATATGATGAAAGAACATTGGAGAAACAACTACTTTGGAAGGCCACAAACTGTACTTCAGTGGCAGAGAGGACAAACATGAGCTGGCAGTTGGGCTCCTTGCCCACAAAGACAGCGTGAGTACTATCATGGGATGTTGGCCAGTCTCCAGCCAGCTCACCACCATCCGCCTCTGGGCAACTCCATTCAACATCACCATCAGACAATGATGATGCAGTTGTAGAAAACTTATATGACCAGCTACAAGAAGTTGTGGTTAAAAAACTGAGGAAAGAGATTCTAGTTGTGCAAGGTGACTGGAATGTCAAGATAGATGAGGACACTTGCATAAACTGGAAAAGAACATGTGGGTGTTGCTGCAATGCACAGACCAATAAGAGAGGCCTGAGGCTCCTGGAATTCACTAGTTACAATGACCTTTGGTCAACACAAAGAATCCAGAAGATGGATATGGCACAGTCCTCTTGGAGACCATCACAGTCAGATCGACTACAACATGGTGAAGAGATGTGTATGGTCTGGTGATGATATCCTTCAGGCTACATCTAAAGAAGGTCAAGAAAGAGAGCCACACAAGAAGAATGTTTGATATAAAAAAATTGAAGGATCCCGAAGTAGCAGAAGCCTTCCAGGCAAAGATTAGTGGGAAATTTGCACCGCTCATTTTTAACACTGACACTACAGACATGGACAAGTTGATTACTACCTTTAATGCAGCAATTACTGAAAAAGCCAGTGATATCCTTGGTAAACATCACCCAATCAAGAAGCCCTGAGTCACAGCTGATGTCCTGAACCTTGGTGACAAGAAGAGGGAGCTGAAGAAGAAAAAGAATGATACAGAAGAGGCAGAGCAGTACAAGGCAGTCAAATAGGAAGTCAAGAAAAGCATAAGAAAGCAAATGAAGAACAGACCAAAGACATTGAAGGGAACTTGAAAAAGAAAGTGTACCAACTGGTCCAAGATCTAACAAGTACAAAGCAATGGTGAGATACCTCCTTACAGGACAAAGCTGAAAACTGCCTCACAGAAGAAAAAGACAAAAGACATTCTGTAAAGATGGGCAGAGAACTGCGGAGAACTTGACAACTACTGAGCTACAATAGATCCAAAGGTACTGAACGTCCCTCCAGCAACTAACAATGACAACAACCCTATCCTACATGAAGAAGTACAAGCAGCAGTGAGACCACTGAAAAAGAGGAAGTCACAAGGATGGCACAGGGGCAGGAGCAATGATTAGTGCACTCACAAACATCTACAAAATGATCTGGCAAACAGGAGTATGGCGATCGCTGTAGACCCAATCATTGATCATCATCCTCCCCAAGAAAGGCAACTTGCAACAGTGTCAAAACAACCCTACAATCAGTCTTATAAGCCATCCAAGCAAAGTTGCATTGAGGATACTGCTAAACAGACAAAAGCCACAGGCTGAAAAGATCACTGCCGAGGAGAAGGCAGGTTAGAGAGCAGGGTGCAACACAAAAGAGTATATCTTCAACCTCATGATATTGTGTGAAAAGTACCTCCAACACCAGCAAGATCTGTACCATGTCTTCATGGATTTCAAGAAGGCATTTGACAGGATATGGCATGCAGTCTTCTGGGCGACCATGAGACTGTCAACATCAATGCCAACCTCATTACAGTAATAAAGCACCTCCATGACAAGACCACCAGTGCAATATACTTCAATGGCAGCATAACGGACTGGTTCAGAACGACAGTTGGAGTCAGTCAAAGCTGTCTGCTCTCTCCCACATTATTTAACGTATTTCTTAAGAGAATCATGGCTGACACACTTAAAAAGAATGAAGGGACAGTTAGCATCAGAAGCAGAACAGTCACCAACTTACCTTTTGCTCACTGATGGACTAGCAGGACATGAGCTAGCTTAGTAGAGAGCCTCAACAACAGCTCTGCAGCCTATGGCATGGAAATCAGTGCTGAGAAGACCAAACTAATTACCAAACAACACCAAGGGCATCAGCACTGACATCAGGGTCCAAGGTATAAAGCTATAAACAGTCCACAGCTTCAAATATTTGGGGGCAATTGTAACAGATGAAGAATTGTGCAGACAACAGCAGCGCTGACAAAACTGAAGCCCATCTGGAGCAACAAGAACATTATACTCAGTTCAAAGGTCAGACTTATGCACTCACTGGTTATCTCATATTTCTCTATGCCTGTGAATCATAGACCATAACAACTGACTTAGAGAAAAGGATACAGGTCACAGAGATGAGATGCCTCAGAAGGATCCTCGTTGTCTCATACAAAGAACATGTCACCAATAAAGAGATATGGCAAAAGATCAGAAAAGCCATTGGACCTCACGAAGACCAATTGATAGCAGTGAAAAAACGTAAACTGCAGTGGTATGGGCATGTCTCATTGATCATCTGGACTTGCCAAGACAATAATGCAAGTTACTGTACAAGGCAGAAGAGAGGTAGGCAGAGAAAGAGGTAGGAAGACAACATTTGGGAGTGGACAGACTTGACACTGAGAGACTCACTGAGAAAGACAGAAAATCAAGATAAATGGAGGAAGATGGATGTCCGGATGTGTGTGTGTATGTGTGTGTGTGTCTATATATATATATATATATATATATATATATATATATATATATATATATATATATATATAGACACACACACACACACTTACACATATATACATACACACACACACACACATGATGTTCATATTTTCACCGCAAGATCATGAAGTAGTCAATATGTAGGAATTTCATCCATGTCCTTTTCAATATACCTTTTTTCTAGTGCCATGATGAATTAAAAGAAATGCATGAAAGATGTACAACAAATTTTATTCAAATGATTTCATTCACAGCCCCAGCAATTATTCATATATACATTTCTTGTAAGTCCTTTTCTACATTCTCAAAAGAATTTTAAAGGCTAACTTTCTAACACTTTCCTGACATGTCAATATCCTCCTATTACCTTGATATAAATATGATTGACATTTAATTTCTTGGGGAAGGGGTTTATATCAAATTTTCATCTGCCTGAAGAAAAGAAAAGATTGAATCTTCTTAGTTGCCATGTCTGGTTTCCATTATCATTAATTCTTCAGTCCACAGTCAGTCGTGAAAATAAACTAAAAGTTTCATGCCTAAACAAAGCCCTTCAGCATCTTAAACAGCCATTTGCATGCTATCCTATAGCCAGTGACTTTTTTTATCAAGCTGGCTACCTTTTCAAGTCTGTATCTTATCTAGGTAGTTACTTCTATGGACTACATTTTTGTTTAAGATTTTTAAACTGCCATAAGTTTTAAGATAATTTAATTTCCCCATGTTTACACATTGTTATTTTTGTGTTATATGTGATGTCAAGTCTTGGGATATTTCCCACTGAGCAATGCAAGCAAACATGTGATTGGTCAATAGAACCTACATGTTGAGCCCACAATGAATGGGTTTTAAAAATGTCAAATAAAGGAGAGAGAAAACTTGTTCTGCCTTAGCGTCATTATGATTCATCCAATGTTTGATTAAATTCCATAAAGAGCTTTAGGAAACAAAATTTTATACCCCACCAAAATGCAATATTTTTATGATTGACCTTCACACAAAGATGAAAAGGAAGAGACGACATGCCACAAAATAAACTGTTTTAGTTCACAATGATTCGTGCCAAGCATACAAACCATAAAGGGTTTAGAAAATATAAGCAAAAAAAAAAAAACTTCAACCAAAAACTTATTGCACATTTTCTATGCTTGTGACCTTGACCTCAAAGAAGCATTTTGCTAAATTAATTGTCTTAAGAGTCATAATGATTCATGCAAAGTATAAGCAAAATCCATCAAGCAGTTTAGGAAATAAAAGAAAATTAAAACCTTTATCCAAGCAACTTAAATTTCTATGACCTTGACCCCAGGCTCAAATGGGCAAGTGTACATGTCACCAAATGAACTCTTGTAGCATCATAGTGACTTATCCCAAGTATGAATAAAATCCATTAAGGGGTTTAGGAAATAAAATAAATTGAATAAAACTTCACTGAAAACCTTAACAAAAATCTCATATGACCCCAAAAGTAAAGGGGACAAGTTATGCTGTCTTCAAATAAATTGTCGTAGTATATAAATGATTTATGACAAGTATAATGAAAATCTATCAAGGGGTTTAGGACAAATAACCACATAAAATATTTTAACCAAAATCATAAACTGCTGATGCCACTGCTGCCAGCACCTGAAAAGTGATCACTCTGTCTCTCACTTCACACAGATGTGAGCTGGACAAAAAAGAACCAATAAATTAACATATTCTAAACCTATCTCACTAAGCTTCCTGTGTGATCACCTACAAGACAGTTTAGATGGATCTATTATTATTTTGCAGGTTCATTTCAACACAATTTCAGCATGGTACAATTCAAAAAATTGTTGGTCTTTCAAAATTATTGAAAACTTTGATAGGAGAAAATTCTTATTGAGTAGGCAATATATAATGAAACCATTTGTATGATTAAAAAGTGAGAAAACTTTCCCTGCAATTAGATGCCCATTTTCTTATACTGGATAACAGTTTAATCATCTGAAAAATTTGTCAGTCCTGTTATGGACCATTGTCCAAAATAAATATCCCATCTACAATGGAAAAAAAAACTAAAAAAAAGTCCTGTAAAAAATAAATGAGAAAGTGAATTTTGAGATAGTCTAGTAAATTTTTAAGCACCTGGCCTGCCATAGTACTGGAATTTTAATAATTTTAACAAACACATAAACCACATAACATTCTAATCATAGATGCAACATAAAATAAAAAAATTTATACTGTATACTTCAATAACACCGATTGTTTTAGTTAATGGCTCCAACAAAGACTTTTTTACCACTTGGTTTCAAAATCAATCTCTGGAGACCTGATGTAAAAATCCTACTTTATGCATAAATACTGATTATTAAAGATAATTCAATTCACTCAGATAATGCAAAGTATGAAGATTTGCATAGTATGTGATATGTAGTATGAATATGTTGCATACTATGCAATGTGCAGCATGCAGATATTGCATACTATGTAATGTGTAATATGCAGATGCTGCATAGTATGTAGTGTCGCATGCAGATGTTGCATGGTATGCACTGCATAATATGCAGATGCTGCATAGGATGCAATGTGTAGTATGCAGACAATCTATACCTGTGACTTTGATCCAGAGATGCCAAGTTCCACAACTTCCAGTACATTATGCAGACACTCCTTGTCGTACAACAGGCGACTATGCTCAACAAGCCAAAGTGTCAAGCATTTAAAAGCTGCAACAATCATGGAGTGCAGATCTCGAGAATGGAATGGAGCTGGGCGACTACACTGATGCACAATGAAGTCACATATCCATTTCACTGCTCTTTTACACATCAGCATATTTGGTGGTCTAATGTTGACTTTCGCCATGCCAGAGAGAAGTTCCATTGCAGCAAGGGCAGTGTTTAGCTCTGACTTCCATGATGTCATCAGTTTATTACAGACAAGAGATATGGCTTGTGCAAACAGACCATAGGCAGTGTCTGAAAGAAGGGAGTCTGCAGTTTAACAATATTATAAAAAAAGATTTTTTATGTCTAAATCATTGAATTAAATATATTACCAACTTCAACAATAGCAATATCGACAATTACTGAAACCAAAACAATGAGAGGTATATCATAACCTCTATGACAAGCTAAAACAATTGAAATCTTCTTTGACCTTACAGTATCCCATGAAGCAGGATTTTATGTATCCCTATTTCCTCTGCATGAAGCAAATTAATATACTGGAGTATTCAGCCCTGGTTGGGATTCCAGTCCACTGCAGACTCTCGATAAAATATAGTTAATATTTTCTTAAATGAGAAACTGAGTGGAAGAATAATACATAAGTGCCTTGCTCAGTAATACAACAACAGTGTCCAAGACTCATAACTGTATGCTCATGAGTTAAGTTTGTCCTGTAAAAGGCATATTCGTCGGAAAAGAATTTGTTATTGTTGTTATAGGGTTCAATGTCATTTTTCAGTACAAGATAGGCTATACAATGTTGGCCAGTATTAATGTTGGAGGAAGAACCTGGGAAAACACCAGAAAGAACCAATGACCCATAAGAAGCTACTGGCAAGCTTTCTCGCATACCCACATTGGCTGAACCCAAGACTCGAACCAATGCAGACAGAGGTGAGATGGCAGTGATCCGTAATGGTGAGCACTTTAGACCACTCAGCCACTTGGAGCCTCAAAGAATTTGTTGATGTAGGTATAATTTTTATCAGTCTTATTACAATCAGATGATAATGCAGGTTATGTATGATAATCATGGCATTAATCAATAAATAGTCAAAAGATTTTCAATGTCAGAATCACTTTTCATATACTATTTATTTTTGTTAATTTGAAACAATTTGGATTTCTTCAAATGAATCAGTAAAATTTACTGACAACAGGAAATTTACAAAATACATTTTAATTGGTTAATTAAAAAAATCAATCAGACAAAACCTTTAAAACTAGAATCTGATTTTATTCAGTTGAGATTTTTACCAATATCTTGTGAATTCGGTATGCAATGATAAGAAGACTCATGGTAACTAGTTTCACTGGACCCAATACTAGCAGTGGTACCCGAGTGGCTGGAAGCTGAAATCACAAATTAAAAGTAAACTGACAGGACATTTTAATGTCATTAATTTTCAATGCTTAATATGCTTATATTTGTTTGTCTATTCAGATCTGTATGTATTTAGGTATGAACATATAGATGGTATGCAAGAATATTATGCATATCTGACTGACTGACATTGTTACCTCTTCAGCTTTAATTACCAATTGCAAGTATGTATATATTTATGCACATAACTTTGTAACAATATATAAAAAAATAAACAGATAGAAACAGCGTAGTCAATTATTATATAACTCACCAATATGAATTTTATAACATAACTTTGTAACAATATATAAACATATAGAAACAGTGTAGTCAATTATTACATAACTCACCCATGTGAATCTTATAAGTATCTCCAGTAGCATTGAAGAACTTTAATTATCATGCAGAAAATAAATTCAGCCAATGAAATGTTATTCCCTTTTCTATGCATTTTGTTTTTTGTTGCAATATCTAATCTTCAATTTCAACTTGATCTATTAAATATTCAATTTATAAACTTAAAATTGGAACTATGTAAGACACTACAACCTCAACAAAACTTCTCAATTGATTTTTTTCAGTAAGCTGTAGTGGCTTTCAGTAAAGTATAACAAAATATCATTTAGAGCTATTGTCAACCTGGAAAAAAAGCATTTAATAGTCCCAAAGTGTGATTCAAGATTGACACAGGGTTGGTAAACATCATGTTTAACTCAAAGCTTGTAAAATTTACTTTAACCTTAATTACCTCCAGCACAGCATCACAAACTGCAGTTCTGAAATCTATGAAGCTCAATGGCTTCTTGATATCATCTTGATATGGGCTGTGGACATGGCGATCATCTTTCCCACCATGTGACATATTCAAATCAACACAATGATACACTAAATGTAACTACTAGCTTTCCTGCTTTTTAACCCCAAGAATTTTCCCCTTATTCCTATGCACTATTAAAAATTTTAAAGAAGTTTACTGTCCATTTCATCCTGACATGTCACTGCATAGATGCCATTTTGAAAAAAGCAATAGCTACAATCATGAAGATGTTTTGCATCACAAAATATACACAGTTTAAAGTGTCTGAGGTACTCCCATCAAGTTAGTTTGGTTCCCTGACCAATTTCACTGAATCTAATATGAAACCCACATCTGAATCAAACACTGCCAAACCAGTATTAAGATTTTACTGCAGTTGTATTTCTGTAATTTGTGATTTTATTCCTGTCTGTATTTTAAGGGTAATTTCTGTAAGACTTAAGGCAAAATTGTATGGTTTGGCAGGTCTGACTATATAGCTAATATCATGCTGACATTCCATTAAACAATGTATGTACATACATAAATGTTCTGAAAGGGTAAAGATGACTTAAAACAAGGAAAAGAACATTATTTCCCAGAATATCAAAGAAGAGTGATAATAATTAGTTGATAAAAAAGATTCATTTTTTTTTTTTATTTTCACTGACTTTGAGTAATCTTGCAGTGACAGACAGTAGTACCAGCACATGCATAACAGTTCTTTAGACTCAACAGCTGAGGCTTCATAAAAAAGCATGCAGTCCACTCATCATATTCTGGTACTTATTGACAAGTACATAGTTAACCTGCTCAAGGTAACCTATCACAACATAGGATGTCCTGTCCATACTATGCAAAGTTTACCATTGATATATGCCTACTTGAACAAGTATGAAAGGGTCTAATGAGTGGGCAAAGATGTATACATCATGGAAAAATCTATCTGATTAGGAATTGAACACAAAAAAAAATCACCCATCTTAGTAAAGTATAGAATGTATATCACAGAGACATTGCCTGATTGTAAGGGAGATAACATATGCATCCAATTGTCAATATTCATGACTTGAACATAAAAAAAACAATAAATGAATGTTAAATACAAAACTTCAACAAAGTCACTGATGCATAAAATATGTCACAGTAATCACTTTTTTTTACAATAAATGCATCCCAGCATCAAAGTTTCATGATTTTAGTCATAAGCTAAATGTAAAAAACTTAATGAAAACCAGTAAATGAAAAATTATACGTCATGATGAACTCTTGTTGCATGGATGTGGTAATAATTTTAGCATTAAGAGTATAGGTGATTGGTAGTACCGGTTTACTGTGGTCTTGCTTTTCATGGTATGTACCACAGTACTTTAACACTGTACCAGTACATTGGTAGTTTAGATCAGTAAGAAATGTAGGGAAATTCCCATGAAATCATATTATGACTTGAAAAATATTAACAGCATGTTTTCATTAATCATAACATAATTATTCAAAATTTGTATCTTGTTTTTAAAAAAATCATGTCACAAATTGATGATGACAAAAAAATTACTGTTTATAATCCTTTAATCAAATTTTTGACACCTGTCACAGATTTCAACACAGTGACCAACTGAATTGTGAGTCCAACAAAATCCAACCTTCCGAAAAATTCTGGATTGAAAAACAAAAAACCCCGTCATGTTTTGGTTATTAACTATCATGTGTAAATGTATTAAGTATATGTAGTAATTTGCAAGACTTCCTATTCATCCAATGACTTTCATGACTCCATTTATTTTCTATTTGAACTATACATAATTTCTCAAGTCCACAAAATATTTTCTCACTTAATGAGTGTTTATGTTTACTGCCTTTTTCTGATAAATGCCTGGCTTGGGTGTTGCCATCCCAATCATAGTTTCTATGCCTATTATCTCAAAAGTGTAGCTACAAAATTGTTGGCCTCAGTATCAACACTTCTTAGTTTTAAAAATGGACTATTGAATATCAGCATCAGATATAATGTAAGCTCAATAATTCCACTTTAGTTACAGCCTTTAAATTGCACAGCAATTAACATACACATAGCAAATTTATCTACTGCAAGGTAAAAGCCATTTAATAATGTGATCATGTGAGCTGAAAAATGTACTTCATTTATCTCAAGATAATTATTTCCTACTTATATCATTGAAAAAATGTGGTGTTATTTTGCTACAAATCAGTGCAAGATATTTTTTCTAGATATGGACAGAAGGAAATATAGAAAAAAGTGTTGGATCCTTGCCCCAGAACATAGCACTGTTGGCCCTTAAATTAAATGTGATGTACCATTGCATGGATTGCTATATGTTGAGAAATACTGTGGTATACTGTGATGTGGATTGCTGTATGTTGAGAAATACTGTGGTATACCGTGATGTGGATTGCTGTATGTTGAGAAATACTGTGGTATACCGTAATGTGGATTGCTGTATGTTGAGAAATACTGTGGTATACAGTGATGTGGATTGCTGTATGTTGAGAAATACTGTGGTATACAGTGATGTATATCGCTAGATGTTGAGAAATACTGTGGTATACAGTGATGTGGATTGCTGTATGTTGAGAAATACTGTGGTATACAGTGATGTGGATTGCTGTATGTTGAGAAATACTGTGGTATACTGTGATGTGGATTGCTGTATGTTGAGAAATACTGTGGTATATCGTGATGTGGATTGCTGTATGTTGAGAAATACTATGGTATACCGTGATGTGGATTGCTGTATGTTGAGAAATACTGTGGTATACAGTGATGTGGATTGCTGTATGTTGAGAAATACTGTGGTATACTGTGATGTGGATTGCTGTATGTTGAGAAATACTGTGGTATACTGTGATGTGGATTGCTGTATGTTGAGAAATACTGTGGTATACAGTGATGTGGATTGCTGTATGTTGAGAAATACTGTGGTATACCGTGATGTGGATTGCTGTATGTTGAGAAATACTGTGGTATACCGTGATGTGGATAACTCTATGTTGAGAAATACTGTGGTATACCGTGATGTGGATTGCTGTATGTTGAGAAATACTGTGGTATACCATGATGTGGATTGCTGTATGTTGAGAAATACTGTGGTATACCGTTATGTGGATTGCTGTATATTGAGAAATACTGTGGTATACAGTGATGTGGATTGCTGTATGTTGAGAAATACTGTGGTATACCATGGTATGGATTGCTGTATGTTGAGAAATACTATGGTATACCGTGATGTGGATAGCTGTATGTTGAGAAATACTGCAGTATACAGTGGTACAAAATTTTGTGCAGTATCCAGCTCTAATGAACAGTGCTTAACATGAACACAAAATTTAATCCAAATCAGTAAAGCATAAAATATGTGCCATATCGACCAACATACAAAATGAGGGAGCAGTGCTCATTAATATGCATTTCCTGACCAATTTACATGATTCTAGAAAAGACGGTTACATATAAAACATGAAAAAAAACACTGATCACAAGCAAAAAAAATCTTAACATAAGCCAAGAAAATATGAAATATAGATCACTGTGACATGTTTGCATGGAAGTGTTATTAAGAGAGATGTATATAATCATTCAAGTGTAAAGCCCATGTTGATATGACCATCCATGAAGGAGGAATAGCAATATAAAGATTATCAATAGAGTGGCCATAGTGAAAGCCCCATTAGGAGGAATAGTGAGAACAAGATTTTCAAGATGGCTTATGTCATGGTATGTCTGAATAACACCATTTTCATTTAGAACGACCATGGTCATTTGATGAAGGTGTGTATAAAATTTATATCCCCAGTAGAGCTAAAAACCATTTGATCAAAAGGTAAACATGTAAACCTAACCAAAGCCAATATAATGTAAATACAGGACACAGTGACCTTCTTTTGTTGTAACAGTGAAATATGGGCCAGTTAGCAATTTTTGTGATAAAGGTGTAGTAGTCATCAAAATGCATTTTCTCATCAAAATTCATTATTCCTGGTATAACAGTATGTGTACAGTGTGCAAACAAAAACAGTTAATGCAGAAAGTTTACCAAAATTTAACACCTGATCTACATATATGTACAAAATTAGCCCCGTCCCCATCCAGGAGACAGAGTAAGACTACATAAAAAAAGTTTTATCTGTGTGGACAATGATGCCTGTCCTGGTGAACTGCAAAAGCTCTCCTTTATTTTGTAGAGGTAAACTTAAAACTGACATAATGATTATAGACTGCTGATCCTGATGTTGAATGCAAATTTATATTTTTTATCTCTCTCACTAAGAATGACTTCTACACTGCATTTAGACATTTAATGCAAGGTGAATTTTTAATCCTTACCCCCATTTGGATCGGCAGACAGATGCATGGATGAAACAAATACACAGATGAATGGATGGCTGATGAAACTGAATTATAATATATAAACACATACACTTTGTCATGTCACAAAGTGGGTGTATTAGAAAAATAAAGTATGTTTGGGGAGAATTGCACAAGGAAAATGATAAGAATTTGTGTGAATACTATTTCCTTGTATTGCGATCATACTTACATGGATGAGCATCATATGACTCTGTGGGTGGGAATTCTTGCTGAAGTTGTGTAACAGTCACAAGTTCTGCCTCTTCACACAGGGCAAGGTCTTGTACCATAAACATTAGGCCTCCTGCAAAAAATGTAAAATTACAGACATCTAATTTCTCCATTTTGACCTTGACCTTTGACATTTTTGGCTAATTCATTGTATTAGTTCTGAATGTCTCCTGGTCAACTTAAAAAGTCTGATGCAAATCTAATCAAGCCAAGAAAAGCCTGTTTATGAAAAATTCTACAAAAGGACAATTCTTACTTCTGCTAATAAGTGTATGAGACAAAGCCAAATTTAACATCACTGATACAGAAGAAAATGATGCCCATACTTTTTGCTGGAATAGCAATCTTGACATTTATCTAATGGCACATAAACATTCAGTTTTATTTTGGTGAAAAAAGTATGTTTACATTAGGTGGTATAATTATATGCCATACATACCCAGTAACATTTGTGTGTTGGTAGAGTCTGTCTCAATCATCAGAGCTTTGTGTAAAAGTTCTATTATCCTCAGCTTTAGGGAGAAGAATGTACTACTCTGTTCTGATGACAAGATATCTACAACAGAAACAAATTTTAAAACTAAGTGAGCGACCAAAAATGTTACTATATTTTTTTTTTCATAGGTAACATTTAATTTAATCATGATAAAATTTAAGATTAGCAACATCTTACAAGCATGGAGGTTAATCGATTTTTCAATAACGTCAAAATGAGAAAAATTATAAGCATATATGTTATATTGTCTTTTGAAAAATACAGATGAAGCTTAAAATCATAAGTTTAAACTATGTTCAGTGGCAAAATGCAATTTTTGAAATAACATGAAGAAAACAACTGACATATAAGCTGAGTATATGGTACTTAAGCATGAAGCCAGTTGAAAATGAGTAACATGATATGTGTATCTATATTTTGAGCTTAACTTTTGTCATTGATTGATCATACTTTAAGATTTGTAAGCATCTTGTTTACATAGCTGACTTTTGTCTAAGATTGCAAGTTGTAAACATGCTTACATAGCAAGAGTTCAGGGTCAGTCTTATTTACAGTTAGACTAGATTTTTCTGTTGCAAAGTTTTCACCTTCCATTACATTATAGGTCAAGTGAAAATCTATATAAATTGAGACTTGATAAAAAAATAAATCATTCCTGTTTTTAAAATCACTCTCTGGAATTTGTTTAGTTATCAAAGTAGTTTACAGTTGTGTTCAGATATAATTTGAGAGGTATTATTTATTTAACATTTCCATTGGAATTACTAAGTTCTCATTAACTCTGGATTAATGCAATATTTTCACATTATTGTGAACTCATTAAAGACAATGCATCACTGTGGTATATCAAGACACCTAATACTATTAGAATTCATTCAGAAAATTCTATATTTTTGGACTTGTCATAAAATTTGGTACCTAGATTGTAACATACAATACTGCAAATAGTCTGTACTAGAAATGTGACTTAAAAAATATTCATTCCTGGATGTATTGAAATGAAATGAAAAGACAAAAACATTTATATTCATGACTTTTTTAATTCTGATGCAAGATCCTGATAAGCCAATCTGTCAAAAACTGTGTCAATCTTTGTCAATAACAGTAAACTATGTCAATATATTTAAAAGCAGACAAACTAACTGATCCTTGTATGAACCAAAAACGCTACATCATATCCTCCTCATAGCACCCTTTTTGTTATAAAGTGGGTAGAATCACTGTTCCCATTATTTAATACTTTAAGCAAACTTCGTTATAACTCTGTCTACATTACAAGATGGCATATACCATGGCTTGAACTGACAGTATTACAATGAAGTGTTGTATGCTGTTGTTTTTTTTCTTAGCTGTGTCAGTTTTTAAAAACAAGGTTTCCAGACAAACAAGTGTCTTGCCTGCTAATTCTGGTATGATGACCTACCATAGTATATTACATACAATTACTTTTTCTTAAAGCACACAACCTTCTAAGGGCCTAAAAATCAAGGTTAGCAGAACTCAATTACTGGTCTCTTTTGGATGGGATATTGTCATATATTTGCAGCATTAACCTCTTGAACCTTTAATATTTCTAAGTTTTTCTGATAAATTGAATATTATGTGATGCTTAATCCTTAAAACATCTAACAAGTTTCATAAAGGAGCACTAATGCAACAGAAGCTAATTGACTGTAATTGTAATACATTAAGAAATCAGAAAATTTTGAATGAAAGACATACATCACTAGTCTAAAATAGATCTTTGTCAATTCAATGTTTGTGTTTCAAACCTTCAACCAAATCCAAGCATCTAATTAAGGGTTTACTTAATTTCACATAAGACTTAGTTGTTTGATAAGCTTGTGGCCCTAAGCAGCATAGATCAGTGAGTCACACACAAAATGTAAAGGTCCTGTGACACTTATCAAGTTGCAATCAATGCTGCTACCAGGCAAGCATTACTTTTGTCTCACTATGCTTATACAGTTGAGAAAAAATGAAATATCTTAAGAAGTGAGACCCACCTCTGATTTCCAGATCTTTGAAATGAAGAGGCAGAGACAACATTGAAAGGAGGAGATGTACACTGGCTTTCCTCAGCTCTACAATGGGTATTTGATCACACACCCTGTTGTGAAAATAAATATGCTATATGTTAACATTTACAATGCACAATAAAAACACATTTTCCTACCAAATGCCATTTTTTACATCAAAGTAAAAACAAATTTTTGTACAAAAACAGAACCTCACAAAATGCTAAGCTATTTGACACGAGTTTGGTTGAAGCTGGTCCATTTAATATCTCAGCAATATATTGATGGCTTTGATATGTTGTAGCAGTTTCAGGCTGAATCATTCACAATCTCACCATGAAATACTGGACACAATTGTAGCAATCTTTTTCCACAACACTTTCAAAATGGTTCAATAAATCAATGAAATCAAGCTGACCAATTCAAAGCCGAGTCATCAGATGTTGAAAAGTTCAATTCATTTTCTCAGACTTCAAACTAAATGATTTGAACTTAATAGTTCCAAGGTGATTGCATAAAGATCTGATTTGATCATTGCATTTACTTGCATATGAAACTTTCCAATAAAAACCAGTTTGAGATCATGATTTTGTGTTAGGTTGTTTAAAAGAGTCACTTTGGTATATATTTTGCTTTGAGTATGTATTATTGCTGGGAAAAAAAGATTCTAGTGATTTAGTTTAAACATGATGCCCAAATGGGACTTAAAAACTCATCTGGCTAACATTTACATCAAAACCATATACCAGGGCAGTTGACCATGATATTTACTTTAGTATGATTATTCAGACAATTTTTTTTTGGTAATGGCAGCCATTTTGGATTGCATATTAGAATCATTTGTTAAACTCAAAAAGGTCTAATACCTCTGTGCTTACTGTCAAATTGGTTCAATTCTACTAGGTCTTTCTAGTTGTAGTAATATTTGCCAAATTTAATAGTGGATTGGTATAATTTGTTCAAAATTGAAAGGCTATCATGTAACAATACTGTTAAAATTGCTCAAATGCCTTTCAGCATTTTTTTTTCTAAATTTCCCAACAGTGGCCATATTTGATGCTGGATTCTTATGAGTACTAAATTAAAAGATTGTCATGCCAGGATAACTTCTGTCAAATTTGTTTAAATTCTTTTAAGTGGTTTTAGAGCTATTCAAAGATTTTATTTATTTATTATTTGTAGCCACATTTGATGGTAAATCTGCATCATTTAAGCAAATTTACAAATCCTTTCTACCAGAGTGGACTTTTTTCTTTAAATTTGATCCAAATCAGTTCAGCAGTTCAAACAGTTTTGTTTTTATATATTAGCAAAGGCAGCCATATTGGATGGTTCAATTTCATCTGTTCCAACTTCAAAGGGTTCTTGCTAAAATGCTTTCCATTAAATTTGGTCAAATTCATTTTTGCACTGATGGAGAAATCATTTAATGGTTTTTCAGTTTTTAATAATGTCTACCATATTTTGGTATGGTCTATTAAGCATCAACTATACAAAACTGAAATGCCTTCAGCCACAACCCTTTCTGTTAACTTTGGTCCAGCTCTGAACAGCAGTTTCTGTGAAGAAGTTCTTTTGTTTCCGGTTTCTTGTCCTGGCAAATTTGTTCATACTGACGCTGAGGTTTTACAGAAGTTGAAAATAACAATTTTTAATAGACAAAACATGCCAGATCACATAACCCTGATGCAGGAACGCATATGCTGATCTGATTTTATGGCAATGTGATAAAAAAAAAAAACAACCTAACCCACAACTTATTAATCATTTACAGAAAATACTTAGCATAGGAATCTCTTTAAAAGTTTGTAATCAGTTCCATATGGCAATAATCAGAAAACTGATAGCAAAAGTTTACTTTGGATTGAGAACTTTAGTATGAAAAATTACAGTCAGAATATGCATTTAGATTACCAAGTATTTCCAAAAAACATTATATAAAAAAACCACCAAAATATGCCTGCTGAACCATTTAATTAATTAAAAATCAGTATAAAATATAGTTGCTGCCTCTAGATTTTACAAACACAGAGAAATAATAATTACAACAATAATGATGAGAAAAGTATTTGTAAGTTACAGGTACACATGCAACAATTCATATCAAATGCTTATAAAGACTATTGAAAACATCTTTAAACATGGATATTACCCTTCAGAAACATTATAAAGTACTACCCATGTATCTTGACATCCTCTGGATCCAAGTAATATTGCCAGCATAAGTGGATGTCAAGATATGTGTTTGGGGAGGGGGAGGGGCTGAAATCTGTATGAGTTAACCATTCAGCAATAAATATTTACACAGCAAACATAAACACTGGAAATTTTTTGGATTAAATGAAGACAAAACTAGTCTGAAATGCACTTGTATATTGACAACTGCATCTACGTAGTACATTCATTAATGCACCAAATATTGTACATGTAAAAGAAAAATCCAAGAATTTGACAATAGGTAACATTCTTAGAAAATTCATTTATTAGTCTCATATCATTCATCATTTGATCAATATCCCATTGGCTATCACTACACAATTAGCTATGATATTCATTGTTGCCACTAATATATGGCTGTATAGTTGTTATTTACATGCTACTTGTACTTACAACAGTGCAGAATTTGTTCTGTCTGAGACACATATCAGCTTGTCAGTAGTGTTTATTTTCCCTGTGTAAATATTTACTGATGACTGGTCACCTCATACCACACAGATTTCAGCCCCTCCCCAAACACTGAAAATATTCAGTAACTTCACTTAGGCAGCCATATTTGAGGTCAAATCAATGCCTTTTTTTTCAAGACCAGATATATATCATAATTAGTCCTCTGTGGAACTTCCCATGTTGATATAACTTTAAATTTTACCAGTTATTGTTTGCAAATTTTTCTTAAAATAAGGTTTAATCAAGGGGAAAAAAAACTTTCTAGCCAGTTTCTAGCAAATTTCAATTTATTGTGGCACAGGCATTATGCTAATTGTAATGGAAGGTTACTAATAAAACAGACATAGACACATAACTCACCTAAACTTTGGGTTGAGATCATTAAGAACCAGTTCTAGGGCACTCAGTATTGATGGAGCTAAAATCTGAACCCCAGCTAAATCAACCCTCAGCAGGTCACAGGAATTAAACAAGATGTTGGATAAAACTTGTCCACTTATGTGCTGAAATGCAGGCACAGACAGACAATTCATATTAGGACACAAGTTCCAAAAATAATGCATGTTTTAGGCATCTATACCAACATCCAAAAATTTAATTCTGCCTATGAACAGAGAAAGAAAAATTAATTTTAACTTATTCTTGCATTGTCTTGTTTATTGTTATATATATTTAATTTGTATTGTGTGTTAGCTTTTGTCCATGAATAAAGGTTATGTATACTTGATTTGTATGGTGTGATTACCTTTGTCTATACTGGAAGATAGGAGTTTGGGCCTACATGACTGTTAGCTAATAATTGTCTATGATTGTAGATTATATATTAAGATTATTACTATTTCTGGGTAATTCTGACCTGAGAAAATTCTTGATGCTAACAGTTTGATGGAAATTTTAATTAGGATAACTCTCATCATATTGTGCTTTATATTTTTATATTAAAAAGTGCTTTTTGACATTAGGACTAAATCACTATTTTGTATTTACTGCATTTACCATATATGTTGGGACACTGTATTTATTGGGACACCATATATTAATGTTAAAAGTAATTTTTTGCACTGTATGTTCTGGAACACATCAGTTTTTTTTAGTTGTAAGTTGTGGGACACCTTTTAAATTGTTCAAAAACTGCACTCCAACTGAAATTTTATTTAAAAAAATATAAAACTGTACTTGAGACAAAAATTCTTTAAACCAATGCAACATCATCTCATCAACACAACCCTTTTCCTACACATGTATGATCCATTCTATTGGTACATTCATATTTTTTATAAGCTTTCCCATGCCATGAGAAATTGTTAGAGACAACACATCACCGGAAGCAGAAACTGCAAGGATTAAAGTCAGATTTTTTTCAAATCTGCACAAGTCTTGCTAATTCTCACACTTCTGACTCCCATCTTATCATCAATCAGTTCAGGAATGGGATCAAAATACACTATAATTTCATCCATGTTAAATGTAATATTGTCGGAAAAATCATCTGCTTTTCTTCTGGCACTCACAAATTCATCACATGATTTTATTTTCTCCAACTCTTGATCAGTTATATCTGTGCATGAAGCACTATATCGTGTCACTTTAAAAACTGTTCTATTGTTTAAACTTATTTTTAAAATTTCCATGAATTATGGTGAAAAGGAACCTGTGTTAGCTCACATATCTTGGCCATCTTTGTATATTAAAAATAAAAATAAAAAATAGCTCACTTAAAAGAATCCATAGTCAGCTTCCTTTGCAATAAAATAACCTTTGCATTGATATTCTTTAAAAAAAATGGATTCAGTGTCTGAAGTCAGCTTTTGTAAGGTGACTTGCTTTGTAATAAAAATAGTCTCTCATGTCATGTTGGTTAGTTCAAAGGAGGAGTTTACTGCTCACTGCCAGTTGTGTTTATTCACCACCTGGGCTTATATGTGCTTGGCATATGTAGTTACAATTAATACAATAGAGCACTGATGTCTGGTGGTCAACAAAAATGATACTTTTGTAACCTGTGTTGGCAAAAAGATTGTCACTTCCACTCAATTGAATGTGTTTTCAAATAATGCCTTTTATTTGTGATATACTATCATAAAGTAGACCTGGATATTATTCAATCTTGATTATTTTGCACCTAACACTGTGTCATACGTGAATGACAGCTGTCTTCAATATATCAGTTGATTATTTCCCTCCCATTTGTGAGAGCATCTGCTTCTCTTCTGGCCTTACAAATTCATGTCATGATTTTATTTTCTCCAAATCTTCTGGGCAACACTGGGTCATCGACATCCATGAACAAAGCACTATATTGTGTCACTTTAAAATTTGTTCCCCTGTTTCAATTTTTTTTTCGAAATTTCCATGAATAATGGTGAAAAGGAACCAGAGTTTGCTTCCATACCTTGGCCATCTTTGTATATTAAAAGAAATCGACTCACTTAAAAGAATCCATAGTCAGCTTCTAATGATGGCTTGCTTTACAATAAATAATCTTTGTATTGATATCCTTTACAAAAAATTCTAAAAAAATAACCAAAGTCAGCTTTTGAGGTAATCATTTATTTGTAATAAAAATAACCTTTGTCTTTGATGTCCTGTCAGTAGGTTCAATGAAGGAGTTTACTGCTCACTGCCAGTTGTGTTTATTCACTACCTGGGCTTCTATGTGCTTGGCATCTGCAGTTACAATTAATACAAAGGAGCACTGATGTCTGTGGGTCAATAGTAACCATACTTTTGTAACCCATGCTGGCAAAAAGATTGCCAACTGCACTCAAGTGAATGTGGTTTCAAATAATCATTTTTTTGTGAGATACTGTCATACAGTATACCTGGATATAATTTAACCTCATTATTTTGCACCTAATACCATGTAATGCATGAATGACCATAGTCTTCAATGCATCAGTTGCAATTTTGTTAGATCAGTTTTAAGTCAGATATTTGATATTCAGACATTTGAGCACAACCAAAAAGTTCATGTCAATGAACATGATGTGTGTTATTGACATATGTAATACATGCTACAGTATGGAAGCCTCTGCTACATATATTGATTTCATGGATATATTTTATTCTTAAATGCTCATTTTGAAAAAAGGAATAAATGATAACAATACCTGCTTATTTCTTTCTTTTATTCTCAAATAAGTGTTTCATTTATCTATTTTATTGCAACGTGCAGTGGGGGAGGGGCACAGGGCACAAATGCAATACAAATTTATTTCGTTTCTTAAGTCTTGTGACATATGACCTTGGTAAAAAAAAGGTTTCACCATAAGTTCTGGGACAGGAAAAACAATAATTCCTTTATCATGTCCCAATATATATATATATATATATATATATATATATATATATATATATATATATATATATATATATATATATATGGTAAATATGGTACTGTGAATTCATTCAGTGACAGTTTGTTATATAGCAAGACTTCTAGCACATCAACACTATTCCAAGCTACTTGCACTGTACTTTCAAGATTAGAATTTATTCATAACACTACTGGAATTAATTCAGAATACTCTATATTTCTGGACTTGTGATAGAACTTTTAAGACTATTTCGGATTTATTTCACAATACTA
This sequence comes from Potamilus streckersoni, assembly GCA_016746295.1. Lineage (NCBI taxonomy): Eukaryota > Metazoa > Mollusca > Bivalvia > Unionida > Unionidae > Potamilus > Potamilus streckersoni. Next base: position 3,701,535 of record JAEAOA010001763.1, read on the forward strand.
TCAGTTCATTTTAAATGTTTGCTTTGTATTCTAATGAAATAAATTTGCTGATTTTCAAACTTTTCTGTTACTAAGTTGATGACAATAGTCATAACACTTCTATCTGTAGTCTCTGAGGGCTACATTATCAATTTATCTTTTGGTTTTTAATACCATTATTTCAAACTAAAACTAGTCATGATAAAAAAAGTTTATATATGATCTGTTTCCTCTAATTTCCTTTGCATTGTGAATGTAGCAATATATATATATATATATATATATATATATATATATATATATATATATATATATATATATATATATATATAAGTCACAAACCAAACAATGTCCTCCTCACTGCCTCAATATTTCAATGATAACATTACATCTATGACTATTAAAACCTGTTTTACAATATCAACTTTTTGAATAAACTAATTTTTAATTTTGATATGTGAAAATCTAAAAAGCAGAAAAAGTGGGAAAAGCATAAATTTAATTTTACCATCTACTGTTTATCAAGAAAAAAAGGTAATAAAGACTAATGAATAGTCTATGAATAAATTTCCAGAACATTTTAGATCTATGGTCTAGATCTCGTCTATGGTCTAGATCTAGTGCCTGGAAAAGTATGCAACATAATACAGTTTTTATAAATCAGTGGCAAATCAATTTAAGTTTTAGTGATGTGTTACACATATCTACCAAGAGACAATAAGAAAAATGCTAAATCAAAATTATATCTAAAAAATAAAATCCAAAATGCTTATATATGTACCATTTATACTGAAATAAGGTACACCACTCCCTCGATAACTCGCGGACATTGGGGTCCAAAATCATTGATTGCGATAAAAGCATGGGCATGAGTTATCGAGGGACTTATAACAAACAACAAAACTAATAAAGGGATTGATGTCGAGGCAAAAGGGGGTGGTTGGGGTTGGCTTGGCATGTTACAGTGTTAAATACTCAATAATCGTGCTAAGATTAACAGTGAATAAACATCTCTTCATATTGGTGTACTTTGTTTAGTTTTTTCCTCACAGGGTAACATTAATTTCAGGATAACTTACAGTATATTGAGGAGATCATCAAAACATTATTCCAAATGGTTTCCGTTCGCCTAGCACATGTATGACTTGACACGTTGTGTATGTCACTAATTTTTGTTGTGAATGGTATACATTTTAGTTTTATTGTTTGATCCAAAGTAGACGTTTTTTTTAAATACAAAAGATTAACACTTTTTGAGAAAACAATTTTGATCGAACAATGTGTAGATTTTGATTGCGGTAGAAGTAATATGGAAGAAAAAAAAATAAATTAACAAGGGTTAACTATTACCAACATGAATTTAATGAATCTAAAAATTTTAAATTACATAAATTAGAACACGACAACACTTGTGGTTTGTGACACGTTGCTGTGTGACCATGCATACACAGCATCATCTAGTCCGTATTTACTAACCCATTGGTTTGTACCCCCTACCGATTTCAATAATAGAAACATTTAATTTGATAAAAAGTGCAAGGAACTCAGTCAATTCATTCATTGATTTATATTTTCTAACCTTACTGTGAGTAGAATGGCCATAACAATGTCATTTTCTGCACGTTTCATGCTCAACAGAAGTTTTCAATATAATAGACCTATATGCCTAAGACCCATTTCCAGTTCCTGGACAAGTCCATTTTCAGCAAAGGGTTGTATGTGTGGCTAAAGATGTACATACATATGTCGTTCGCTTCTGATATTTAAGGTGTCAAATAAAGCAAAGGTAAACAATGACAAAAAAAAATGCCTTTCACGTGAATTTAACAAGTGGTTTCATTAATATGTTCAGGTGTGCAAAGGAATATAATTCCAAACTCAACATTATGGTAATTTACAGAATTATCCGGCAGTTACCAAATAGGATCAAATACGTCATTATGTTGTCGGATGGAAATAAACTACCCAATAGTGTATGGAATATGGCGCTGTCTTAGTATGGAAAGTCTGTTAAGCATGAAAGGTGCAAGGGGATGCCAGTATTAGTGCCATTTTGGTCACAGTCTGGTTAAAAATTATAAATCAATGATTGAATTGACTTAGTTTTGTGCACATTTTATCACATTAAACTTTTTAGTTATTTAAATCGGTAGGAGGTACAAACAAACAGAGATGTAGCATCGGATTATAATTCGTTATCGTTTGCAGTCCATGCTTGTTTTCATTTCATCATCCCTTCATCTGAATCAACATCATGTAAGTAATTTCTAAGTTTCAGCTCATATTTAAACCAACCTCTAAATGTTGACTCAGCAATTTTTAGTTCACTGCAAATTTTTGATCTCACTTCGCTGTTATGAACTCTATGATGCACAGCTTTTCAGTCACTGAGTATGCCTTTTGCTTAATTCCTTTGCTTTCCATGGTCACATTCACAAATGATTAGGATACATTACTGATATTATATACTTTATTGATGCTAATACATAAAAATATGAAAACACTTTCGATTGGTCACATAAAATGAAATTTTAGAACAGTAATGAATACAAGAACTTATGCTCCTATTGGTATGCCTTTGAACTTTTTTTTTATTGTACTTACCTTGTTTGATTTGATACAAAAGGCATATTCAAAGTGATAAAACAACATAGGTCTCTTTTAATTGATTCTTTTATTGCAACAAACACTTCCACAAGCTGTTGATCGAAACAAAGCCGGCATGTAATTATGTTCTCAAAGAAGTACTCACGGGTTTTGGTCGATTGACTCTTTTCATGTTTTCATAGAAAAGAATATGTATGTTGCTATTATAATGTTGAGTCGAAATTAAAGGATTTAGGTGAATTTCACCTAGCAAGACATTTAATTGGTGTTTTTTTCATTCTCTGTTGCCATCTGTTAGCATTTACCAGAATTTTTCGTCGATCGCTGTTTCACCAGACTTTTTATTTACAGTGTATTGACAACTATTTCTCTATTAAAAAACCTGACATATGTGATATCTTATTAGAACTTGCAAATTGCACAATATGGATTCTATCTTTACAGGAAATAATCACCATTTTTCGATGATAAAAATGAGCTATGTATCAAGGTTCAATTTACCAATTTACCATTTCTTATCACGACTTTTTTCACGTTCAACACATTATAAAATATATTTTCTATGGAAAAAAATCGGGAGCCATGATGGACACCATGTTATAAGCGGGTTCACTGGTTATCCAGGTGCGAGTTACCAAGGGAGTGGTGTACACAGTGAACCAATTATGTTGGTTCAGCCAAGTGTCCATTAAGTAACCTGCTCACTCTTTGGCACTTTCTGCATTAGTCTAAATCATCCAACCATTAATGATCAATTTATTCTGTCTCTGGGTTCTGCATATAGCATATCTGATACAGACTCATTTTGTTTACCTGTTCATCACTCTGGAGTCCATAATAGAGTGCAATGTAGAACCGTGAGTAGTAGACTGGTAGTATTTTCTCTCCAGTTTTGTGGGCACAAAAGATTCGACATAGTATCCCACAAGCCTCTGCTCTTCCTGCCTCGCATGTATTGTCAGCCTTCTGATTCTTTTCAGTCTGAATATCATGAATAGATGAGGGACGGGAATCTGTCATGGAAGTTGAGCGTCTGTGGGACTTGGCTGTAAAATATTAATTTAAGATTTTTTTTCATAATCTGTTATCTATATATAAACTGATTCAAGGCGCTTTCTCTAAATGTGGGATGAGTGCATTTTCTAGTACAGCCAAAGTTGACTTTATACATGTGAATACATAAACTTTCATGTTTCCAGCAACAATTTGAAAAAATATGGATAAAGAGGAGCCACTAATTCTGTAAAAAAAATGGGCACAATTGGGATATATAAACCATAATAAAAACAGTGTGAAATGTATGCAAATTATTGAAAAATAAGATGTTTACTTGACTTTGAACAAAAGTTTGATTTTACACACAGGAAGTATCTAAAGTCTCTTTAACACCCAGCTCCACTTGACAGAGAATACATATGAATTTGATACGGTATGGCCATCCAAGCACTGTGTAAATTGATTTTCAACAACAAAGAAACTAGCTTCAGTTAATTTCATTATCATCTTAAATTTATTACTTCCTCACAAAATTTAAAAATGTAGTGTTTTGAACCATGGTTCAGTGTGTGTGAAATTTTTGGATTGGACTGAAAATAACTTATGGTAATACCTCTGTTACAATGAGCAGTCACAATCACAAATTTAATCATTTTAAACAAAATCTGTCAGAATGGTCACCTTTATATATTGGTCACCTGGTCTCAATGAACATTCTAAGATTAGCACCTTATATGCTGAGTGAATAATCATCATATTCATGAAAAAAGAGTGAGAGTTGTGAAACCAATTCCTTCATTCAATCACTTTTTACAGACTAAAAGATTAGTTAGGTTTCTCTTTGTAGTTCTTATAGGGTTCTGTAGATGCCATTTAGGCAATGAGTCCAACAAGGAAAGGTTTCACAACAAACAATTGATTCACATGAATAGGAGACATCGTTAGTGAAATTGAACCATTATAAAAGAAGTGCAGATAAATCAGCTTGCCTGGCTAGGCATGTACTGCACTGATTCTGCCTGCTGTAGATATATCAAGAAGGAGACAGGTTTTGTATGAGAAGTGAGTCATGAAGCTTCCAGATATAGGTTCAAAAGACTATGTCAGAACCCATGACAGATTCCATTTTGGACACAGCGCCAAAGCCTTTTGGTTGAGATAAATTATCCAAAGGTTGGAGAGGTCTCACTTCCATGTCAAAACATGTATGAGATCATGGATGATTTTTATAGCGATAGAGGCTAACTACTATTAAAGGAGTCAAAGATTAAAGTTAGCAACTTCTTCGCATCAAAGTTTTTCCAGTGCAATGTGCTTCTGCTTGCACCACAGGAAGAACACTCTCGATTTCCCATTATTTCCTTTCAAAGTGGTGGGCTTTCTTGCTCAAGCATTTCTATTCACTGCGTGTACTAAAAAATGCTTTTCCCTGAGGGCTTGCTTGAGCTGGGCTAATAATAATAAGTCTGAATGTATCACATGCATTTGTCATTTCTTCAGCAAGGGAATTTCGACTGCCAAGTCCAACAAATTATTTATCCCTGATTATGCCACTTGAGGGAAGCAATCTGAACTAGATATCCTTCCAATTTCCTTAATTTCTGTAAGACTTTGGGGATAAGAAGAATTGGAGTGTACATCCAAATATTTCCAGTTCATGGACAGAGAATTAAATGTCCATAGTTTCTGAGACTGGATAGACAAATGTGAGTGCATTGTATTCCATGTTGTTGCAAAGAGATTCATGAGTTTTTAACACCAGTGGGTGTAGATTCATCTGGATAATAAATTGTGAACATACCATCATCTTTGAAGTGAGCGTGTGTAATATTTGGATTTTTTTTATGTAGCATTAACATATTTTCAGACATTGCTATGATATCTGCAACTTGGCAGTTTATAGTGATATCTAGGATTGGGGCATCATGCTGCATACATGTAGAATTATGTTCCATCCAGTCACATTATCCTGACAACAGGTTGATCAGTCCTAATGCTAACCTCTTAATGCTGAGCACCTAGCAAGGCAGCAGTTAGTCATATTTTTATATGTCTTTGGTATGACTCAGCTGGAGTTTGAACCCAAGACCTCCAACATCTGAGGCGATAATGCTCTAACCACTAGGCCACTGGAGTGGTCCGTCTTTCAAGTAAATAATTCTGTAAAGAGAGCAAGTCAGCTAGGAGACTGAATTGACCTGGAATGTAGAAGACTTGGATGAAGATTTTTGATGATTTTGAGAAAATCCCAAACAAAAAGGCAGAGGTCTGTAATTTACCATAAGAGCTGTCTCAAATGCCCTATCTAGACAGTGTCTCCTTCCATGCTGACATCCATGCAGATCACAATCCAATGCTGAATCTGCAAAGGAATGTCTGCTGTTAATCAGGTAATGTTCTCTCACTTCCTGAAATGGGACCACATGTATTTTATTAAAGGGACTGCATGAGCCAGTGTCAAAGTAATCCAATGTCGAAGCTGCAGTTGCACTGGGACATGAAAATCATTTGTTGTAGTTGTTATAGGGTTGAATGCTATTTTTCAGCACAACATAAGCTATACAAGGTGACCAGAATAGATGGTGGAGGAAGAAGTAGGGAAAACCCCGAAAAGTACCACAACCCATGAGAAGCTACTGGCAAGCTTTCTCATGTACACACATTGGCCAAGTCTGAGACTCAAACCCACACAGACAGGGGTGTATGGCAGTGATCCATAATGGTAAGCACATTAGACCACTCAGCCATTCAGGGCTGCAGAGTAATTTTAAAGATTTTATAAACAGGCTGCTCAAGATAACAAGATCTGCTACAATGAGGAGATCAACATCTTTAGTGCTGAGATGTGATTGTTTGAGAGAATAGAAGAAACAGGGAAGATAATTTTTTGAACTCAGTACCCAAAAGAATAAAATGTTAAGATGGTACAATATCAGATTTGTCCTTTGTTGACAAGGAATCCAATGTGAAGCAGAAGAGAAACATGAGTTTTCATTTCTTGATCTAGAATATGACCAACATTGTGCTTTGTAACACAGTCTCCTTAGTTGGAAGTCACACATCTCTCTGATGTGCAACATGACTCTTTTATTGCTATGAAAACCTTGGAGCTGATGTTCACACCAAACCTGAATGCCCTAAATTAGTATACCATTTTCTTAAATGTGACTTTCCTGGAAGACTTGTGGATTAGAATATTGCAAAATTTCCCATGTTAATGACAGAGAACCAGTCTCAGCATCACCATTCCAAACCAATGTGCTGGAGGTCTGGAGTGAAAAAAATGGTGAATATATTTTAAATAATCACTAACAGACATTTTTTAAGTTGACCATCTCTTGTTGCAGATTGCCTGCTCTGAATGTGTCTCTTAGGAAAAAACTGTACAGGAACCCTGGATGATGGAGGGTCATGAGGTCCTTAAGATGATTTGAAAACCAACAATCACTAAAGCAAAGTCCTTCCCATTCTGTGGCAAACTGCAGGGCTTGAAATTAATCTTAATCCACTAATATGGTTAGCAATTTTGCTAGTGGGTCACTAAAGCCCTCGCCATCAATGATCCACTGAAGAAGTGAAAACTATTGCAGGTTTCTGACATAACAAGTGGCTTTGTGTTGGTCAAATCAAATAAAATGTGCGTTAGCATTCACTGTAATGGTTAACTGATCTGTTTATTGTGTACACCTAAAACCTACTAACATCCTGCACTTGACGATATACAATAAATGCTCATGGTACAAATGGACATTGTGTTAAACCACTAATCCAGTAAATTAGTGTGATTATCGTCAAAACAGTCTTCATACCCATGGAGCTAGCATGGTGTAAGGGTGCAGTAACTTCCAAACAATTCTGTAACACTGACAGTTACATCCCTTAAACATATGTTTATATCCATAACATCTTTTTATTTTGTTCAATTTTTAAAAATCTGAAATACTAAAGCCAGACATTGCAAAAATTGGATGCATAAAACTACATTTTTATTAAATCTGGACTGTTCTAGGAACTAGAAAAGAATACTAAGCAGTCAACAACTTCTGAAACACAAATAAGTTAACAGTGTTCGGGGCCCCAGGCAACAATCAGGTTAGAAATGATAAGTTTATGAATATAATGGCTAAGCATTATAGCTTTGTGCACTTGTTATATCATTCTTGGTTTATGTATTTAAAATCACTGGGGCAGGGGCTATTACAAACTACTGGGAGTGTAGGCAAATACTTTAATCAATTTCTCATGGTATGTTATTTGAATTACAAAATGTAAATATACATATGATTTACATTTAAAATTTTTAAATAAGAAGAAAAAAGGTTGTACCACAAATTAAAAATTAAAAAATACTTTCAGAAATTTCTAGTGCAACCTCTGGTTAACAGTAGGTCATTGCTCATATGTAAATGGAAAATGAAAGATAACCTGACAAAGCCAGATGCACATATCAGTACACTAAAATGTCTAAACTGGCTGGTCTGTTCAGTTAGTGCATTTTCATTCCTTAACTACTACACTTAACATATTGACAAGCCCCTGCATGATTCCGATTTTCTCATGATCAAACCACTTACAATCTGCTGTGTGAGACTGATGAAGCTCGACTCCTGCAAAAGCAGCATCAAAAAGCCAAGCTCCAAACAGGTGGAGAATACTGTTGCACTTTGGTCGTCTGGGGGCTAAAGGGAGACGACTGTCAAGAGACAAAAGTCCCGGTAGACACTGAGGGACTGGAGCAGTGGATGAGGGCTTGGTACTGACACTGGTGTTCGATGTCTTGCTCCCTAAAAAAGAAATAAATTTTTATTTTTCAATATTGCATTTACTCACTTATAAGTCCAGCTAAAACCTTAAACAATGCAGATCCTGATCTGCCAACACATCATGTGCTGGCAGATCAGGGTCATGTTTGTTCTGCTGATTATTTATAAAAAAATTAAAAAACTGTAGAGTACAATCTGCAGTACATTATATAATGGAAGACCTGGGTGTGTGCAGCTTGCAGTTTGACTCCACTTAAAAGTGAGAACATGTAATTTATTAAAAAATGGAATGAATTAAAGAATAAAATTTCATAAAAATATATTAGGCTTAAAGCTCCAAAAAAGAGAGAACTTGAACTCCAGTTCTTTCACAATGATATGGACTTTCATAAAAGGACAACTACCTCCATACTGCAGAGTATACAATCAAAATTGATTCTGATAGAAACAAGAGTTATACAGGCATGATTTATCACATAGCCTTGCCCTTGTTATTAAACTGTAACTGAAAGCACCATATGGTCCTTCATTCTTAGTTATTGTACTAGCTATGCTAGGATCCTATGGTCAAGCACTTTTAATCCATATACTTACGGTACACTTTGTTTCCATGGCAATGTAATAAATATTGAATGTAGAAAATTCAAAAAATGCATCCATTTCTTGAAATGGACCAACCAGCCAGTTACCAAATTTTTGGTTGAGATACCTTGAATAACTGAAGAGGTATGCTCCAAATATGAAAATGGTTACAGGGTGACATACATTACAAATAAGTAGACAGAAATTTTTGCAAAATTTAATATTAATTAACTACTACAATCATTGATATTTTTTTATCAACAAGAGGCCATAATCATCATTATTTATTGGGGGAAAAATATTTGATCCAATTCACTTTTTTGCAAATGATGAAATGATCAACAACATCTATACTGAAGAATATACAAACCTGATTCCAATTACAAACAAATATGCAACATAAATACACAATAATCATATAGCCATCTGTCCATTTATTTTACCAAATGAAAAGATGACAGTCATGTTGCATTACATGAAATCAAGATCCATTTCTTTCTTTCTTTAAAGATCTGACTTATAAGTGAGAGTACACAGTAAGAATTTGTAGCTATAATAATTAACATGGGATATTTCCAAAGCAATATCTGTGTGTTTGTGTGTTTTGAATTTTTAACATAGCTTTAACAAGTTGTCCATCATATCACTGCAGTGCATATATTCCAACCCCTGGCAAGGAAAAAGTGTAATCCAAGTGGACAAAAAGAGTAATTTGAGCAGAAAGAGTAATCCACATATAGCACTATAAAATTCAATGAGTGTATGTACAAAATGATTTATTTACCCCTTTATTCTTTCAACATCAATAACTGCTTCAAGTTTTTATATATAGCACTTTTAGCATTACAAAGCAACAGACTCTCATACTGAATTTCAAAACACTTTCTACCAGCTGAAATTCAATATTTTGCACAAAGTAGAGCACTAAGTGTTGGTTACTGATCCTGGATCTAAATTAGTTTTATTTTTGTAAATGATACTGAACAATCTCTCACAGTCAGCATCAGAATGGTAAAGAACCAATATTCTTTTCATAACCTGATAAAGAAAATAAATTAATATCTTCAAGTTATTGGGTCTTTAGGTGGAAACAATGTGTCTTTGCAGATCAACTCTATCCACAGGAAGTACATTGTCAGGTAGAATCACAACTTGATACTTCTTAAGTTCTCCTTTTAATTTATAGGCAGCCTTTCCTGCAGCAAAGTGCATTAAATGACAGGGTCAACCTGATATGCACATTGATCCAGACATTTTTCAAATTATACAATGCAACTCCTTTTATGAATTCCAGTCATTACTGATGCATGCATTTATTCAAAGCCCTATCAAGCAAATAAAACATGTTTTCTCCAGTGGAAGCTATTGTTAATTCTAGTAATGAAAGAAGAGCACTCTGACTTTGCCCTTTTCATTGTAAGAATCTCCTAAACAGACTGAGAAAAACGTTTTGTCATCATAATCACTACTCCTGTCTGTGTCAATACCAAACAGCCCAATTTTCATGGAATCTGCAATTTTAAGTGATTCAGTATCTCCTTCTAAACAGATGATTTTCTTCTTGCACATGCATATTTTTGGCAATTTTGGAATCAAGAAACATCTGTTTTAACAAAGGACTAATAAAGTCTTCTACTAAGGTTAGTACATGTTTTATTAAGAACTCTGTAAATAACACCTCTGCATTTATAAAATTTGTGTCCACAATTGAGATCTGCTATAAAAAAAAGAAGTTACCTTAGTAATGGAGTTAGTAAAACCAACTAATTCAAGGTTTTCAAGGTTTCTTTGTTTTACTATCAAGATCAATATTAAAATCCTTTCCACACAGCCTGCAATGGACGTGAAGCTGCGTTAGAATGGAACGCTGTTTTATGTAATTTGTTTTTAGTCTTTTTCTAATTCATCTGTGAAATTATTTGAAAAAAAAACATTTTTGCTCCCAACACACACATTGGCTAGAATAAATCTGACTTGACTTTTAGCGCCAAATACCAACAAACTAGTTCTGTACCAGATAGGAAATAGAACAAAGAATCTGGGATTAAAAATACGCAAACCAGTCTGTTTTCTCCTAAGCCATACAGCTGCTATAAATAGAAACCTCAGTCAAAAGTTTGAAAGTATGTTTCTTGGAAATAGGCTAACTGCTATAAATAGAACATAACACTGTTAGGAAAGTGCTTGGCATGCTATGGACAAGCATACTCTTATTTCATAGTTAGGTAGAAGCCGTCTTTTCTAGATATACCGAAAATGCATAATTCTGATATGTTTAAGCACAAGGTGTAATTTAGTGAAAAACAGCATGATTATGCTAAAAGCGTAATGGTTGGCATCTATGTGCAGTGTGGCAGTATATAATGATGTCTAGCACTGAGGCATCATACCACAGACATATGTCCCAGAAAGTCACATTATTCTGACAATAAGCTGACCAGTCCTAACACTAACCTCTTACTGCTGAGCATAAAGTAAGGCAGCTGTGATCAAAATATATTTGTCAAAGCCTTCTTCCCCAAAAGGCTGATATGGATGGTACACTCATAACGGGTCAGAATCCTGGCTACTTCAAAGAAAGGCAGAAGGTGAACATTGCAGCCAGTTGTGATTGCATCTGTGTGATATACAGTGGTTAACCATAGTATGATATACCTGCAGTCTGCCAAGTTAGGTCCTTTCATCTGTTGGGATGTGACCTAAAATACCATTTATTTTGTTACAGGAAGCTGAATATTTTTTGACACCAAGATATTTATGCCAAATAATTTGTTATGCCATGTAATAGATTGATATTGCTTTAAATGAAATTTATTAATTTTACTTATGTTTTCAGACATAATTTTAGTTTTAGATGAGAGATGTAGTAATGTTATTTTTTTTTAAAAAGGAGATAATGACATGCTTATCATGAGAAACAGACTTAGATCCTTTTTATGTGTCTCACATATTATGAATTTCTAAGTAATTAGAATGTAACTAAATTTGTGATTTGTCTGAAAAAAAGTTTTGGTATTGGACCACACAAGCCAGAATCAGTTAATTGGTTCAGTTACTAATATCAAAACTGACCTTCCTTCTCATTAGTGAACATCACTATTGTTTCAACAATATGGAAAATCACAATGAAGATACACCATACCAAATATATTTCCATCTTTTCACTCAGTGATAAACTCTCAGACTACTCTGGGTTAAGTTCATGCAGATTTTCATGGACAATAAAGATGGCTGGGTATTTACTCATGGAAAAGTTTTTGGTTCACTTGTAATGTCAAGTTATGATTGTACATGTATTGTCTTTCTTGTGGAATGAAATAAATGACATGCAAGCAACTAATGTCTGTTGTAATAAATTATTCTATGTGTAAAATGTGATTAATTTTAGTTTTGACTTACTGTATGTGTTGGTTTGTTGGTTTGTCATCCAAAAACAAACAAAACATCGGGCAGTCCTTAAATCTGGTAGACAAAGTCTGCCTGCCATTAAGACAGAAGTGTCATCAAATGGGGTGTCATGAATGACAGTACAAGGCAAGAATATTGTCTTCACTGAGACTCAACAAATCCCCAGACTAGCATTCAACTCTGAGTGGATGGAAGATATTACTAATATACAGAAGGTCAAGTTGACATCATTAGATCAAGGAAGGAAGATGCATGTGCACATCTTCAAAATCAGAAACAAAGTTTTCTGCAAAAGTAGCGATGACTAAGCTGATAAAACAGTTGTTTATGGAAATAAAGGAAACTAGGAGTCTATCAATGTTGAAATTTGATGTCCTCAAGACATTTGCTTTGAGTGTTATCAAAGGCCTGAGATGAATACTGTTGTGTCTTGCAATAGGAAGTCATTATAGCCAATATTTGTTTGTGAAAGAACTGGGATCAGTGATGGACTTATCGGGTATTTCATTATACTTTCATGGATCTAGTTCTGGATGCTATGTGAGACTGGTTCATCAAATCTTGTGCAGGTTACACAGGTTATCTATGACAGAATCAAGTCTGAAACTGGCATGACCAGGTTCTAGATGCTGAATGGGTACACCAAAAAGACACGTCTCTGTATCTAGTCCCAAGGTATAAAATAAAGGCCAAGACATTTCCAGCCCTTCACTGGACATGGTCAGGGACCACTTGATATTTATAGTTTAAATCTGGTGCTAACTATCTGGAGAATGATCACCATACCAAGTACCACAGACTACTGATAGTAATGATTGTAATGTCCAGGACCAGTCCAGGATGGCATCTGTATACGATTGATATAGACCCTTTGGTCTATTATGCTCTGGATGTGGAAATGTGGCCAATTGGCAGGCTTTAACTGTCAGAAAAGATTTTGGAGTCTTTTCCTAAGCCACTATTCTATCCACTTTAAGTGTTTTGATTATAAGAAGCTGGTGACTATGGCAACATTGGCAGCAGTGCTGAAGGCATCCACATTCCTGAGTGTGCATTTCTTGTATCTATTTTTAGCCTGGATCAACTACCTGCTCATGACAATTAACCATCTCTCTTCTGACCAATTCTGTTGATGAATGTAATAATAAAAACCAAACAATTCATATACAGGTGAAATCAGTTAAAAATCATGATCAGATAATGTATTGGAAGAAGAAACATGCTAAAAAATTATGATACCATGCCATTTGGTTTTGCTCTGGAAGTCCTAGTAAGACTTTCTAACCCAAACTTTCTCACCCATCTGAGACTCAACATCTATTCCTGTTGATTCATAAACATCACATCAACAAACTACATTTGTTTCTGTGATTCTATATTACACTAATAAAGTAATATATCAACTCATTTCATGTCAATAAAGGCAGGCTTTACACAATGGGATGCAACTTAATTATTTTTCTTCCCATATCTGACCCAGGTAGGCTAATTAGAACTTTGGAACTAAAACAGGAGTGAACAATTAGAATGAATTTCTAATAAATAACCATTTAACTAGACGTTCAGGTTGAATTTCTAAAGATGTAGAGAATACTAAAAACAACAGTACCAGAGAATATTGTGTCATATTTGTAAGCCCTCCCTCTATATGACATATTCAGAAAACAAAAATTATATGGAATGCTCCACTTAGGAATTTTCCAAAAAACATGCAAAGTCAATGTAGCATGAAAAGCAGATTACCATGACCTTCGTTTGAATTCCTAAAGATGTAGAGAATACTAAAAACAACAGTACCAGAGAATATTGTGTCCTATCTGTAAACCCTCCCTCTATATGACATATTCAGAAAACAAAAATTATATGGAATGCTCCACTTAGGAATTTTCCAAAAAACGTGTAAAGTCAATGTAGCATGAAATACAGATTACCATGACCTTCTTTTCACGAATTAAGAATACAGCTATAAAGTTTTGTGGATGTGCAAAACATCCCAATAACAATAACAATGCCTTTCGGAAAATAATACCTGTGTCTTGCCTGATTTTCATAAGCAAGTCTCTAAATAAGTTCTGCATGTTGAGGAAGGAGATGAAACTAAGTGATTTTCACCTCCTGCAACGTGCTAATACAAGTCAGACAAAAATCACTAACCCTTTTGTGAAAGTTGGCTGGTAATTCCTACCATTGGCTTCGAGGTCTTGCGTTGACCGGGAGGAGTGGATGGTCCCAGAACTGATTGTCGAGAATGCTGGAAACTCATGTTAGTAAGCAAATTTTCTTCCTTGACATCCTGAGCAATACCTTGACAACAAAAAAAAATGGGTGCAGAAATGCAATTTACCAATTGTTACATATATAATACAATAGATAGTTGCACTTGTATATCATTTTCCCCTACATCGTGCTGTAAAGAATTAGTAAATACTGCCCACTGAGGAATATCAATTTCATTCAGGATAATTACATTAATGTTTCATTATAATTGTGAAATTACAGCATTTTAAGTTATGCCTGTGGAGCCACAAAATAAGCACTTTAGACTCTGCATCAGTTTTACACAGCAAAGGAAAGCTTGTGCTTTCGTGCAAAACACTGGGTGAACAGATATAAAATAAAAGTGTGGCTACATGTATTCAGTTCTGACAAGAGGCATTGTAAAAAGGTACATCATATGAAACACTGCCCAAATAAGGTACACTGTATGAAACACCGTCCACAGTATGGGATGTCAACATAAGACTATCAAATATCAAAACATTTCCAGTTGACTCCTTGTTGATATTACATTCCTTGTATAACATTGAGCTTATGATATGATAGCTACATATACCTACCATATATAACCACTAATAAATTGGATCTAACTGCAAACAACACTGACCATGATCTGCTGTCATATAATGTGCCAGCAGATCAAGGTCTATAAAGTTTGTTCAAATAACTACCTTAACAATCTGTACAGACCCAAATAATCTGTAATGACCCAGATTTGCTAATGCATTATGCGATGGCAGTTCTGGGTCTATGCAGTCTGCAGTTGGACTCGTCTAATAAATGAGTATATATGGTATCCAGGTTATAAACTTTCAGAGGTGTCCATCTGGGTATTGATATTTCTATTTCACAGACCCCAAAATGTTTATAAACACTAAACATGCATTATAAATGCATTTCCTTTGTGTTCTGCATTTCAGTCTATAAAATTATCATATGTCATTTTACATATCATTTAACATTTGTGTGTTTTGCAGTTTTGTTTATATTTGTTCAAGAATGGTTCAGAAATGCACTTGCAAATGTTTCAAACAGCTGCAAGATTACAAATGGGAAATATTCAGACAAAAATCACAATTCCTAAGTCAATAACCGATTTTTAATCAACAGAGGTGAAATATTACTTTTTAATTATAGTCTGATTATTCTTTTGGAAAATGTTTTCATTCTTTCTCTTAATATTCATAAAATGAATTTTTTACATTTGATTGGAATGAAAGTGACACTTCAACATAAATAAGTGATGCCAGCAGCAATAAAAGTGGACAGTAGAAATTATTCAATGGCAAAAAGGAATTAGAGTTTAGCTCAAAATGACATTCAACAGTCAAAAACAACAATTTCAAGTTAACAAAAATAATTTGCTGATTTCTAAATGCTTGAAGGATAGTGAAAGCAAAGACAGGTAATTTTTTGGCTACTGCACTACTCAATTTAGAATGTATTAAAATTACATTCCATATGGGGTTTTTCAAGACACAAATACATGTGAAATTAATGTTACCTACAATTTAAATCATTGTTTTGGGTTCATCATCTGTTGTTTATTGTTCAGTATTAATTGCTGTGCATTTGGCTAACAATATTTATTTGTTCATTCTTCATTAATTCTGCACTTACCCAATATTTGTTTTATGTTCAATTAACATTCATTTCTACTTGCTTATCAACTGTTACATTTTAATAGGGTATATAAATGCTCCAAGGTCTGTACATATATATTCATAGAAAATCTTCAAAGAATAAAATTTTAGCAAGGAATATTCTGCTAATTTTGCCTAATTCTATGTAAAAGAAAACTTAAGTACAGTTACCTCAAGCATGTTATCTGGCCCTGCTTGCCTCAATTAACATGGGCATGAATAGGTGCCAGAATTTCTGGAGAGTTAACCTGCAATGGAGTGATGTCCCATCCAAAAAAGAGTACACTGCTATTACATGTCAAGAAAACTAGAACTGGTTTTGGCTTTGTGAATCACTTGTTGATATTGTAAGACTTTAACACTGTCTTGAGTGCCATAGTAAGAAACATATTCAATAAAATGTATGGCTTCTTTCATAATGGAAATCATACATTTTATCCAATAAACACCTGTAAATTTCAGATTTAAAAATTACACAAATGTTCACTCTTTGCTAATGAACAAAGGTGTGATCTTTGCAAATACCAATAAAAAAAATTTGTCACATACTCAGCATGAGCATTTTTCAATTTTGTGTAAACCACAAATATTTAACAGCAGATCAATGCTAATTATTAAATATCCATTTTAATTTGCTGTAACTTGTAAAGCCTTAGAAAAATCATTAAAAATATAAATACTACTGCATACCTAGAAAAGCATTGACCATGATGGATATTCCTCTCATTGCCTTATAGAAAATCTGGGGCAGTTTCTGAAGGCACTCATAATGACTGGGGTCAATTACTGCTTGACTCTCCAGTGCCATCTTGTGGAACATGGGTGTCTGGCTGATAATCATTGATTTTGCTAAGTCTACAGGATTCTGCAGGATGTGTAGAAAGCGGAACCAGCTCTGTATGATACAGTCTGCAGACATTTCAGGAGAAACCAGCTGGGCACCATCCTCCTCCGCTGAAACATAAACCATTTTTGTCAATGTTACACTGTCTTGTTTTGTCGTCTATATCAGTATCTGAACCCAGGTACAGACAGGAATTAAGTGGTCCCGTTTAAATTTATATTCATCTGTAAAAGGATCTGAAATATGACTTTGTGTTTATTTTATTTTCAATCTTCAAATTCAGAAATAGCTTACATGCTTTTCTCACTTGTCTAATGAAAATATTAAATAACAGCTTAAAGAATGATTATTGTAAAGCATTCTCACAGACATGACAAAAACATCCATTAAAACTGCAATCCGTACTTGTCCTGTCTGAGGCCAGTTTCTCAGGTGGAAATTCTTGGTTTGCTTATGTCAGTCTATTTATGAAGAGCATGTACTAATAAATTTCAGCAGTCAGCTATAATTGGAATTGTCAACTCTCAGCTTGGGAGTTATATGCCATCTTCACCAAAATATGTCTATTGCATATTAACAATTATGAGTGCAAAAAAAGTAACTCATAAAATAGAATAATAAGCAAAGAGGTAAGAAAAATAATCAATGCTGGGGTTGGCAACTGAGACAAAGAAATTTCAGTTTCAGAGTTACATTATTTCCCTTGTTCAGTACAGCCTAGCAAAAGACTAATAATTTAATTCATTGATTGGAATTTCCTGGTTCTGTTGTGATTTCCAACAGTAATTCTTTCAATATTTCCATTTGATATTTATGGTCTATTATTTCAGTATACGACCATATTAGAATATAGACTCAGTTTTCAGAAATTAAAATTGCCACCAAAGCTCTAAGTCTTGAAAATTTATGTAAATTTCCCAGTAACATAAAAGAAAAATATAGGAAATTTCATGTAACTATCTCAATAAGATTCTGCGTTATTCAAGTTTAATCTATATATTTCAGTATTTGTCTTATAGATAGAAAGCCTTTCTTTACATAAGCATACAAATTTCAGGGAAAATGAAAGCACTTCCTAATATTAATTCTGCAATTTTCAATGACTTAATTTTGCTAATAAGGGTTTGTTTCCCTAAATTTTAACTACAGAAAATTAATTATAAAACCATTTTTGCAACTTGTTTTTTTTATCTGAATTTAAGTGTTCTCACATGTATATCAAACCATGTTATATTTATATGGTTTTGTAAATTAAAATAAATTTGTCAGTAAATTAAACTTCTCTGAGAAAACAATAATGTTAAGAACTATACTCCACTACTTCTCAAATCCAGCCCTCTTGGAAAGACACCGAATCTGTCTTTTATGCTAATGGAACATGCAGACTCTTTCTGTCAATGAAATATATTTTCTCTTTCTCATTACCTCTCCTTTCCACCATAATTTGGTTACCAGTATACTTAATCATGTTCTTTTCTGTCTAAGGATCAAAGAGACAAATGAAAGAAACTTTTCCAAAGTTTATTACCCACGTATGTGAAATTTGTCTTTTCTATCCAAGTAACATACAGAAAAATGGAAGAATCTTTTCATAAGTTTGTTACCCATATATTTGAAATTTGCCTTTTCTTTCTAAGTAACATACAGACAAATGGAAGAAACATTTCCAAAGTTTATTACTCATATATTTGAAATTTGTCTTTTCTCTCTAAGTAACATACAGACAAAAGGAAGAAACTTTTCCAAAGTTTTTTACCCATATATTTGAAATTTGTCTTTTCTGTCTAAGCAACATACAGAAAAATGGAAGAAACTTCCTAATTAACTCGTTACTTGATGTTTACCAGTATTTTGCTTGAGCAAACTATCGATAAGGATACTCAAATTCCGGGATGGTGAGGGAAGTATTTTCTGAGAAATGTAGTTTACTACAAAAAATTTGTTCTCTGTTGAAGATGCTCCATGATCACAGTAATGCTAAGAGAACAGAAAAAAGGAGAAAATGCACCAACAACCTTTGCCCATTATCCTCGAAAGGGAAATATAGCTAAAGTTGTCTATAAAAGATAAAATGCCCCAAAAAGAATCAAGGCAACATGTGATGTCAATATATTGATAATGAAAAAAAAAATGTTTTCTTAGCAAGGGCGAACATAGCAAGACCTGAAAACCAATGCATGTGATGAGGTTGTGCTAACCCTAATTTAGTCTTGTTTTCATCTGATCTGCAGCCACCTGACCCATCAGATTCAATTCTCTTGTCTGGTGTGTTTCAAAGAAAGAAATATTGTTTGGCCCCCAAAATTTTCTCCATGTGTTTCAAGTAATACTGAGAGCACTGGCCAGACCTTGCATCTCTATCTTGGCATATCAGTGAAGGAAAAAAAAAGAGATCAAAAGACTAAGTTTTGGTTGCCTGCAATCAGAAACCTATTCTTAGATATGACACCTGGTTGCATTATTAGGATCATGAAACCATTTAATCTTAACTGGAGATAATATGATTCCATCAAAAATGGCATGTAAATTGCTCACCTTGCATGCCAAAGTATGTTTTATAGGACTGTAGCTTCCATAAGGTTCTGGTTGAAGGCTCAAACTAATGGAGCTGAGTCAAAACCTGTTTATTATTCCACTTGGGAAAGTGAAATGGATCAGTTCTGGTCAAAGCTGGACATCAATTTAGCAGGTCCTTGTTGTGGCCATATCCCAATGCCTGAATGTGTGGGTAATCATGCAGCTGTAGTCCATCATCATTATCGGCAATAAACTTTTGTTCTAAATAAAACAAAATAAATTTAACCTGCTGAGATACCGTGGCATTCAGTGGAATAATGTTGTTGCCCTTTCACTAGCTGCTGAAAACATGCCAATTTCTCTAAGTCTTTAAAGTTGCTCATTAGTTTCTCTCCATGACTGAAAGCCCAAATTTCTTTCAATGCAATTCCCTTCTGGTTAGGACCAGTTGAACAGTGTGATTTAAGATTAAAGTATTTAGTGACCACTCCATACCAAGAGTCTGGCCCCACATTGATAATGAATCAGTCAGAACAATGAGTGTTTCAGATCTAGACCATGATTGTGTGCTGGGAGTACCAAAACAGAATGTCACATATCAGATTGCATAATTCAGGTGATTTGGGTCCCTCCCAATTTACTCACCCTATCTGCAAAGGTTGGTAAAAACCACAGAATTGTCCACTATTACAAAAACTATTTCTCCACTATGCTGATTCTCCAGTAATGAATGGCATTAATTATAGCCCTCATTTCTACAAGGTTGCTATGAAGTGCCTACTCATATGATTATGGTGAAGCAAGACAACAAGGTAGCTCTTTAACCATATGAGCTGAAGTCCATACAAACTGTAATGTACATCTGGGCTTTTGCCTAAGGAATTCTTACCAAAAGCCTCTGTAGAGGACACATAAAAAAAGCTGCTCAAACAAATCAAGTCTCGTCTACATTTAGCAAACCAAGGCAGCGCATAAACTCCCTCATGGAAATCTACTCTGAAAGTTTGATAAAATCACAGGAGAGGGAAGTCTCGTCTACATTTAGCAAACCAAGGCAGTGCATAAACTCCCTCATGGAAATCTACTCTGAAAGTTTGATAAAATCACAGGAGAGGGAGACAAATAAGGCAAAAAAAGATATGCACCAATGAATAGCTGGCAGGGAACAAGATCCGAATTCACCAATTTCACTAGAAAGCTGAGATGAGAGAAAAGTGAAATAAGGTTGTTGATCCAAATCAATAAAATTTAATTGTGAATTTCTGAATGCTGTTTTCAAGGGAATGTTGATTTTGATGTTGAAAAAGGAAAACCTGAACAGGATGTTGCAGATGGATAGGGATATGGAAGTATGCCTTGGTTAAATTGACACTAATTACAAATGTGTCCCTTTTGACCATGACATTTCCATCTTGAACTATGGTGTGGTTATCTAGAGGCTGCATCAAAAACCTCAGGAACTAAGAAGCCTTAGAATTCACCAGGTCATAGATATTTTCAGAAAGACTGGAGATTTAGCTGATTTTCCTTGTCCTTGACATCTAGAGAGGCCTTGACCTTACAGGCATGGCTCTTAAATGGCAGCAGTGGGCATTTAATTATAATATGGTAAATTTCCTGAACTGCGGCTTTAAAGCTAAGCTAAGTTCACTCCATCATCATATTAAAGCGAACAAACATAAAGAGTTTTCCCTCACCCAGTCAGGATTGTCTTCATTAGGCACTGCTTCTATGTCTGCATATAAACATACCTGTGTCATGGAAGAAGCAGTGCCAGTGTCTCTGAGAATAATACAATGTTTCTCCAACAGATATGCCAATAACATTGGGTCTGTTAACTTGATTGGTGGTTGGGAAGACTGACAGGGTAAATGTCATCTGGTCAGCTAAATGATAGAGCTGAAGACAGAATGTTTGACAGGTATGTGGCACATCCTGTCAATAAAACTACCTCCAGTTTCAGCTGGTTGGTTGAACTGGCTGGTTGGCAACCAGAATGGAAGTGATGACATTTGTGAGATAAAATTGGTGAGTTCAGTATCACGCCCCAGGTGCTCTGAAATATGACACTGTTTGGGCCTGTGGGGTATTCCTATGCCCACTTGACTGTTCAATACTGGGAGATAAATCTTCTGTCAATTCCGAGCTTTTTTTTGGCAAGAATTGATGAACAAATGATAGAATCTCCCATAAAGCTAACAACTATAAAGTCATCTCCTGAACAAGTTTCCTCACACCAGTGGGACAATCTACACTTTGGACATGTGTAGTGAGGAAAAATCTAATACTACATGACTCTCCATTTTAGCCTGTCAGATATGACAGTTGCCCTTATGAGGGAGAGATGCAGTCAAAGTATCCCTCTGCACTAGCCACAGATGAGGTTTTTAGATGAAGACTTGGATGCCAGTATACATTGGTTTTTATTTAATTTGTCTGTCTCCCCCATAAAAGATATGCAGCAAATAGGACCATCTCATCTCCCACCATTAGTACAAAAGCTGCAAAGAAATTTTGACCAGGATTTTAAGCAGACATGGTACATGATTATCCTCTCTGATTTAAACTACATTCATTGAGCATATTTTTTCCCTAGCACATCTTCAATAACAAAAAAAAACCCACAAAAAATGGAAATAACAACCTGAACCTAACATTTGTTTGCAAAATCAACAACTCATTATAATATTATTGAGAAATTTAACAAATGTTCACAATTAAAAGGTGCTACCTGCATGAATTAATGTGAAAAATTTGTACAAAAATCAATAAAAATCCAAAATAATGTTAACAAATTCTTTTTAAAAAAAGTAATTATAAACACTGTACCACATTTTTGTATTGATGTGAGGAACTAAAGAGGATCTTGAAATATATCAAGATGCAGTAAAACATTACTCTTATTGCAGCAAAGTCTTTAACTGGCAAACATCTAGTATATAATAGGAGATAATTTGGAAGTTTGTTTCCTTTGTGTGCTTGAGAGATGAGAAAGGCTACAATTTTCATCTTTCTTGATATCCTAATGCTTATGTTGATGGGGAAGGTATTCAATGAGGAAACTAATTTCTTCTCTGCGTAAGGAAAATATATGCAAAGTGTTGATTCATAAAACAAATTCCCCTCACCAACAGGAGCACATTTGGTGTAGCCAACAACATATGCTCTTGAATATTCTCATGATCCTATTTGTTTGGACCCACCTACTGATTTAAAAACAAAAATCACTCTGAATATAAAAAATGCAAAAAACTTACTCATTTCATTCAATGATTTATAATTTCTAACATGTCTTTAGCCAAGGGTCCCTAATACTATCTATTTATTGGCATTTCAAAGCAAGTGTGTGTGTGTGTTTTAGATTTTTAATGTAGCTTTAATAATTTTTCAGTCATATCGCAACAATGTTCTCAGTGTGACAGTTTAAAGTGATGTCTAGCACTGGGGCATCATGCCGCTGACATGTGGCATGATGTCCCACCCTGTCACATTATCTTGACACCAAACCAACCAGTCCTAACACTATCCTCTTAATGCTGAGCGCCAAGTGAGGCAGCTGGTAGTACCATTTTTGTAAGTCATTGGTGTGACCCAGCCGAGGTTCAAACCCATGACCTCCTGCATTTGAGGCAGATGCTCTAACCACTAGGCCACCAGAGCAGTCTCAAAGCAAATGGAAGTTCTCGATTTAAACAAGCAGACAAAATGCTTACTGTCCTTTTCTGGGTTTTAGAATAGTCCACTGCAGTAAAAACTGTTTTGTCTGCATCTAATATTTGCAATGTCAATTTCTTACATTATTAAAATAAATTGAACAAATACATACAAGGAAATTTTATATAAATGTGTTAAAAGAGATTTAACTCCATCACTTATGGAAATGCTGTAATTATCAAGATGACAAATTACACCACATCTGTTACTTGAAAACATAGGCTGGCTATTGAAATATGTTGACCATGTTACTAAAGAAACTCCTGTTTTTTAAAAATATACCAACATATTGACAATATTTGGGACCACCTGGAAATAACCAGGTAAGAACTTATATATCAACGAATGAAATGATGTTTTATGTATTTTTTAATATCTTTGAAGCCTTTTGTTTTTTAAATCAGTGGGGGGGGGCACCCAAAGAAACAGTATGGTATGTAAATGCTACAGTGTGAAGGGTTGAAGATAAAGCAATGGGAATAAAGAGCCTTGCCATTACGGCCCACTCATGGAAATATTGTTACAATATACATCACAATAAAATGCATCAATAATCAAAGTTTTATCTGTTGTGGGGTGAAAGAGTTTGATCAAGTCTAGATAGAACATTGTTTAAGATAAAATGGATGGGACAAAATGCTGAAAATACAAACATCACTTGATTGTTAAAATTAGAATACATTGACCTTTTTTTATACTGATGAGGTACTCTCATTCTGATACATCCAAATATACATTTTACTAATGAAATAGGGTTCAAGAAATTGGCAGCATAATGAATGACGGAACAAACATACGAATTTATGTCCAGCAAGCAGGGTAGTTATGTTGATAAAAAATGGAGAAGTGAATGTGCAAATGTATATATCATCCAGGTTAACTAAAATGTTACTGCATTAATGAGACAAAGAATATAATTTCAATAAAAGGTTTACTGCTTTCTTCTGGAAAACTATAAATCAACAATTACTATGTAGTTTTATATGCTAAATTATTGTGATTTTTATTCCTTCAGTATTCTACGTTTTCTTGACAATGTTTGATATTAAGACGTACAAGATGGTAAGTCTCTGAGGAAAGCATTATGAAATGGCTAAATAATAATATCAAAGTTTATCTTTGGATATTCCATTGCACAATGTCTGATATTTTTCAATCAAGTTAGCTAAACATATGTATCTCTTACAAAGACTCAATTCTGGGTAGCTAGATCCATAGAGTATCTTAAGCACACGAGCAGTCAGGGCATGGTTCACTCTGTGCCACTGTGTTACAAGTGCCTCATGATGACGCCAGTAGACACACATCTTTCGAAATGTCTTCCAAAGAGATGGAGAGGGAAAACATTTTTGGCAAGCAAGTAGCCAGATTTCAAACAGGACACTAAGTACACGCTCACACAGATGGTCCCCTATGTCATCTATAAAGAGAAAATATATCTTTGTGACAAATGACAATTCATGCTCAAAGTTGCAAAAAATGAATCAAGTTACATACAAGGAATAAAAAATAGCAATTACAAACTAAATAATTCAATGTCCTGGAAAATGTGTATTAGTTTTAGTATTATCATTTCATGCTTCTCTTTATAAAAATGTCTTTATCTTTCAGAAATAAACACAACAGAATTTCACCTAATAAGAGTATATTATGCCACCCACCGATTTTAAAAATCAATCATTAACAATCATTAACTAACAACATGCAGATGTATTTCTTCAAAAATGCATAACTCATAACTAATAGGTATTTTGGGTCAAGCCTGAAAGTTATTTTTTATTAGGTCCTCAAACAAGTGTATGGGGTTGTTAATCAAAGCCAGCTGCTGGTACCGTTATCATTCTTCACTTTAGATATTTTCTTTTACTTCTTCACTTTAGATATTTTCTTTTCCCACTATTTTTCAGGAAATAATATGCGGCAAGATCAACATTAGAATTGTGTGATCCTCGTGATATTACAAATTGATTTAACGTGTTGTCAGCATTGATTCCCAGATCTGTCCTTACCCCCATGGTGCCCTGCCAATGGAGTCATAACATCAAAATGATTGAGACCTGCACTATAGGGACCTATGATGGCTCATTGGATGTATGATCAGAGGGGTGCAGGGTCATGTCCCACCATCTAATCAGCCTATGACTGACAACTTAATTTCTCAATATTTGTTTTAAGGTCATGGGCTTTGGTCATACCAAAGTAAATTCTGAGGTGTTTCATGGGGAAATCATACTAGGTTATAATATACTTCTTAAATACTTGCAAATGATAAACTATAACCAAATATATAAAACTTGCTCCAAAACAAACATGGCTATGATTTTAGCAATAATTCTATACAAATTTAAAAACAAAGCTTTTGTACAAGATATGCTCTAAAACAAAATGTTTCTCTTGGACATAATTAAATATATAAAAAAATTCTGATACTTAGATACAAGTATTAAAGTATTATTGAGCATCAGAGATGTACTTAGTTCTTCAACCTAGAGATATTCTGCACTACAGTGGCCCTCCCCCTCTTATACAATCACCCCTTCTGCAACAGGAAAGTAGCTGTATACAACAAATGGCCTTTCCAGCCAAGGGCCATATTTGCTAAATGTATATATATACAGTAAGAAACTTACCTCTAACTTAAAGCATTTAATATATTCGATTAAAAGTAGCCTTAATTATTAAAAGGTTCTTCTTGTCTTAAGAACAGACTTAACTCGAGGAAACATAAATTAATAATTCTTAATAATTGTGAAATGTTAGGGAGGTATTGTTGGCATGTGCATTGCAAAACAATCCAAAAATACTATTTATGCTATTTAAATCTTGTGCATACATTGCTTGGCATTAAGTTTGTTAAATGGTGTTTTTGAAGAAGCTGTTAAGTTTCATTATTTTAAGTAACAGCAGCTATATTTGATTGAAGACTTGTATCATTTGCATAAACTTAAAAACACTTCATGCCAGAATGCTTTCTGTAAATATTGTTCATATTATGTTGAAACAGTTTTTAAAGTTCTTTAAAAGAAATGTTCCATTTTTTTTATCAATGGTGGTCATTATTTGATAGTGAACTGGCTCCTTTGTGTGCATTTAAAAGCCTTTAATACCAGAATGCTATCATTATATATTTGGTCAATTTATCCTGCAAAGTGTCTGACAAGAAGTTGTTTCAAGTTTTGTATGTTTTAAGTAATAGTAACCATACTTGATCATGGATTGGTCTCATGGATTGGTCTCATTTATACAAACAGTTATGCCAAAATGCTTTGTGTCAAATTGGGCTAAATTATTTCAAGCAATTTTTTATAAAATACTGTTTTAAGGATTTTTATATTTTTAGTAATTACAGCTGTTTTTATGGCTACAGCATCACATGTACAGAACTGAACTAATGTGGTTATGTGAAAAGCTTGCCAGTAGCTTCTCGTGGGTCAGTGGTTGTTTCAGGTGTTTTTCCAGGTTCTTCCTCCACCATTTATACTGACTGCCTATCTTGTGCTATTAAATGGTGTTAAACCCTACAACAACAACAAAACTGAATACTATACCATCTATATTAAGTAATCTTCGAAAAGTGGTCACTTAAAGTTTCTATGTAGTAAAGGTTGATATTATTTTGAGGGTGGATTGACATCATTTAAACAAATTTGAAACATTTTCATGCTGGGATGCTTTCCTTCAAATTTGCCAAAATTATATTCAATAATTTTTGAGAATACATTTGAAGTTTTTTTTATAATTAGTAATGGTGGATATATCTGATGGCAGGTGGGCACAATTTGAACAAATCTGAAAGAACTTCATGCCAATATGCATTATTTTTTAAAATAATTTGAGATTATGCTGAGAAGTTTTTAAAATGATGGTTTTTAAAGGTTCTTGCACTTTTAATTTCATAAGCTATATTTTTGATGGTAGATTGGCATAATTTAAACAAGTTTTAAAAACCTTAATGCCAGAATGCTTTTAATTAAATTGCATCAAATTCTGTTATGCAATTTTTGAGGAGATTCTCCTTGTAACTGTAGCCCTATCTTATCAGGGGTATAGAGCATTCTGATCAATCTGATACAACTCATGCCAAACTATGTTGAGTGGTTTTCAAAAAGTATTTTTTCAGGTTTTGTTTTAGTCATAAAACCATACTGATAAAGGATAAAGGACCTTTTTGCCACGCTGCTTTCTGTCAAATTTTCTCCAATTCTGTCAAAGTTTTAGAATGAGGATGAATAGCAAAGGGTACCAGTAGCCATATTTGATGCCAGATATGCACCACTTAAACAAAATCTAAAAGACCAACAAACCAATCTGATTTTGTCAAATTCTTTTGAATGGCTTTTGAGAAGAAGTGGTCTAAAGGTTTTTCAATTCATATTATTGGTGCCATATTTAATTGTGGATCTGCATAATTTGAATATTTTAAAGAACATCATGCCTGGATGCTTAACTTCAAATTTGGTCAAATTCTGTTGAGTGGTGATTGTGAAAAATTTTCAGTAAGCAACTGCAAACGGACAGTGGACTTTGCAGGAGACATGACATAGAGGACCATACCATAAACTAATATATGACCAATTGAGCTAAAAATCAAATTACTGAGATCTCTGCAATTTTTCAATGCCTCTATTTGTTTAATTGTTGCTCTTTTATAATCACTGTAAATCCATAACAAGTGTCCCTAGAAAGGACTGATACTCAATTGGTTAAAAAGTATTTTCAGGAATTCATAATAAAACCATTATTTCCTGTTAGCTGACAAGTGTTAAACCATCTGATATTCTTCAGCTATAATAATTTTTAAATTAGATGATTTGGTGGATGTACTGGATGTCCTATTGGCACCATTTTCACATGTAATAAAGTATACATGATTACAGATCTTTTGGTAAACCATCTGAGACATCATTGTGTTTCAATGCATTGCTTAATTAATCAAAGTAACTGCCAACATTTGTGTCAAATTTTCATTTAAAGAGAAGGATGGACAATTAGACAAATATTTATTTCAGAGGTCACAACTTAAAAGTGTTGCATAGCAAAATAAGAAATGTTTTAATATTATTTTATAATTACTGATTTATTTCAACAGTATTTTAAACACCTAACATGAAAGTTTTGAAATAAATTAGTTTGAAAATTGTCCATTTTAATCTTTTTATACTTTTTTCTCTAATTCTGCCCTCCTTGCCATTTTCTGAATGAGATAAAAGCCATTTCACTAACAGTCCAGCATGGCCAAAGTAAACATTTGTCCAAGGCTACCTTGAAATGTTTACATACACTCATTTTAGTAATTTATATCTTACATTCAGTATGGTAAATGTTATTGATTTTTTTTTAAAAGTTCTTATTGCAAATCTTTTACAATCAGTTTGAGAAAAATGGAGTTCTTGGCATTTGGAATGGAAGCAAATTTAATCCCCAAAACAGACCCATGAAAATCCCTAATCTGTCATGTAGTTAATTATAAAGCATTCTTATGAAAAAGCAGTATACTCTATGGCACCTGCATATAGCATTATAATGACAAATGGAATGAATGTGGATTTAGACTGTAGTTTAGTGGGTTCAGTTGAATAGCAGGCTTTTCATTTAACATGAAAAATTAACACCTTGTGAAGCTAAATAGTACCTTAGAAAACTTCCTGTATCCACCCTGTAATATCATGATCATCTGTTTATAATGTGCAACCAACAGTGAATAGCAAAGAATAAGATCTGCTGCCACACAATAGACTGGCAGGTTAAATTTGGGTTAAGCTACTTGAGATAATAATGGACTGGCAGATCATTGTGTATGACTTTCCTTTAGGCATATCATAGGAGAACAGTTTTAGATCTATGCTATTCAAGATCTGCGGTGCACAGTAGCTTGGCAGATATGGGTCAATGATGCTTGCTTGAGGCATAGTTTTGGACAGCAGATTTGGGTCAATGCTATTTGAGATCTGCTACTGCACAACAGGTGGGTAAATCAGGGTCTATAATGCATGCCTGAAGCATATTATGTGCAACCACATCTGGGTCTACGCTATTTGAGATCTGCTACTGAATAATGGGCTGGCAGATCAGGGTCTATGATGCTTGTTTAAAGCATATTTAATATGACAGCAGATTTTAGTTTATACTCTTTTGAGATTTGCTACTGCATAATGGGCTGGTAGATCAGGGTCTATGATGCATGCTTGAGGCATATTTTTGACAGCAGACAACTATGTGAGATCTGCCAGTGCATTATGCACTGGAAGCTCAGGGTCTATGATGCTTGCTTGAATTACATTACAGGACAGCAGATTTGAGTCTATGCCATTCACAGTTGGACATGTATAACACACAAAAATATGGCAGTTGTACAAGATTTAGAAGATCAAATATTAGCAATAGCAATTAATAGTGAGTGGCTCAGTGAGATATAACTCTTATGCTGGTTTTGTGACAAATGACAAAAACATGATCAAAAAAGACATCTCATTACACACCTGGGGTCGTCCATTAATTATGTCAATAAAATGGGAGAAGATGGTTTGAAGTTTGAGGACTGTTAACATGGATGAAAGGGTTCAAGACAAATTGAACAATGTTATATTCACAATAAATTTAATAAATCAAAAAAATAGTAAAATAGGAAATCAAGTCTCGATTTTTTCATGGATTCAAAGTGTTATAGTCAATTTGAAATCTGTTACACAAGTAAAAAAAAAAGTATTAAAATTTATTTGTAGACCATTTAAGTTGATGGGTTATAAAATTATTTTGACATTTTATTAGGGGGGGTCACTGAAAGTTGGACAGTTTTTGACAAGGAGGGAGGGGTAAAAATTGCCTAAAAATTATTGACATAATTAATGGATGTCTCCCATGCAGTACATGCAGATCATCTCTGCAGTCTATATGTAAATTTACTTCTAACAAGTCTATGAAAGGTGCACAGCATATATAACGTGAATATTTGAAAAGGTTTATGCACATGTGTAAATTGACAGCTTTTAAATGATTGATGCTTTGCAGTATTAAATACGTGGAAAATAATGTTTGGCATCTTGGAGATTAAGTTTATTTTTTTTACATATATAATAATTATGCATGCTGCTTGTAGTGCTAAATACTTGGAAAAGAATGTTTTGCATCTAGAAGAGCATGTTGCTGCATTTTGCTCAAATGAATAAAATCATGAAACAAATAATTCTCCATAAAAATTACTGTTCTTTTATTTAAAAGCATGAGAGGAGGGATTATTATCCCAGATGAGAATTTATGTTCATGTTAGTTAAAATCAGTTTCAACATAATTCATATGCTACACAACTTTGCAAATTTGGAATATAATTCACCTCCATATTTTATATCCATCCTTCAAATTATTTCAACTTTAACAAAGGAAAAATGCTTTTAAAAAATTATTGCATAATCATGTCCTGAATTTTGAAAAAAGCTTTAACAAAATCCTGAATTACCTCCCTTACTACAAAACAGTGTGTACTGCAGCAAATATAAAATAAATATTATAAATGTATAAGCAAGTCTTTCTTTCATTCAATAATTCTGTATTGATCGCAAACACTTTGAATATCATATTTAGAATATTTAAACATCTAAGTTATTATTATAAAAACTGTACTTATCCCAAAAATAAGTGGCCCATGTAGATGAGACATTGCCTGCATGCTATGCACTGGTCTACAAAGTAAATATTTTAATAACAAAGTGGGCTTCTTTGATTAAAATACCCATGTCTGAGTATTTTCCAGCTATCAAGTTGAAACTGTTGGTATACAAATTGTAAAACTATTCTTGCTCTAAATAACCCTGACAGAACTGAAAATCAGTTCATGCTAGGACTATTTTTCACATCTGCATTGATATGGTCAGGTTGCTGTAATCAATTTGAATAGATCATGTCCCATGAAGCATATCTACCAGGGCTGATCAAAACTGGCTTAGCTGCTTTAAAGAAGAAGTAAAGAAATTGGTGTTTCACCTGGTTCATACTACTGCATGGGAAGCCACCCTGGATACAAGTGTAATAGAAATTATCCTAATAAATATTACTACCAGGTTTGACAAAAACTGGATTAACCTTTCTAAATGAACTGAAAATAAGTTTCTATATTGTTGCTATGGAAGCCACACCATTCCTAGGTAGCCTCTCTATACACAAATTTGATTAATCATGTCCTAAAAAAATTGTAACTAAAAAGCTCAGTTGTTCAAGAGAAGTTGAAGAAAACATTTTCCATGTGGTTGCCAAGGAAACAGCACTGTTGCTAGAGGAACAACCCTGACAAATTCTCGTATACAATGTCATAAGAAACATTTGTACAAAGTTAAATAAAATGAATGGTTCATTTGTTCTGAGAATATGATGAAAATAGGTTTACTTTTTGTTACTGCAGAAACCACACCACTGTAAGGGGAACTATTTCAAATACAATGTTAAGAGAGCATACCCTTGCACAATTTAAACTGACTTCTACCTAATTTACAGAACATTTTTATAAGGAAATATCCTCATATAACCTTAAAACAGTTTACAATGTAATCTTGTTTTAAGGCCTCAATTCTAAAGCATTATGAAAACTTGTATAGAATTTTAGGAATATATCATATAAATATTTATTAGTCTGGTTATAATCAGGGCTATTTATCTATATAATGATTTAACTGATTCAGTTTTCAATATAGATAAGACCTATCTTTTAGATCCAGGTAAATACCATATTTTCCCACATATGTCCTGCAGATGCAGATAATCTGCACCCTCATATAGTCTGAGGGTTTGGGGATTTTGTGTAAAAAATCGTTGGCATAACCAGAACCTTTGTATAACCCACACCTATAGATTGATGAACTTTTTTGTGTATGTTCACATTGTCTACCATTACTGTTTTTAGAAGGACCGAATTCATCGATGCTCACACGTTGATGACGAACGATACTACAACTACTACATTTTCACTCACCTGCCCAACATTCAAATTTGTATTTACACTATCAAGTCAGCCAACTCTGGTCCATATTCATCCCTCTGCATCAGTTCAAGTTAGTCACCCTGCCTCCAGATTTGAATTTTGAAGCCAGGTACTTGTGAGCCGGATATGCAATGGTATGAGGTCCTAAGGCTGAATGCCACAATTGTCAATTTCGAATGTAGCTCGCATGAAGTCAATAATTATTCAGCCTTGTTACACAGTGCTTGTGAGAGAAGGCTGTCTATAGGAGCTGTGTCTCAATAACAGGCAACATAAACACAGACATTTCTAAATAATCTTGTATTCTTGTGAAGTGTATATTCGAGTTTAAATAATTTCTTTCAGTTAAATTTAAAAACTGCCAAAACAAAATTCTTACACAGCCGACATCAAGCTAAAAGCCATTGCATATGCTGATGTGCATGGCAATAGAGCCACGGGCAGAAAAATTGATATTGATAAGATTATAATCAGAGGTTGGAGAAAAAAAAAGGAGTGTTGGAGAAGAATCCATGAAAATGTGCGCATCATGGACCTAAAGCAAACTTGACTCATCTTGAAGCTGACCTGAAGCAGTGGCTCTTGGCTCAGCAAGAAAACAACCAACATCTCAACAGTTGCCATCAAATTGAAGGCCCAACTCATGGTAGCAGTGAAGCATATAGATGATTTTAAAGGAGGAGTCCCAAGAATTGTGAGAAGATGGATGATGTTGCGGGGTTTGTAAAATCTGGTATAACCTGCAGATATATGTGGGAAAATATGGTAGTCTTTTGTAATTATATTATTATCATAATGAACAGTATCTACATATGTTGCAAGAATAATGTAATTGTTTACACACATTAACATCATCCTCTTTTATATTTGTCTGAAGATGCATGCATGTGAAACTAGTAAATTTTAAAATTTATAAAAGTTTACATTGTCTTTTGATTTGTATCTTTTTTTAAAATACTGAAACAGAAATCTAAAGGAAAGCAATGTCTCCAAGATAATGATTTAATGACCCACCCATGCTCTCTCAAAGGACACCTTCACTGTTGTGAACAAAAATGTAACCCCATTCTGTAAATGTGCAGATCACTCACCCTGCAATTTATATTCTACATTCAAGCAGAGCACAAGGAGTCTAGTGCAACATTTAATGTTTATGCCCATTTTATTAATGATGAGCAAGGGGACAATCATAAAGATGAAATACAATTCTAAGAAGGGCCAAAAAACACTTGGCTATAATAAGTAGTATAAAATTTTTGCATCTACATCTTTATTTGTGTAACAACAGGCCAAACTTGGTCTGAGATTGATTGCCCGTCAAAATCTGCTTAATAGCCATATGTAAAAGTAAATGGTCAAAAGATCTAGATCAGTTGGATGCTTTCTGTGAAAGAACATTTCAATGCTGTTGACTGCATATGTTGTCAAAACAACTGTTTCAAGGTTTTTCTATTGTTTCTACCTTTATCCATGTTTGCCAGCACACCAGCCTCATTGGTTCAATAATGGATGATCTTTATGACTGGGCAAATTCTACTGAGCATTTATTTTTATTGATAAAATTGTGAAAACATTAATTCATTTTCTAATGGCAGCCAAACTGGATGGTAGATCAACATCACTGTGAACAATTGGTTGACATTTCAACTAGGGTGCTACAATGCTTTATATTCAATCTGGTCAAGTTCAACACAGTGGTTTTTTCTGCAGTCATTTATACAAGTTTGAAAGCACTTCAAACCAGAATACTTTCTGTTAAATTTTGGTAAAATACTCCTGAAACTGGTCCACACCATAATCTCACTTGGTCGTATTGGTGAACTAAAAACCTAGGAAAAGAAAAACTGAAAGACCATTAGATACATTGTGCAAAATTAAGTTTATCTAAGGAAATATTTTTTAAAATGTGCACACTTCCACACACCTCTTTATTCAACAACACTTCTAAGTAAGCAAGCAAGAAAAGCTACTCCAGCCATAACGTCAAAATTAAAAACATCCCAAAGCGTTTTCAATGAACAAAAGCTACAGAGATAAGTTATGTCACATGATCACAAGCAAGATATGTAGCACACAAAATATCATGCAATGTAAGAAAGAGTGGTAAAGTGCAGCTCGTGTTTTTGGCGTATAAATTAACTTACATGAGCTAAGTCCAGTATCGTCTGCATTCAAACAAAATAAAATAAAAGCGTCATGCTGTTAATAGCCATATATGATGAATAATTTTTGAAAAGACCATTTCTCACAGTTAAGTATACAATGAAACCCCATTAATCCTGACTAATAATCTAAAAAATTCATATTCTGGACAAAAAGTATTGGAAATAGATTTTTAAAAATAAAAAATATTGATCATCAATCAAATCTGCAGTCAAGAACCAAACTTTTATCCAGAAAAATCTAAAATGCAAAGAAATCAGATTTGACAATCAGGAAATCCCAGCAAATAAAATTCAGGTCACTGTACAAGGTACATGTGCTTCCATACAAAACAGCAGTCTAATGGATGCTTTTCTCTGTAATGTTAGCTGTGACTGGTATTTTATGACATGATTTATATTTGTTTACATTGTGGAATAAAAAAATCACAAAATCTTTTCTTAACAAAACCAAACCATATAAAAACTGAACACTGAATTTAGAATAATTATGCATCACTTTAAAAAATCTTGGTTTTTATAGTCATGTAAGCAGTCGCTTTGACTCTACAACTTCACATTATAAGAATAAACCATCTATATTATAGTCTGACTAAACTTCCCCATTTGTTTGTATTTCCCACCAAATTTAATAATGGAAATCTTTAATGTATTAAGTGCACAGAACTTAGTGGATTAATTCATTGATTTATAATACACCACTCCCTCAATAAGTCGTGGACATTGGGGTCCCAAAACATCGACCGCGATATAAGCGAGGATGCGTGTTATCGAGGGACCTATAACAAACAACAAAACTAACAAAGAGATCGACGTATTGGCAAAAGGGGGTTGGGGGTGGCTTGGCATATTACAGTTTTGAATACTCAATTAATAATCGTGCTAAGATTAACAGTGAATAAATATCTCTTCATATCGGTGTACTTTGTTTAATTTTTTCATCACAGAGTAATATTAATTTCAGGATAACTTGCAGTATATTGATCATCAAAACATTATTCCACGTGGTTTCCATTTGCTTAGCACATGTACAACTTCACATTGTGTAATACGTCACTAATATTTGCTGTGAATGGTATACATTCTAGTTTTATTGTTTGATCCAAAGTAGACGTGTTTTTTTTAATATGAAAGATTGACACATTTCGAAAAAACAATGTTGATCGAACGATGTGTAGATATTTATTGTGGTAGACGTAAAATGGAAGACAAAAAAAATAAATTCACAAGGGTTAACCATTACCAACATGAAATTAATGGGTCTAAAAATTTAAAATGACTTAAATTAGAACATGATAACACTTGCGGTTTGTGACACGTTCTTGTGTGAACCATGCTTACACAGCATCATCTAATTCGTTATTGCTTGCAGTCCGTGCTCGTTTTTGTTTCATCCCTTCATCTGAATCAACATCATGTGAGTAATTTCAAAGTTTCCGCTCATCCTTAAGCCAACCTCTAAATGTTGACTCAGCAATTTTTAGTTCATTGCAAATTTTTGATCTCGCTTCATCATTATGAACACCATCTATGATGAACACCCTTTCAGTCACTAAGTATGCCTTTCGCCTTATTCCTTTGCTCTCCATTGCCACATTTACAAATGATTATGATACATTACTGATATTATATACTTTAATGATGTTAACACATAAAAGGTGAAAATATTTTCGATTGTTCAAGTAAAATGAAATTTGATGACAGTAATGAATACAAGAACGTTTGCTCCTAATGGCATGCCTTTAGACTTGATTTTATTGTACTTACTTTGTTTGATACAAAAGACATATTCAAAGTGATAAAACAACACAGGTCTTTTTTAATTGATTCTTTTATTGCAACAAACACTTCCCCAAGCTAATTCTTTTCATGTTTTCTTATAAGAGAATATGTTGCGATTATAGTGTTGAGATGAAATTAAAGGCTTATAATGTGAATTTCACCTAGCAAGACATTTAATTGGTATTTATTTCATTCTCTGTTGCCACATGTTATCACTTACCAGAATTTTTCATTGAACGCTGTTTATTTACAGTGTATTGACAACTATTTTTCTATTTTAAAAAAAACTAATATAATATGTGATATCTTATTAGAAATTGCAAATTTCACAATATGGATTCTATCTTTATGGGCAGTGATCACCATTTTCGATGATAAAAACAAGCTATATATCAAGGTTTGATTGACTAATTTACCATTTCTTATCACGACTTTTTTCACGTTCAACACATTTTAAATTATATTTTCTTTGAAAAAAATCGGGAGCCATGCCAGACACCGCATTATAAGCAGGTTTGCGAGTTATCTGGGAGCGAGTTATCGAGGGAGTGGTGTATCTAACTTGAATGTAACCAGAATACCACTCATGTTGACATTCTCTGCCTCTTTGATGCTTAATGGACTTTCCATGCTAACACAGTGCCATGTACACTATGTACAAGTTGATTTACTCAAACAACATTGTGACGTATTTCATCTTATTTGGTAACTGCTGGATAATTCCATAAGTAATATGTTGTGAGTTATATCCTTTGCACACATGTATATAGAAATTACAACACTTGTTAAATCCATGTGAAAAACAAATCTGTAATTAGTATTCTTTTCTTTTGCTTGATTCTACATTGTAAATATTGGAAGCAGTCAATATAGTATTTCCCTTCTATGTTCATACATCTGTAGTTATGTACTTACCCCTTTGCTGAAAATGGACTTGCCCAGGAACAGGAAATGAATCTGAAGAATGGCTATCGTTTATATTTAAAATTTTAATTAAGTATAAAATGCACAGACAATGGTGATGTTAGGGATTCCCTGGTCTCACAGTCATGTTAGAAATTTTAAATCAATAAATGAACTCAGTAAGTTCTGCACATTTCTGATCTAATTTGTACTTTTCATCAGAGAGGTACAAACAAACAGGGAGGTATACTCAAGACTATACCAAAGAAATATTACTCAAGTGTGTATCATAGAAATCAAGTAACCAGAAAATTCAGTAATCCATAAAAAATTTCCTGGAATGAAAAAGGTCAGATCAATGAGATTTTACTGTATACGTGGCCTAACAGCACATCAGTATAATACTGGCTATATTGTAGATGAATAACGTGAGGGCCAAGTACACTCTAGAAAAAATAGAGGTATGAATGCACTGAACATGTTTGATGTTCACATGATAATTTTGTCCTGACCATGCAAGCAAGATGGATGCCATACCTATTCCATAAGTGGACTTGGCACTCATGAAAAATCAAATGGATTAGCCTTTCCAGTAGAGCTATATCTCAAACAACTGACTTAACAATTCAACATTTTTCCAAAATGACCCAAGAAACATTTCAAGAACTTTCATGTGAATGACATTTTTTATGTTTTTACTTGAAAATAGTGCATTGTGAAAGCCCAACACCATGTAAAAACATGATATAAAATGAACATTAACAGTAAATGAACAAATTTTACTGTGGTATAATTCAGTGAATTCTCTTAACAAAGTTTGTACACCTATGAAAATAAATTCAATATCTTTTCATGTGTATGTACTTTTCTTTCTACTGCATTGTTTACAATATTAACCATTCTAAACAAAATATATAACCTGCTTGTCTTGGAAATCTTTGTATTTACAACATAGGTATTGAGCATTGTTTGTTCAAGGTATATGAATCATTTTTGTAACAGTAATATGTTTTCATGAGATTCAACAATAACATGGCATTTGACTCCTTTCTTTTGAGTGGCTGCTGAAGTTATTAAGATTTCAAACAATAATTTCCTCTTGTTTCTAAAAACTTCTATTTTTTTGTCTCATGAATCAATAAATATTATACAACTATATTTAATATCCATACTAAAATGGTGTCATAAAATAATGTGGAAAGAAGCTTTTTAGATGGAATTAGGGAGGGAAAGGAAATCTAATAAATACTTCAAAACAGGATTTTTAATCAGGTTCTCTTTTGGTAAACTCTCATGCTGAAAGCAATATCAACTAGAGTTCAAGATGCAACATGTAAGATTAGGTACTATATATACTTGCCTATAAATTAAATCCAACTACAAACTGCACAGATCCAGATTTGCCAGATTTGTCATTGCATAATGTGCTGACATATCTGGGTTGTGCAGGTTGTTTGGAGTAATCAATAGAACAAACAAAACTGATGCTGATCTGCAGGCGTGTTATGCCTCAACAGATTATGATCTCTGTTATTTGCGTTTTGTCTTGACTTACAAATGAGCATATATTGTATTAATCAATTTACAAAATAGGAATTATGCTCAAGTGAAATTAAAAAAACTGCAGCTAAATCTGGTTTGATTTGATATTACATTTTCTTTATAATGACAAATACTACAAATAATGATTCATGCTAAAATGTACAACAAAACTATTGATAGGAAAATCTTCTATCTTAAGTGAATGCATCTTCTGATATATACTTTGCATAGCATAAAAAATACCAATAATTATGTCGTTTAATCCTGGCTGTGATGCTAACATAAAACAATGTGGTCGTAAATGAAATCTCACACAAAGTGCCTGAATTCTGATAACTCTCTCTCTCAAAAGCTACAAAACCAAGAAAGCTCCAAAAGAAGAGTCTCCTGGTTTTTGTTGGAAGAAAGGGATTACAGTTTTGAACAGGAATGATTAGTGCCATAGTTAACTGATTATGGTAAAGGAAGATGTTCTTATGATGCAGAATTCTGACTATGGAAACAGATGTGATCAATAAAAAGCTGCATTCAAAATTTGGGTCCAACATTCAGCACCAATAACCACACTAATGTTGGATATCAGAAGCTGATAGTCAAAGTCCACTTGAGTTAGATCAACATAGAACTGCACGGAAAATTGATAGTCACATGACTACCTAAGTCTTGTGGTGTTCATGTCCAGAACATCAGAGGTTTGCAGTCATGTGATTCAAGCATAAACAAATCTTTCCAATGTTATTGCAAATTTTTAAAAATTAGAGTGTGAACAAATTTAAACTTATTTATTCCTAGCACAACATGATGTAAAATATTTAAAATATGGAAGGGCAGCAGAAACACAACTTGAAAGCATAATGCTTAGAAAATTGGCTGAAATCCAATTAT
Source organism: Potamilus streckersoni (assembly GCA_016746295.1). Taxonomy (NCBI): domain Eukaryota; kingdom Metazoa; phylum Mollusca; class Bivalvia; order Unionida; family Unionidae; genus Potamilus; species Potamilus streckersoni. Next base: position 3,741,107 of record JAEAOA010001763.1, read on the forward strand.
AATTAATCTCTCATGCAGCATGAAAGTGAATGAATCTGACAGACACGGGTCATAACTAATAACAGCACAAAATGCTAAGAATCAATCTCATTCAAAGGCAAAGTTCAATATTAACTGTCTACCCAATTTGCCTGAAATTTGGTTGAAATGCAATAATAATTTAATGGAGTTAATTACAGTATGGAAAAAAAAGTGGGATGGTCAGAAAATGAAAGAATGGATGGACAGGTTCAATTTAATATCCACCATTTTTTTACAAAATGCATGTGTGGTGGTAGAGAAAAACTAAGCAAGGAAAGAAATAAAGAAAATAAATAAATAAATAAAGAATATGTTTCATTTTTTCAATATGTTCTTTAGATATAATATAAGGATTACAAGTAATTTACAAGTAATTGACATCCTTGTTCTGAAATTAATTTTTTTTTTAATGGCTCAGGTGAAATATATTTTTGAAACATTAGTATAACTGATGTTTTGGAAGTCAAATTATTTGTTATTATTTCTTAAACTGACCTAAAAGAGTATAATGACATATATCAATCTGCATAATACAGAAATAATAATAGCAAAGATACTGATGTAAATAGTTCAGGATTCATTGGCACACAGAAAATGAATTTAAATACTTAATACAACAAACCTTTTTCTGTTGGTGGGGAAAGCAGGCTGTCATTGGCAGCCAGCAGAAACTTCAATAATGTTTCCCAAGTGTCTCTGGTCAAAGTGGTGGACTCCCTGGCAACAGCTTCAATGGTTCTTAGCACTCGATGACACAACACAGCCTGCCTCTTAACTAAGTCAACTCCTTTAACATAAGAAGAGTGGAAAGAGCAGCACAATTACCTCCTTTGAGTGATTTTCTTGTTATTTTCCAGTGCATTAAAAGGCAAAAAATATTTCCAATAAGTGTCTGTCCTTTGGTATTTAGAACAAACATTGATCATAAAATTGGTACAAGTTGAAAAAAATACTAAAAGTCCTTTTCTGGAGTTTTTCTTTATCACACTGAAAATTACATCAAAAGCAATAAAGGCTTAATTGACCCTGACCACCATTACAACCAAATTTACTCTTCATGTTTCAAAGGGCTTCAGAGACCACTGGTCATTTGGGATAAAAGAGTTTCCATTTAGAAGCAGTGACAGCAAATACATGTTGAAATAATGCAGAAGGAATGGTATGGAAAAGTGCATGTCCATTTTAAAGTTAAGCAGAAATCTTGCATATTTTGTGCTTATACAATTTTGTTGACTCATTTGAACAAAAAGCCAATTAGAATAATGCATTTTATAGCTCAATTATTCCAAACCTATTATAAGGGATAAGATGTATATCAGTTTATTCTTGCAAGTATATAGCCATCAACTCTTTATAACAAACAGATGATGCAGACTGACAGACCGAAAAACACATATTTTATTTTGCATCTCACAGAATAAAAAGAAAACATCTTTGCATTACTTGTAAACTCAAGTTACCTTTTTGTTAAACTGCCAATGTATATAAAATATTATTTACACACTAAAAGATGTCATTTTAATTTCTTTACAGATAGAACTTTTTTTCCACCATTCATCTGGAATGAAAAAGATGGCGGTATAACATGATTTTGGCCTGGTGAAGAAAATAATTTCTCATCTGGGGTTTGCCTCTTTGTAACAAAGAGAGCACTACAAAAGAGTTATACCTAAAAAATAGAGTAAAAACATGTATGAACAGAGTTTAACATGGGCAGATCAGGTTAGGTGGCGCTCTACAGTTTCGTATTTAGCATAGGGTTAGAATTTTAAAGAAAAAGAGTTTCCCCAGATTTCCTCACTAGTTATACTGGCTATTTAAAAGAGACTTTGTATATCTTAGGTATTGTTCAAAGAACCTTTAATTCCCTTTATTTTGATGTATGATTGATGGGTGTAATATGGGTTAGAGAGTATACAGCTTAGACTTACTCCAGATGTGCACCTTTCAAAAAAGTGCTAGCTCTACTTGCTCATTTTCACTTCTTGAACTTCAGAGGTAAATTGTAAAAAATAGAGCCGATAACATTTTTTACATTTTATGTATTTGGTAATTCATTCATTGCACTTTTAGAAGCTGGTATTGTCTAGTTTGTCAAAATTCATTTTCTATATTTTAATAGCTGCAAATAATAGTGTACTTTAGACAAATTCAGGTTGATTTTTGGAGCACAAGGGAGCAGTCATTTTAGTTGGCAGTGTCCTAAGATCATTTAAAATTTCCAAAAGTACAATATCCAAAGAAATCTGAGCCACATTACATGAAAGTAATATATAGGAATGCCAACATTCTCTCCACTATGCATGTTTAAAATGCAAACAACTTCACATTACATACATCATTCTCTCAAAAGTACATAATAATTGGTGAGCGCCACCTTACCTGATCCAATTCTTGGCTCAAAAAGGTTTAGCAGGTGGTACATCATATTTTGGGCATACTGGTTGGGGTCCTCAATTACTGGTTTGGGAACACACAACTTTGGACTTGGCATTAAGGTTGAGAGCCATTCACAATACACGTTCACACAGTCTTTGATTGCTTCATGTTCTGTCAGTGGCAAACAAAGGCCAAAACACAGCACCTGAATACAGAAAATTATGAGAATTTGTTATCTGGTTTTAAACAAACCCAGCAAATTCCAACAAGGCTTTGACAAAAAAATGAATAATTTAACTGATGGACAACAAACTATGAGATACAGCCAAGATATGAAAAGTCTCTTTTTCAGAGTGTAATTCTGTGTGTATTTTTGTGTGTCTGTGTATGTGATTTGGATTTTTAACGTAACTTTAAACTATTTTCAGTTATATTCCTACGATGTTTGCAGTGTCACAGTTTATAGTGATGTAGAGCACTGGGAAATCATGCCACAGATATGTTATGATGTAAAACCAATCACACTATCCTAACACCAGGTTGAACCAGTCATAACACTAACCTCTTAAATCTAAGAGCCAATAAGTAAGTCTGCTCCTAGTACCACTTCTATAAATCTTTGGTATGACTCTGCCAGGGCTCAAACCCCTGAGTAATTCTGATGAAACTGCATTTCTGCCCATATATGATCAATATGACAAAAGGATTGTGGGTACTATTTGACAAATGTAAATATTACCTGACCAGCCCTAATAATAATTGTCTTTTTGTTCTTTGGCTTGAATGAAAAATCTGATGGAAATCTATCAATCAAAATAATGGCTTTTAATATCCCAGCCTATTAAAATTTAACCAAAGCCAACGGGAACAATTTTCATCAAATCAACCTCAAAACTTCACTTCTGAGTTCTAAGTCTTTTGACACATCAGAAACTTCATGCAATTGCTGAATAAATATTCAGAGAGTAAATTACACTCAAAAACAGTTAAACAAGAGACATAATGTGTAATAGTAATACAAGCTATTGATGCAAAAATCCACCATATATAAGTCTTTGACAATGCACACACAAACAATAAAACAAGGATCATATTGTGTTCACACAAACAGTAAAACCAGGATCATAATGTTTACACAAAAACAGCAAAACAAGGGTCATAATATGTACAAAAAGTAAACAGGAATCATAATGTGCACTCATAAAAAGTAAAACAAGAATCCTAATATGTACTCACAAAATGTAAAACAAGAATCATAATGTGCACTCACAGACAGCAGAACAAGGGACCTAATGTGTACTCAGAGACAGTAGAACAAGGATCATAATATGTACTCACAGACAGTAGAACAAGGGTCCTAATATGTACTCTTAGACAGTAGAACAAAGATCCTAATGTGTACTCAAAGACAGTAGAACAAAGGTCCTAATATGTACTCTTTGACAGTAGAACAAGGATCCTAATGTGTACTCAAAGACAGTAGAACAAAGGTCCTAATATGTACTCTTTGACAGTAGAACAAGGATCCTAATGTATACTCAAAGACAGTAGAACAAGGATATTAATGTGTACTAACAAACAATATAAAAATAATCATAATGTGCACTCACAAAACACTAAAACAAGGCTCATAATGCAAGACTTCATCATAATTATGATGCGTCTTCCTGGTTTGACAGAACAAGTTTAGACAAAACATTTGAAAACATCACTGCAGTGGAAACTGTTAAGTTAGATGGTACTGTTTAGCAAAAAAAGGGTATTATGCTGGCCAATATGTATATCACCATGTCTGGTGTTTTGTAATATGTATGAATGACACCTTTCAATCATCATTAAAACTGATCATAAATCAAAACTGTACTGGACAGCACTATTCATTTCATTGGTCCTCTACATATCCAGGTAATGATGAATATAAATATCAAAGGTAATTTAAATGGTACAAATCTAACATTCCAAATACAGTATCTTTTCATAAAATGCACTGGATCTAGATCTAAACTGAAAAAATTACCTCCATTGTCCATTTGACCTCTCTGTCATTCTCCAGACTGCTAGGGCTATCTGCAGTAGATATGCTGAGACTTAGTGCAATGTGCTTAACCACGCTGCAGGCCACATCCCTGCCAACAGCACTTGGAAACTTGTGTAGCACACTTTTGTGAGTTTCACTGAACTGAATTTCATCCTGAAGGGATGACCAGTCAGCATACATCTTCCAGTCTTAACACCAGAGCTACAAAAGGAAACAGATGAGGTACATTTATTTAGTCTTAAACTACTACAAGTATATATACAAATGAAAAACTAAAAAAAATTTGCAATCCTATCAATGGACTCTTGAAATGAAGCTATATAAAGTGAGCAGTAACATTATGAAAATCTCTCTTCTAAAATAAATGCACTCACATGTCTATGTTGATTCAGTAAGAAAAATAGGTGTAGTTCATATACAGACTATAAAGATGCAATGTCTGTAATTTTATTCATTTTAGCAGTATGAATGAATAGTAAGGTAATAGTTTAAAAGCATTAAAGAAATTAGGGCAAACAGTATGATCTGAACACACATATGCATTTGCCCTCATGTACATGGTACAAAGGATGTTTCAAATGATTTTAGAATCTTTTAAAGTGCCATTACATGTATTGTTAACTTTATTAAAGTATTTTTAAAAATTAAGTAATTTTACTAACTTTAAAATATTTACAATAATATTATCTGGTTACTCAGTTAAAATTTGTTACAATGTTGTTTGTATGTCTCTTGTCAAGTCATGGCCAAAATAAATCAGAAAACTTTATTTGAAAATAAAGTATTGCTTAAATCCAATGCTAAATGCAAATATGAATACTGGGAAATAGAGGGCATAATTCAAATAAAAGAACACACACACACACACACACACACACACACACACACACACACACACACACACACACACACACACACATACATACATATATATATATATATATATATACAGATGCAATAAACTGACGATGAACAGTACGAAACTAGTAACTAACTAGCCTAAGCGCTTTCGACTCTCTTTATAATCTCAGGTAACAGGCACCCCACAGAAAGGATATCAGAATATTTAGATCATTTTGAGACCACATGTCCACAAATTACCATCACATCTTCAAGACACGACAGATTATCACATAAAAAGCAAAGCTAGTGAACCATTACTGCCAGATACATTACTTGCTTCCTTAGAGGTCACATCTTTGTACACCAACATACCGCACAACGAAGGGTTACAGGCATGTAGCGAAGCATGGGAAACAAGAACTGTAAACAATCCACCCACACACTTCTTCATCCAACTCCTGGAGCTTGTCCTAAAACTCAACAACTTTGAATTTAATGAAGAAAACTACCTACAAATCAATGGAACTGCAATGGGTACTAAAATGGCCCCTTCGTATGCTAACATTTTCATGGAAAAACTTGAGGGAAAGCTCTTAGCATCGGTTGAGCGTACATCATACCAGTGGGTACGCTTTATCGATGATATAGAAATGAAGTGGCAGTATGGAAGAGAAAGTCTGGATGACTTCATATCAAAGGCAAACAACATCCATCCTTCAATAAAATTAATGGCAGAAATTTCCAATTCAAACCATGTTTTCCTGGACACAACAACCAGACTGGTGGAAAACAAATTACACACAGACATCTACTCGAAACCAACCGACAAACACCAGTATCTCCTCCCAACCAGCTGTCATCCAAAACACTGCATTAAGAACATTCCATATAGCCAGGCACTGAGGATACGCAGAATTTGCTCCGACGAAAGATTCCTAGAAAGGTCTTAAGAGCTGGCTAAACATTTAATTTACTGAGGCTACGACAAAGACCTGATTGCGGAGGCAATCCAAAGGGCCAAACAAACAAACCGTGATGACCTACTCAGATATGGACAGAAAGAAAAGGTTGATAGGATACCATTTATTCTGACCTATCACCCAGACAATCCCAAAGTAGGTAAAATCATCGCAAACCACTGGCCAACCGTGCAATCGTCAGACATACTAAACCTAATAGTTCCAAACAAACCTGTAGTAGCTTACCAGAAACCAAAAATCCTAAAGGACATCCTAGTCAGGGCCAAGCTAACGCCAATCGCTAGTCAAAACCAACCTAGTCAATCTGGATCCTGTGGCGATAAAAGATGCAAAACCTGTCAACATATGATAGAGACCAAGACATTCACTAGCACAGTGACTAAAGAAAAACTAAACATACATGGTCCAAACAAAACGTGCAAAACAGAGAATGTGATTTATCTCATCACATGTAAGATCTGTGGCCTTCAGTACGTCGGAGAAACTGAAAAGCTACACAAAAGGATAAACCTTCATAGATCTGATTGGATGACAAAAAAGCTGTACAGAAGCCCGGTCACAGAACACTTTTCCTCCCCTGGCCACACTTTCAGTGATATTATACTTATCGCTATTGCTAACAACCACAGCTGGAGTTCCGAAACCAGGAAGGAAAAGGAATCATACTGGATACGCCGCCTTAGAACATTGAAACCAAGCGGTCTAAATCAAGAAGACTAGAAAATGAAAACTATGCACTAGTAGAGTTTAACATTTTCTAAATCTTCTTATTATCCTTCAATTTTTACTATAAGAATAACCGGTATAGAATCAAATATCCGGGATATAATCTGCGTTACATATGTACACAAAGTAAAAATAGATGTTGCTTTGGCTTGTAGACTTTTAGGGAATTATACGTTTTCAGTTTCTGCAACTAGTCTATACAAGCTGGTTGTATTTATAGTTTTAGCACATGTGAAGACGGAAATGTAGAGGTTTACAAACACGTTTTTGTGTTTATTTGTTTGTCGTAACTATGTTTTGTATTTGCCTTTGAAAAAGAAAAGACTCATTAAGAGTCGAAAGCGCTTAGGCTAGTTAGTTACTAGTTTCGTACTGTTCGTCATCAGTTTATTGCATCTATTTTAATTAATCCCCGACACACGTGATCCCTTGGTGGATCCAGTACGCTTGAAAGGGTTGTTATTCGCCACATGATTTGTATTCTTTATATATATATATATATATATATATATATATATATATATATATATATATATATATATAGCATTTTTTGCTTCATGTCCACTTCTCCCTGTTGAGCTCTCACTTCCCCAGTCCAAAGGAGAAGTCACTTCTTAAAATTCAAGTCTAGCTTGACCCCTGATATTGAAAACAGAATTTAAATTATCCCACTAACATGTTAATTTCTTGTGATCTGTGAAAGAGTCTAAAACTTTCCACAAGAATGCTAATGTAGCCAGCAGTCTAACAAAATGTTTTGGTGGTCCGTATAGTAAAATATGTTTAACACCTTTAAAGGCAGTCGTCGAAAACTGAGAGGATAAACATTTGTAATTTTTTCAATCATGTAAGTCATTACTAAAACATACCAAGAAATATGACAATGTTTGTTAATTTGAATGATAGAAAACAATGGACTTATTCAGTTATTTAAACCTGGCCAATGTTTTCTTTATATTTTTACTGGCAATGTGAATTTTTTAAATTCATACTGGTACACAGATGCTATTATACAGTGAAAACAATACAATTACTGTAATTATTTGTGTTTGGTCAATTTTCTGCAGGAATATGCTTTGTTCATGCAATTTTTAAGGTAGGAAAAAGATTAGGCCTGGATAGGGAGTGGTACTTATGACAATACTGTATATCTGACCTTGTAAATTAATGGGTACAAATTGAATGCCTTGGGTACAAAATGATCAGCACTTAGGGTACGAAACAACTAACTTCTTGGGTACGAAATGATCAGCACTTGGGTACAAAATAACCAATTTCCAATGGGTATGAAACAACATGGGTACAAAATGACCATGACCTGAGTTCTCCACTATTTGCTTAGAACTTGATTGCTTCAGTGGCAACTTCTCTATGCAAATGAATTAAAGGCCACAACCTCAACATATAAGTGTATAATAAAGTAAATCAAATGATTGTTGGGGGAAAAAAAAATGTACCATTCTTTCAAATGTTACTGAAAGAAATTTTAATTTCAGTTGGGGATTTTTCGTGCATTTTATTTATGCCTAATGACCCAATTGTCACATTCACTCAAAAGCAGACTGATAATACAGCTGGCACAAAGTTACTGAGGGGTCTGATTTCCAACCGAATGTGTTAGTTATCTTGTGTTAATTGGTAGTAAAGGAGGGTGTTACCATTAGTTCCTTTTACATATAGAATCAAGTGTCTTAGGTCTTTATACATGACTGAAGCTGATCTCGTTTCTCCTTTGTTTTGTCAATTTCATATTATTATCTCTGTCACTTTCAAAAGAATAAATATCATATGGTAACTCGTTCCGTGCAACAAGTGGGTTTCTATCTCAGTATACTATAATGGCAGTCGAAAATATGTGACACCTTTGAAAATGCATTATCTGAAAACGAATTAATCAAATCAGATACGTACATTTTTTAGCTTAACTTACTGTTTTAAAAATATGTGAATTTACTATTAAGAACATTCTATCAAGAACATTATACAGCTCTCGATGGAAAATTAGTGTGAAAGATTTGCATAAATACAAGCATATATAGCTTTTGGGCACTGGCCCATGGCTTTGCCTCTTACATCCACCCTAAAAAAAAATAGTCTACGAGAGGTAATCTGCTTCAACCTGTGGCTGTAATAGCTTTAGCTTATTGCTGTTTTTAATTTTATAATCTTTACTAATTTATACTACAAATGTTTTCAGTTTGTAAGGCATACAGATGGTGGGGAAATTTATTTGTGCGAAACGTAAGCCAATGTTTATTCCCTTGCACGTTTCCTTTTCCGGGGTAAATTCGCGATCGTTCGAGAAACACGCGTTCGAATTATCGGCCTAAGATTAGCTGTATTTCTTTTGATTGAGAAACAAGTAACACAGTAAAAAGATGGCAAAGTGGGGAGAAGGAGACCCTCGATGGATAGTAGAAGAGCGTCCAGATGCCACAAATGTGAACAACTGGCATTGGTAATTAATTGATGGCGTGTTTCTGTCAGTATAGAAAGTGTCCAATTTTCGATAGGCAAGTGCAGAAAGCCATCACAGGTGGTTGACGCGAGGTTAATGTTGAGAAAAAGTAATAACCTGAAGGGGAAACAATTATACCGAGTGACAGAATTACGTCTGATTACCTCCATTTTCCATGACTCGTTCTAACACCGGACTCATATTTCTCTAACATTGCCTCTTGTACTATGAGTTATAGTATTTTAGACAGTGTCCTATATCAGAACGGTTCATGGGCACATGGGTTTGTTACTAAGAAAATTAGGCGTGACCGTCCATGAATCAAGGGATGGGGGTGGGTGGGTCTAACCTGTAACAAAATTGTTATGGATGGATACTCCTAATTATCTTTTGTAACGAACCCCTGTGGTCATGGGGATAACCAGAAGCAGTTTTGTCACTGAGTTTTTTCCCCTCAGTTCTTTACTCTTTTTTTTTTTTTCAACATTAAGCATGAGTCACTTGTGAAAACCAACTGACATTTTGGGGGTTCATTTTGTTTCTCCTGTCATGAAAAAGTGAATACTTGAAATACTCTTGTGACATCAGTTTTAGAGCGGCCATTTTATTTTGTAGAGCCTAATACACTTTTATACCCATTCAGTATATCTTTTTTATCATGCCAATGAATTGAAACCCTTGATGTAACTTGTTTGTTGTTTATAGTCTAACAAATAAAATTTGGTGACTCCATTTAAGTGGCATTTTGTTTTCCCCCCGTAGAAGCCCTTTAATGAAATAATTATCAATTGAATTTAATGACATTTTCTTTTATCATTCTTTGTTTATTTTTAGTATTGAATAAAGAAAAAAAAAATATATTGAAATCAATAAAAATAAAATAATATTTAACAGCTATGTAATTTTAAAAACATAATATTTCTAACCCTGTTAAAATAAATCACATGCTTTTTCATGATATTTAGAATAATAGAAAAAGGCATCGATATGACCAAGATGCTTTAAGAAACATGCATAAATGTTAAGGAGAAGAAAATATTGACATTAAAATTATTTATTGTTATATTTGCCATTGTTGCCATTTTCTATGCTCATGCATTTCTTTTCTCATCTCTGTGATGCCATGATGACTGGCACTGTGATCAACCATTCTGAAACAGATGACATTATAAACAAGGAAAGTAAAATGTGGTACTCATATAAAAAATGTTTACAGCCATGAAGAGTTTTAAGTTTTGAATTTTGGTACAGGTATAATGTTGATTCAAAGTGTAAATGAACTTTTAACAAAACTTAGTGAGGATATTTATTTGTAATCTGATTCTTTCCATGAGATTTTTTAATGGTCAGTCAGCTATCAAAACACGTCTGTGAATGTACACGAGTCATTGTAACAGGGTTGGTGTGTAGTGCCCTGTTAATTGGTTAGGTGATCATTATCATGGGAATGACCTCTCTTGATGTTTGTGCCCAGTATGAGTAGATAGATTGAATATTGACTGAGAACCAAGTGAAAATATTGAGAAGAAATAAACAAATACAAGCTCCCATAAACAATAAAAGAAAATAAATTTTTAATAAATTAATACATAAACAAAAAAAATTGCAGTTTCAATCCAGAAGGTTTACATTCATGGAATTTAATAGCAGTGTTCAATTTACAGATTTTTTTTCTATTTGTTGGTATTGTAATTTTTATCAAAAATATGTTTCCCCATAAATTGAAGATGGATTCTGATGAATCATTTTTATAAGTCAGCATACTTTTCTGTATTCATAAAAGGAAGTGTCTTGTGATACTATTGTGCCCTGTAGAAAGTTGCAGTTGTATTATTTTGGCATATTGAAGAGTTTACAATATCAATTGACATTTTGAACTGAGAAAAAAAAGAATCTTCTTTTCTTCTTCAGGTAATTAAATTCTGTACACAATTGCAACAAATAGGGTATTATTTGCCAATCAATCACAGGTGCTTACTCAATAGATCATGGTCTTTTTTTAATGTATATTAGAGGGGTTTTCCTTTTCACAATATATCTACAGAGATAAGGATTAACTGTTGAATAATCACAATAGCTTTCATTACTGTTTACATAAGTCTAGACATTAGCTGTTCTGTTCTGCAGATTAGCCATGACTGACTAAATTATGAAAAGGAGGAGAGTCCTGGAGAGAAAAACAAAAAGATGGAAATGGTGCATCCTATTTCATGCATATTTTCATAGGTAACTGTCAGAATCTGCTCAGTCACTGACAGTGTTTTGCTCACACTATCATCATATTTTCAATTATTATGCTGTAACATGGTCAAGATTTCTTGTTACATGAAAATTATTGTACTTACTGCTGTATTATGAGCAACACTGACAAACATTAATTATTTTATGAGTTTATCATGAACATGATCATAGACAATAAATAATGACTAACTGGATTTTCATTTTAAATCTGAACATGAAAGCATGGATGTAACACTAAAACATGGCCTCCACTTTTCATTTGTGCATCACAATTATGGTACATGTTTCCATTTGTGTCATTACCGCCTTTGCCACATGATCATCATAATGCAATATACTGCACTTAGTTCAGTTTTTGATTTTAACATTTTAAATGACCATTGATCAGAAATTTTGAGCAAAATTTGTGTAACTATGCTTATATGGTATTTCATCATCTCTACTATGAGAATATAGAGATACAGTGTACTAAATTTAAGGGGAATGTTGTGACTGAATAGGCTAGGTTGTGACTATTAAGGATGCAGTGATAATGCATATCCTTTAAAAACATATTTGCTTATGGATGTTGATTTGAAATATGTCATTTAAAAAACAATGAATTGTTTTCAATTCCTGCTTAATGTGTTTTGATTTGTCTGATGAGCACTAAAATCTATATTTAATACAAAGAGATATACAAGCAGCAAAAAGCATATATCTGATATAATTTGAGTAAACATTTAATGATGCGGATGACAAAAGGTAAGAAGAAAGGCAACTTCATTCCCTTATCCATCATCATGCTGTAGGCAGCAAATAAAGCCTCGATGAAAGATTGCCACTCTTGACAACCAGAAAACAACTATTCCCTAAGTTGTAACGGTGTTGAAAAATTTTATATATGTGTATGTGATTTGGATTTTTCATGTAGCTTTGACAGTTTTTCAGTCATATCGCTATGATGTCTGCAGTATGATAGTTTATAGTGATGTCTAGCACCAGGGCATCATGTCACAGACATGGTTTGAAGTCCCACCCAGTCAAATTATCCTGACACCAGGCCAACCGGTCCTAAGACTAACCTCTTAATGCTGAACGCCTAGCAAGGCAGTTAAACATACCATATTTTTAATAAGTCTTTGGTATTAATCAGCAAGGGCTTGAATCCATAACCTTCTGCAAGAATTTGATATAAACAGATGACCTTGTTTCAGAAAGTATTGAATAAGATTTGTTTTTATGTTGATTCAAATGGTGTTAAAATAGATCAAGCATAAAACAAGATTAGGTACTTTCAGTGACATTTAGAAAAAATGATCTGAAAATTCACTGAGCTACAGATGCAAACACAATGCTTATAGCCTATCATGTGCTGAAATTAAGTGTGGAATGTGATGAATGACCTTATGTCAGAAAATACACTTTTAAAAAAATAACAAGAAAAATTGTTTTCTCACAGTTCATATATGAAAATGAAAGCATAGTGATTTGTATTTGTTTGAATAATTTTGTTAAAAAAATTTTTGCCTGATTTAATAGGAATTATTTACATTTTAACTGGATTTTTTTTACAATTTATTTAATGTCACTTCGTCCTACTTGATTGGACCAGTATGTTAAATGCTGAATTGTAATGCATAAGTCAAGCATGGTGAAAGTGAAAAGTATCCGAGTACCAAAAGTATTTGCCAACACTGTATTATATATTTGCTTTTAATGATGTAGAAAAAAAATTCATGGCATTTAGTTGAATTAAAAAAAATGTTAGATATCTGACAATAAGTGAATATGATGTTATACTGCTTTTGATGACATGACAATAGATTATAACTTACAAAATCAAGAATTTAAAACATAATCTAATTAATTAACTACATTAATTACTTTATATAAGTAGAACTTGATACTAAAGACAACCTACCTGACTATTATGTATGACAAAAAATTTCTATGCCACAACCAATGGTGTCAGAAAACATATACAAAACCTGGTATTGGTCAAAAACTATATCATTGAAAGTTTAAGTAAATATATAATATAATGTCAGCATATACTCTACATTATTACTCAATCATATACAAATCATTACACTTTTGTCTTCATGAGTAATATTTAGTAGAAATTTGTATTTTGGATTTTCAGTCTGTTTCGTAACCCATTCAAAAATTATTCACAAGATTCATTTTAAGATATTTGCTCAATTTTTTTTGTCAATTTCACCAAGAAAATTAAATCAAACTGATTTCCGCAGAGCCTTGAGGCAACCATTTTTATACATAACATGCTAGGGTACTTAAGATAATATAGTATAACATATGAAAAAGGAATTCATCAATTGACCTACACTACTACCTATATACATTATGTAGATTAGTATATATAATGTACTAAATGCTTCAAGTACTGGGGATAAACTGGCTAAATCAGATGCGGTCAATTTGGGAAATTTTTTTTTCTCTGGTTAAGTGTTAGGGTAGGCAGCGAAAAAACAGATGGTTGTCTGACTAAACACATATTTTAGGAGGCTATATATGCATACATAAACATTGATGAGACAAATATAGGACTGTTGATGAGACAAGTATAGGACTGTGTTACGACCATGGAGTTAAAGTATGTGTTAAGGAATCAATTTTGTATAAATCTTTTTATTTCATTGTATTAATATCGTCTAACATGTTTTTGATAAGTGTTTACTTGAGTCGTAGATGTGACTCATGTTAGCACGTGCTGTGTATGATAACATTCATTACAAATAAACAGGAATAGCCACGAAAATGATTGGTTGATACTGGGTCAGGCTTTCCTGAATGTCCAAAAGTACTACAAAATTGCATGTGTCTTCGTGCATGTGCAATTCAAACAAAGCATTAGCCTTCATATATATGCTTGAGATTTTGTAATTTATACACAGTCATGGACAGACAGTCGTAGTAGAGTCTGTTATACAACTTCTCATATCTTTAAAAAGGTATTTGTTGTGCCAGAAGAAGTTGTCCGTATGTCTACGTAGAATAATATGCTGTGTTAGAGGAACTATTTTTCACTTCATCTTTATAATTGTTTTCCTAGAGAACAACATTACGTATTTGGACATTTTCTCCCTAATATTGGAACGGAACAACACAAACTTTATTTTATTATGTAAATTCTGGAATTTGCTGTTAGCCTTCGTCTGATATGTCAACCGCCATTTTGGACCGGAACATCATATACTTTCAGACTGTGCTTAGAACTAACTTATTACAGGACTTATATTTTTATTTTTGAACAAAATTTGGATCACTTCTGTAAACCATAAGTCTTGCTTAAATTATTGACATTATTTCATGTGTTCTAGGAAAATAAATTATATCATTGTTAAAATTTATAAAGCTTGTTGTATTCACTCTTTTTTTTATGTTACTTAGAATGAGCCGTTACGTAACAACTGTTAATTAGAGAAGTATAGGACTGTTAATGAGACAGGTGAATGACTGTTAATAAGACAAGTATAAGACTGTTGATGAGACAAGTAGAGGACTGTTAATGAGACAAGCATAGGACCGTTAATGAGACAAGTATAGGACCATTAATGAGACAAGTATAAGACTATTGATGAGACAAGTGTGGGACTGTTAATGAGACAAGTATAGCGCTGTTAATAAGACAAGTATAGAGCTGTTAATGAGATAAGTGTACAACTGTTGATGAGACAAGTTAATGAGACCAGTGTAGGACTGTTTCTTTGAAAGTATTCATGTTTATTCTTGAGCCCATATAAGATTGATTGCTTGAGTTTTGACACCATTAAATTACATTAACAGAAAACTACTGTTTTTAAGTTTGCTTTCTTTTTAAATGATATCTAAGAATAAGCAAGATACAGGTACATATACATTGGAACACTGCTGAAATGCACTTTAATATACATGTAATATAAATTCAGATACTGTCACATCATCATTCCCAACTGTTTTGCTAGCTTGTACAATGCTCCTCAGTTTAACAGAATAAAAGGACAGAAGAATTGGACTTGTTATGTATTCCAGGAAATTCTTTTCAGTCAGTGTAGTGTCAATCCCTTTAAGTGACTCCGTTTTAAAAGTATGTAGACTGTTGTGATGCTGTATGTTATTCCATTCATTTGCCCAATAGTTACAGGGTTTTAGAATATGCTGCATAAAATATGAAGATTTGTGATTTCTACTTTTTGAAATAGAAATATCAATATGAATTTGTTGCCCATTAATATATTTTTCAGGACTGAGAAAAATTGTACACAATGGTCAAAAGATAAAATACGAGAGTTGTTGACAGGACTCACTGTGGAAGATGATGAGGGTAGGTAATCAACTAAGTAACTTTTATTCATAATATGTAATCAAAACCAATATCAAGTCATGAGGAAAGGATTTTATTTTTGTAGAACCCAGATTAGTTTGCAGTGAAACAGTAGTTACTTTTCTGCTGATATTAGTGTCAACAGTTAAGGGTTAGGTACAGGTTTTAATGTATATTCAATTCCTGAAGTCATTGATGATTTATTTTCATTCACATCTCCCTTGATAACTTGTGCACAGCTGGGTCCAAAAATGTTTTGAGAAAAGAGAGGTCTACCTGGCCTGAATTATTAGGAAGTTAAACCAGTTTTCTGACTTAATCAGTTTGGTGTTTTTTTTGTGGCTTTAGGTCACAGTGACATAATATTTGTGTTAATGATTTTGGAGGTTAAAGTTGTATCCATTTGCAACATACCCTAAAACCCTGGCTAGATTCTGTTCAGACTTGGCATGAAGATGAGGAAAACCAGTCTACAGCGGGTTTACTTATCCCAGTATCCTTAAGAATCAGGTCATTCGTAGACTAATTGTATTAAGGTTTCAGTTAAAAATTTTCATTTGCTTGAATTACATAACTCCTTGATGGATTTTCTTTGTTCATTGGTCACTACACCACCCTGAATATGTCCAGTGCCCACCTACTTTATTATTTCTATTGGCACTGATGAGTTCATGTTCAAAAGGACAAGAACAGTCACTTCTTTAATGTGGCCAGCATAGTAGTGGACAAACTTTCAAGTTCCCCATCACAAGCAGACACATAATGGTTGTTTACAAATTGAACTCTCACTAATATTTACTAAGCTCTCAATTCAACAAACTGACAGTTGCTCCAAAAAGCCAATAAGGTAACTTTGTACCATACAGAGAGGCAAGCAATCTGATTATCTTTGCTGCAGTGTATTTTTTAGATGTTACATTTTGTCACTTTGATAATTATGGGCTATTATTGCCACAAATGATGACAAAAGTTAACTGAGAGGCACACATATTTTTAACTCAAGTCAGCATGATTTCCAGTCACTAGATAGTAAAATGTTATGTCAACCTTTTTTGGCTTCCCTCTTTTTGATTGTACTTAACACGGTACCAGACTGGAGGAAAAATCGTCATGACAACTCACTTTCATTGTAAATACTGAGCATCTTGTGTGATCACTATATTTTACCCAAGAAGGAATCAGTTGTTGGAAAGGTGCACAATGTCTTCAGACTATCTCAGTTCTTAATGAAAAATAGGTAAAGTTATTTGACTAATGAGAAATTGATCTGAGAGAGATTCAAATAAACATGAGCTGAATACATTCAGCTTCTGTAAGTGGGAAGACAGAATTGATGGGCGTATGACTAGTTACAACCAAATGTTTGTGCCCAGATTTTACTGACAAGGTGGTGTTGCATCATGATTGATGATAATTCATATTTTTTTAAAAAGTAACATTGATAATAGTTTTCTCATATTAAGTCTGTAACCTAATAATATTCCTGTGTGTTTTCAATGAAAACATTAAATATATAAAAGTTATGCTGTTCATACTTTATATGTAGGTGTTATTTATACTATAGCAATGCTGTTTGCCTTGGGGTCTTTTCTGTGGAAAGGTAAGAGAAACTGTTGCTGTCTAGAGTATACTGGTAACTTTTGAACTAATGAATATATTTTAATGAAACTTTACCCAAGTGTATTTATCATAACTGGAAGGTGTGTTGTGTACTTATAGCATTCCCTTGTCTCATGGTCAGGGTCACAAGAATGGAAAATGTGATTCTTTGACTTGAGTCCTTGTCTGAAGTTTACTTTTGGACCAATGAAGATATTTCAATCAAGTGAATTAGTTATGTATCATGACGTGACAGTGTCCTACCATGGCCATGCTTCCTACCTCATGGTTGGTCACAGGAAAGGAAAATATGAATTAATATCATTGATGTTTTTTATGGGTAAAATGTCCGAATTAATGAATACATTTTACTGAAGCTTGAGCTTGTTATATATTTAGACTGGTTTTGCATATTCACCATCATGTTCCCGAGTTTAATGCCCATCCATATTTTTCTTCCAAACACAAATTATGGAACAAATTTTAGTGAGTAGGGTTCTTTATTATGCACCTGTTGTTAATAACTCTAGCTTAATTTATACTATAACTACAGTACCTAATTATTTCTCTTCCTTTTTTATAGTATTCTGTGAAATTAAAGAGCTTACAAAATTGGAAGGGGAAGCCACTGCTAACAATCGGAAAGCCAAATTGATTTTTTTCTATGAGTTTGAAATAAAAGGAGAATGGTCAGGTAAGGACACAAAGCTTCACAAGAACCTCTCTTCATCGAGGGTCATAGATGTGTGATTTTACATAATTCCTGTAAAATTAAAGATTATAGTTCATTAGAGTCATAATCATTTGTTATTAATGTGAGGCATAAAGACTACCTGGAGAACCACTTCTGCAGAAGCATAGAAATAAAGCCTCAGTAAGAGAAAGAGTTGCCATTACCATACTAGGCATATTGATGTTTGTCTTAATATATGTATCTGGATAGTATATTGTATTTGTAAATAAACTGTACAGAATACAAATACATCAATTCTTCTGAGTACATTGCATCTACACAAACATTGCTTTCATCACCTCAGAAATCTGTTTTATGACAGGTTGAGATACTTTTCAAATTTATATAAGCTCCATTACACTACAAATGATTGTTTTTAAAAAAAGTTTTTAATGCACTTTATCAGGGTTTTCTGGGATGCCAAAATCCTGCGTATGTCTCATTTTGGATGCATGAAAATTCCAAGTTTTGTCCGTTGTATACAAGTTTTTTGGGGCCATAGAATTCATTTTTGAGTGAATATATGTGTGTAGTTTTCTGATTACATGATTGTCTTTGGTGTCGATCACAAGGCTACATGATTCGTTTGAGACTGTTCGACAGAAATGAGTAGATGCATTGTGGAATATATAATTGCCATGGGCAGAAAAATCAGAAAAGAGTGGAGCATTATTAACTTTATGACTATAGTGTTGCAAATGTGGAAAGAAAATTGCATTGCCATGGAATTCCAGGTCAGAAGCATAAGGATCCTAAACCTGCTGTGAAGAAATGGGGGGGGTAAATGTAGTATACTGTGTTACTTAAAGATAAAAAAATCTATAGTATATTGACATTTGTTTCTTTTTCTAGTGTCTTGGAAAATGTTTTGATTTGGAATGCAATGAAGGTAATTAAATAGATTAAAGGCAATGAGAGTTGTTACAGTTGTTAAATCACAGATCACAATTATCACAGTTGTCAACAGCCTTAAAATTTTATTAATTTATTATATAGCTAAATATATTACATTGAATGATCATTGGCAATCTGAGGATATTTATTGGTGATGCATCAATACACACATTCTGAATTATTACATTGGATTATTACATGGGGGAAATGACATGGGATTATTACATTGGTGGGGAAAGGATTATTATTGGGATTCCAAGTTTTAGGAATGGGACTGCAACTTATCAAGGAAAGAGTCCTGAACTGCAGCTTTCAAAATCCTATTGAGAACCATTGCTTAATGCTGAGCCCACCTTTTAGAAGTATGATACAGCAGTCACTTTGGCATGCACATCCATTCACACCTACCCATTCACTCCCAACTTTAAATTAAGTTCATATTTGTAAAGTTGGTTTTTTTTCTATCTCAATGAAAGGTGCCTTGGACAACAGGTTAGTCTCCTGTGTTTATCAATTATAAAAAGTCTATGGGTACAAGAACAATGACTAGCATTAAAATGTCTTCTACCAAAACAAATAAAAATATACACTGGTATCATTTTCAAAATACTTTACAGCCACTTGAGAACTCATAACTGCTATCTTGTGATAAACTGAAATAATTTTTTTAAGTCAAATTTGAAAGGAGTGTTTGGCACTTATCTAGGTAAATATAGTTGTTTTAAAGAGACTTTACATGTGTTTTAATTGCTGCTTAACATAATCGTAAGGGATGCAAAACCACAAGAAAATGTTCATTTCTAGACCATGTTTTATTCTGCTACCTGGCTTGCATTCATAGATTCATTATATCAAGACACAACTTTACCAGCCAAAATATTGTGATTTATCAATATCAAATCATCTCTACCTGGAGCAAAGTTTCAAATTTTTCATTTTAGTGCAATTTAAAGAAACATTTTATAACATTTGCAAGATAAATATAATTATTGGGGGGGGTGAAATTGCTGTGCAAACTGTCAGCATTATATATTAACCTATGTAGAAGTTAAGCTGATTTATGTAGATGATAAACTAATTCATGTAGATGTAAAACTACTTTATGTAGATGTTGCTTTTATTCATGCAAATGTTTAACTACCTCATGCAGATGTTCAACTATTTTATGTAGATGTTTAACTACTTCATGCAGATGTTACTTTGTGCAGTTGTTCAACTATTATCATGTAGATGTTAAGCTGATTTATTAAGATATTAAACTAATTTTTGTAGATGAGTAGTAAAACAACTTGATTTAAAAACATAGATTTCTAATTTCTGATTAGAGGAATGGAAAGATATTGAAGGAGATATTATATGAAAATCTCGAACTGAGGTTTATTTCATAATATCATCAAACTTCAACAAATTTTAAAATTTATTCATTAATATATCAGTTACAGCTGATGTAACCATTAAATAAAATGTTTTTTCTTTATGTCAGACATCATTTGTCATTTGTTTTGTGGGATTTTTTTGTTTAAGGTAAAATGAAGTCAGGAGACAAAAAATACAATGGAAAATTTGAAATTCCAAACCTCAGTGAAGAGAATGATGCTTCTGAAATAGATGTAAGTACATTTTTAACTTTGTTTTAGAATTTGAAACCTTTATTAAGCAAACCAAAACAACATGTTTAGGATCAATTTTGGTCAGAGTTCTTATGCATAATTTCTTGTGCTTATGCGTATGTTAATTTCTATTTCTGGGGGTGTCGGTTTCTTCTTCAGATAGGATAACATTAACATTAGGTATATAATCATGCTACCCATCCAAATCCAGTCCTAATAAAATGATGACATTTTGTCTTTTCTGTCTCTTTTGTATAGAAAAGGGCTATAACTCTTACTACTACCTCCTCTTGCCACCATTGGTGTTAGTAGCTCTAATTTTCCATACATCAACATATAAGAAACCTTCCATGAATCCAAAGATAGATTTGTGTTCAATTCAAACAATCCATACTGGATTTTTTATTTATTTTATTAATAATCATTCCTAAGGAGGTGGTTAACAGTTATTGTACTTTGCAAGCATTTAAAAAAATTTTTACCCTTTTGTAGATTCTGCAATTTTTAGATAATGTGTTACAACTAGCTATTGTTCATGCTTGTTGCTATTCATGGTTTTGTGCCGTTATATATATTTAATTTGCATTGTACGTTGAGCTATGCCCATAATTGGGGGTAGAGTTTGGGTGTACCTGACTAATGTCTTTTGTTATAAACAATATATTGTGTAGCTAATTTTTGCCAGTGACTGTAGATTATAAATTGAGATTATTATTAATTGTAGGTAAACATGTTTCCTTTTATTTGAGTTCGGGGATATGGTATTCCCATTGGAAAAACCTGGTCTACCTGATGTTTTACATGTTCTTTACTAAATTTTTAGTAAGAGACATGACCTTGTTTACAACCGGAAATTGACCCTTATCCTGGTTCTGCTATTGTGTCTTAGTTTTTTATATAAAGGTAGTGATCAACAGAAATTAATTATTCCTATTTTAACATCAATCTCTTTTGATGAATCAATTTAATTTTTGTTCAGTTTTAGAATTTGAAAGGTTTAATTTGAAATTATTTGCTGGAATTACAAAGTGCTCAATAATACTTCTAGACTAAATCAATATTTTTGTTATATCGTTGTGATATATCAAGACTTTTACCACCTTAAGACTATTTCAGGCTATTGGTATATCAGCACTTTCAAAATTGGAATTTGTTAATATACTACATAGTTAATTTATACATTATTCTTGTGATGTCATTTCACTGAAACATGTGAAGTATATTAAATACAAGTTCAAGGTCAAGACATGCATGAGCTGTGCTTTGGGTGCAGTTTTATAAAAGTCTACCAAGACAAAAAAAGAGGGTGATGACAACACAAATTTTAAATTTATTACAAGTAATTATATACAAAGGGGTGTGTAACCCCATTTTTAGGCAACCCATTAATTACCATGATCCTGAAATTGTGTGATTGACATTTTGAGTGAGTGGACTATAAAAGGGTTCAACTGAGCCAGCAAATCCATTTGTAAAAGGTGCATATATAGACAGTAGAGCGAATCAAATCAACTGTCACATTTAAAAAAACCAGTGAGTTGCAAGTATTCTCTAATTGAAATCCTGTTGGAAATGACTTGACAAGTTTGACAGTGTGCATGATACATACATAAAGGAGGGCCCCAAGTGGCCAAGTGGTCTAAAGCGCTGTCCGTTACGGATCACTGCCATCTCACCGCTGTCTGCGTGTGTTCGAGTCTAAGATTCAGCAAATGTGGATATGTGAGAAAGCTTGCCAGTAGCTTCTCGTGGGTCGGTGGTTCTTTCAGGTGATTTCCCGGTTTCTTCCTCCACCATTAATACTGGCCGCCATGTATAGCCTATTGTGTGCTGAAAAATGGCGTTAAGCCCCACAACAACAACAACATACATAAGGGAGATGTGCATGATTGAGATTGGTTAATATCTCATACCCAGGTTTACAAAACACTGGGACAGGTGAAGGCTGGATTTTTCCCAGTACTCAAGAAAATCAAAATAACTTGAAAAAGAAAAAAATGATTGCTCCTGCAAAAGAACAGAACATACCATATGAATATGGAGGAGACTGTATGGGTATACCACTGTTGACTTCAAGGAAGTTAATTGGAACTTGATGAAGACACAATCCATACGTTGGTAATGACCTACGAGTTGATTTTTAGACCATATAGGAGGGCTTAAATTGGTAAGTGTGTCATTGTAAGCAAACCAAAGAAACTTTTGCAAAACCAGGTGAATAGGGAGATTAAGACACAGTCCTGCCAACCCTGACAAGTCCATCTCAGTAAGGCAGTTGATTTTTTCCTGTAAATTTTTTCATTTTCATTAAGGTGTAAAAAAATATCAAAAAGACGTCATAAACTGCTCTTGTACTGTAAGCTCGAAATGTAATTAAAAGTTCAGTATTCAAAACATGCAGCAAAAATAAACATTATGTTCAACTGAAAAGTTTGTAAAGTCCGCATAGACTTTATTTACCACTAGTACAGTTGCACAAACCAGTTCCAAACCCAGTGCAGCTCAATGTCTTGTTGCTATCTTCTCTCAACTTACTTTTTTTCCATTTCACCTGATGACATGTATCTCTTGCTGGATGCCATTTTTAAAATAACTCTATAATCAACAGTCTGATCATGCAGAAGCTTTGTATGAATAAATAAGTGCAGTTTAAAGCATTTGAGGTGCTGCTGTAAATTTAGTCAGTTCCCAGACTAATTTCACTAATTCTAACATGAAACCCGGATCCAAATCACACACGGATGAACAAATTTTGCAATGATCATTTTTCCCTAGTTTTTACTTTTTGTGCCATGAGTCCATATTTTAGGGGTAATTGTCATGAGACTTATGGCAAAATTGTAAGGATTGGCAGGTTGAAAGACTGATGGCATACTTGTCCTTTCATATTAACATAGATCTCACTTTCTCTATCTTGAACATCATCAAGTTGATTGAAGCCTATAATCCACTTTAACTTGCCACTGACCTTTCTGATATGGAACAGCCATATAATAGAACCCAGTGATTGTGGTTTTCATACAATCTTCACCTCCCTTCTGTTCATGAGTGACTTTATCTCATGCAGAAGAAATTTGTTGTCCTCCTGATCTGACATCTTCAGACTCCAACATGGTAGCAAAGGATATATATGTTGGAGCCAACTGTTGGAGCTGAGACTGACAGATCAGATTGCCATGCTCAGAGATGCCTGGAGAATACCCAGCTGGAAGTGATGGTATGTACAGATGTCATTAGATATGGCTAGTGAGCCTACTTGTTACTGGGCTTTGATTAACAGGATATAGGGTGCAGGGAAACCGACTCTTCACATCAACCTCATTATAAAATGCATATCAGTTATTGATGGACAGACTCTATGAGAAGTCAGTCCTGATTATTCTGACATCTCAATGCCTTCTCAAATGGTGGCATAAAATCATCTGACTTGTTTATCCTAGTATGTCAGTTTCTTCATCATTCCTGCCAATTTCAGATCAGTGTACTAATCAGACACATTCCCAGTAGACTCTGTCCTGGAAGTTCACTCCAGAAAGGGTCAGGTTATCCATACAGCATGATCCTTTTATCTATTGGATTAAGGTCATCTGATGATTGAACTTTTGTAACATATGTGCTGCCTTTGTCTCATGTATTGGACCCAAAAGCTTGGGGCTTTGGATGCACTGTCCATCATATAGGAGGGGTTATGGACATTTGCCTACCCCCTCATATCAAAAATAATACAGAAAATAGGTGACCAGAATTGTGAGATAATTCTGATAGCCACTGTATGGGACAAAAACTGAATCAACAATCTAGCAATAGACTTACCCAGAAATATTACAGCCAAATTAAATCTCTTCAAAAAACCGTGGTCACATGTGTTATAACCCAGTCTGTACTGCATTCTTTTCGCATTTTGCCAGGTTAGCCTTGAAAGAGAAAGAATTTAGACCCACAGATATGGAGAGAATCTCAAAAGCAAGAATGCCCTCCACTCTGAATGCTTATTAGGGAAAGGGGCTTGCTTTCAGGTACTGGTGTTAAGTCAATAACGTAGTCCCTTTGAGTGCCTTAATCCCTCAACTAGCAGACTTTTTCTCTGGGTCTGTGGAGAGAAAAATTATCAGTTACCATCAAAGACTACTGCTCGTTCATATCTGACACATTCAAGAATCATAGGAAAAGAGATATCAGTAATGCTAAAGTATTATAAACTTATTCACCAATTTTTTTATTTAAACATGACAAAATCTCTCTCTCCCTGTTCTAAAATGGAATCATCACCTGGATCTTATCATGGCTCAATTCAGAAAAAATTGTAGCCATTGGTTGGACCTTGCTGAAGCTTTTAGGAAACTGACCTTTTCCTGATAGTTTTAGCTTCAGCATGTAGGTTGAGTGACTTGCCTTTCCAGTTGACCTGAACTATCTTCAGTTCAGAACAGATGCTTTAGTGAGCCTCTTACTACCAGATATAGTAGTCAAGAGCTAGTCAGGGCAGTCATCATACAATATGATCAGTCAAGAATAGTGGCCATGCAGTGCCTTCAAGCACTATTTGAAGTACAAACAGGCAAGCCATGGCATCTGAAGGTGAGAATGCAGGTCAGGTCATAACCTCCCTGTCTAGATCTATGTAGCTTAAGTGGGGTCTATGCTTAGCTTACTTAGATTTCTCAAATGATCAGAGTCGCTATTTCAGCTTATGAAATAAGAGCGATCTCTCAGAGCCTCACACTCAAATGCAACATTTTAGTTTAAGACAACATAAATGCTGTAAGCAGGCATGCAACATCAGTCTTTAGTTTTTAACTCATGGATTTGGCTTCACATAGAAAAAAATAAATTAATCAGATCTGTCAAATATTCTGAGAGAAAAATAATTTACTTTAAAAAGGTTCCTTTAATGGTAAGAAAAATTGTATTTTCCTAGGTACATTAAGTTTGTGGCTTTGGGAAGGAACCATTTTGTTTACTAAGAATGGTCATTGTGTTTTTTAGGACCTAAAATTCATGGACTTAATTGACAATGAAATTTGCAAACATTCTTGCCCCACAAAAAAAATAGAGCAAGTCACAATATTCATTGCTGTACTCGACCACAATGGCAACAGTTTTGTAGTAGGTCATATAATGTTATACTGGTTTTTTTTATCTGTCACATCTTTATTAAGTTTTGTTTCTGGTTCAGTTTTCAGGCACATTAGTGGAGGATCAGTTATCATTGAATGCATTTCTCTTTTTTTTATTGTGCATTGAAAATCAATCATTATGCACTTTTTAATGTTACAAATCTCGTCAACTCACTTTGGCTTGGTTAATTTAGGCTTTGATATAATAAACTGATGTTCTTTCAAAATCCAGGCAATAGAAATGGGATAAGTCAGTCCACCATCTCATTCATAACAGTGGGATGTCATTTTGAACCCCTGTACCATTTGGAACCACTATGCCATTGGGTTGTGTCAATGTTTTCCAAGTACTCTTTCTCCATGACCGTTTGTTTAGAGCATCAGCCCTGGATATAGGAGGTCATCAATTCAAACTCCAGCTGGGTTGTACCAAAGACTTAATGGTACTAGCAGCTGCCTTGCTTGGCACTTAGCATTAAGTGGTTAGTGATATGACTGGCTGTCCTGGTGTCAGGATAATGTGTCTGGGTGGGGAAATAATGCTACATCATGCCCCAATGCTAGATATCACTATAAACTGTCACATTACAAACATTGATGGGACTGAAAAATTGGTGAAGATACATTAAAAATCCAAATAACACAAAGACACACACACACACAGGAGAAAAGCAACATTGTATTATTATTTATATTATTGTTGTTAGTAGTAGTAGTATCTCTTGAGACCCTGAGTGGCCAAGTGGTCTAAAGCACTTTCTATTACGGATCACTGCCATCTCACCTCTGTCTTCCTGGCTTTTGAGTCTAAGAGTCTAAGATTCCTCGAATGTAGATATGTGAAAAAGCTTGCCAGTATCTTCTCGTGGGATGGAGGTACTTTCCGAAGATTTCCCAATTTCTTCCTACACCATTAATACTGGCCACCATTTATAGCCTATCAAGTGCTAAAAAATAACATTGAGCACCAGAACAACAACAACATTATTATCTCATGGTTCAATTCAGTATTTCTGGATACAAATGAATTTCTAAAAGCTATTGATGATTATTTATGAATTTAGCCCATCATAAACAATATTTGGCTAAAATCACTGCACAGCATTTTGATTTTAAAACATTTCTAGGAGTTGAGTTTCTAATGTAGAATATGTGGGTATTGGATATTGAACGAACATTTGAACTTATTTTCAGGTAAATGTTACCGCTGATAAAGATACAGATGAAGCATACAAAATAAAAGAGGTCATGAGGAAAAAGGGCACAAGTTTAATTCAAGAGCAGTTAGCAAAATATATCAATGAATTGAAAAATGGTAAGAGACTTTAACATTTAAACTGTTGGTAAATATGGATAATTATTAATGAATGTAAATATATTGTGGCAGTGCAAACTGCCATAATTATTCCATTCTCCAATTTACAGATTATGAGACTCTACCTGACTGTGACCCATTGTGAAATAATTTATTTTTTAAAAATTCCAGTGAATCACAAACAAATCCAGATGGTCTATGCATATTGACAGCTGAGACCACTCCATTGGCCTATTGTCTCAGATGCAAGAGGTCACGGGTTTTTGTGTTCAAACTCTGGCCAAGTCATACCAAAGACTTACAAAATGGTACTAACAGCTGCCTTGCTAGGCTCTCAGAATTAAGAGGTTAGTGTTAGAACTAGTCAACCTGGTATCAGGATAATGTGACTGGGTGAAACATACATGTCTGCAGCATGGTTAATCAATGCTAGACATCGCTATAAACCACCACACTGCAGACATGGTAGACATCATATCGATAAGACTAAAACATTGTTAAAACTACATTAAAAATCCAAATCACACACACACACACACACACACATACTGACAGCTTGTGTACTTAGATTGCATACATAGAGACCAGTGATGCATGACAACCCACCACAAATTAGTTTAATTGTACTCTGCTGTATACAATTTTTGCTCAGCTGTTAACCCTTAAAGTGATTATCATGACATAAGCTGTACACTGGTAGAGGTCTTATAGCATTTGCCTTGACATGTCTTTTCAGGTTAGCAACTGTTTACACACCTGGGTACTTTGAATTTACATTAATGGTAAATAAACTAAATTGGATTGTCACCTTGAGCCTAGTAGCAAGTATTCTTTTGTAGTATTAACTTTGCATTCAAGGTTAAACAAGTGCTTGGTTAAAATACAGGCAACATTAAAAATATAGCTGATTCCCAATATGGTATATCTTCAGATGACAATTTCATTTAGCAAACACTGCTTGATGATAGTGATGATATAGATTTTTAGACTTTGAAAGTAATTCAGATTTTTGGAGCTGGTATAGAGTTACTGGAAATACCATTATGATTTTGAACTTTTAAAAAAAATGTTGAAGGTTTCTCAGGTGTACATGCAGAATGGGAACCTCACCGGTTGCCTAAAGGTTAGAGCATCCGCCTCGAATGCAGGAGGTCGTGGGTTCGATCCCCAGTTGAGTCATACGAAAGACTTACAAAAATGGTACTAACAGCTGCCTCGCTTGACGCTCAGCATTAAGAGGTTAGTGTTAGGACTGGTCAGCCTGGTGTCAGGATAATGTGACTGGGTGGAACATCATGCTACATATCTGCGGCATGATGCCCCAGTGCTAGACATCACTATAAACTGCCAAAACTGCAGACATCGAAGCGATATGAACAAAATTTTTTTTAAAGCTATATTAAAAATCATAATCACATCACATCACATCACATGCTGAATGGACAAAACTAATTGATGCTGATTAACCCCCAAATGAGCATTATTTTGAAATCAAATATACCAAGCCTAAATCAAATGCAGGTAATTAATAAAAGTAAATATTTTGTTGTCAACTTTGGTACACAGATTCATGTCTGTGAGATTTATGATGGTAAAAGAAATTGTATGTATTTACTAGTCAAATATTAAATATTTATGAGTCTATTCCCCCAAAAGCAGACTGGTTATCTTGCTGTAAAATAGTTAATGGTCCCATACCTGTACCAAACATGAGTTCTGTACATTTGTATATATTGACAAACTTAATCACCAAGTATGCACTACACAAATTTGGACATAATTTCTAGTACATAACATTGAAGAATGAATGTTGCATTGCAAGAGATGTTTATAAATGTAGATCACTAAATTTAATAGTTTGTCTCATTTTCATCAGTTTCTGGTGCAGAGATTATATTTTGGAGGCCTAAATTATTCCTATTTAGAGCTTTTCTTGAATAATATAGTATGTTTATGCATTACTTGCTCTAGAAATAATGCGCTGTATTATAATTTCACATAAATGAACTAATGGGACAAATGCAGAGATGCAATTGTTGTCATGGATACATACTTCCCCACCCCTCTTTGGATGCATTTCTGAGAACATAAACAAAAATGACGGGATGTTAGCTAAATTGCAAATATGAATGAAATGCAAATGGAGCAGAAGAAAATTGAATTGCATTTCAGATGCCAATGAAGCACCAGTGAAATGCAGACTTAGTAAAATTGCCTAGTTTAATGTTCGCATTATTAGACAGCAAGACATACAATTTTTATGAAACTGAATGGAATTGAGTGATATTATTTTTGTTTATTTGTAGATTCAGGATTTTGTGGTCTACAACATGATGAGGAAGACATTACCATTATATAAAACAAAGTTACCATATATACTCAATTAAATGTCTCTGAGATCCAAATCTGTTGTAGCATAATGCACAGACTTATCTAAGTCTATGCAGTTTGTCAGGACTGATCAATAGAACAAATCTGCTGTTGCATTATGCACTGATGGGTCATTGTTTAAGTTATTTGCAGCTAGATCTGATTTGCATGTGAGTATATTTAAAAAAGTATTTCCTTGTGAAGTATGCAGCTTGAATTTTAAGACTTATTAATTTGAGTATCAGCTGATTCATATATTTAGAAGATCTACAGTCAGTTGAGAAATAAAATGTGGCTTGAAGATTTTACTGGATCTGGCTGCAAGACTGCAAACTATGTATCGCTTGTGTATTTTTTGCAGAATACAGCCGAGACGTCATAAAGCCAACTAAAGACAATGCTAATGTTGCAAGCTCAGAAAAAGCTTCAGGAGGAGTGGTATGTTTATTTTGCATCAGTTTCAAATGTATGCTCTTTATTTGTTTGTAGAATAATTGGACTCTGTGCTTCAGTAAACAGTAGGGAAGTTTTGCAACTTAATATCTGTCATCATTTTAGTATATATATTGGTGTGTTAAGGAGGTCTCAGCATTAAAAGTGTTAGAGGAAGTCATTTATGAAAGCAGGGAAATTCGGCATGTATATGCTGACCATTTACTTTCCTCCTTTTTGTAAATCTGTCATCTTGCTTATGATTTTAAGACTGATATCCAGTTCTAGAACTAAGCTATCATGCAACAATAACTTGTAGGAATGGGCTTCTGAGTTTTAAATTCTCATCTTCTGTGGCTAATGGTTACTGTAGAGGATGTAGCAGCAAAAGAAAATGAAGGCTTTCAATAAATTTTATGTTAATTTTTGTTTTAACTTGCTTAAGTTTACTTAATTTATTGCCTATATTCATTGCCTTTCTCATTGTTTAAATTTTTGAAAATCTGAGGTCAGTATGTCTTATGGCAGGTCTTTTTAAATGTTTAGTCCAAGTACCCAGTAAATTATTCTGTTTAATTTGAACACAGTTCATAGAGATCAAAGGAAAACATAATTTGGTGTTACTGTTGCCAGTTTGACCTCAAGTGTCAAGGAAGCTGTAATCAGCAAGATTTGTGGATTACATACTGAAGCATCAAGGAATAACTCAGTACTTGGTCCTGTTCATAAACATTGTAATTCAGTGTATTTTAGCTTAAAATTTTAAATTATTGGCTTTATTCGTTTTCATTTCATTATCTAATTTTTAGAACAAGGCTAAGGAAGAGATGAACAAGATGGTTATCTCGAGCAGTGGCAGTCAATCAAGCAATAATCTAGGAGTGAAGATTAACACCAAGAAACTTGTTTTAACAGAGGATTTTAGATGTAGTGTTGCTGATTTGTTCAATGTTCTTACAAACAGAGAGGTTAGTAAGGAATACTATTTTGATAAGCTCGTTCTAAATTTTGAAGTCCTGTACCTAAGGGATTTTCTACGAGAACCTGGTTAAACCATGTGAATTTTGTTTCTGTCTCCAGCATAACACAAAGTTATTATGCTGTGATGTCAGTCTATGTATCTCTCTGTTAAAATTCATAGTTTTGCACAATGGCTTGAGTTGTCTGCTATCTACAGCTACCAAACATGGCGGATGACTTGCAATGGGGTAAGAAGGAACTCTTTTGATTTTGGTGTTAAAGGTCAAGATCACTGACTAAAGGAAGCAAAATGGATTCTGTACAGAAACCCATTCTCCACAGTTGACAGTTTCTGGTTTTTATTGATGGCTCACACTTTATGTATAAAGAAATAGTCCTGTTAATTTTGTTGGCCAAAAGCTCAGTGTCAAGGTCATTGTGATTGAATGAGGAAAACTGGCTTCTGCACAATAACTTTTGTTTTTCACAGTCTGCATTTCCCATATTCTGTGGATGGCTTGAGCTCAGGGCAGAAGAAAAAAGGTCATTTTTACTGAGTGAAGGAAGAAAATGTTTTAAATACAATAACATCATTTCTTCACTTCAGATTTAGATGAAAACCTGTGGGTGATTTGCATATGAGGTATGGAAAAAGTATTTATGGGACCAAGGGGTCTAAGATCAAGGTCATTGTGAATAAGAGAAATGTCCAGATGTTCTACATTGCAGACCTGAATGAAACTTTGTGAATGTCTCAAAACTGAAGTAAGGAATAATCCTTTTGCTTTTAGGCTCAAAATGTCAATGCACTTTGACTGAAAGAAGAAAATTGGTTTCCTCCTTGATAAATTTAAGTTATCGGCCATGTACCTTCAGCATAGTATTAGATGTCTTAGACTTTGCGTATGAAAGAATCCTATTATATTTAAAGTCTGAAATCAAGTTCACCTTGACAGAAGAAGAAAACAGTTTTTATATAGTAACTTCGGTTCTAGAGCATGTAATTTGATCAAGGCTTGTGTAGGGCTTGCACTTAAGGTTCTAGAGTATGTAATTTGATCAAGGCTTGTGTAGGGCTTGCACTTAAGGTTCTAGAGTATGTAATTTAATCAAGGTTTGTGTAGGGCTTGCACTTAAGGTTCTAGAGTATGTAATTTGATCAAGTTTTGTGTGGGGCTTGCACTTAAGGTTCTAGAGCATGTAATTTGATCAAGGCTTGTGTAGGGCTTGCACTTAAGGTTCTAGAGCATGTAATTTAATCAAGGTTTGTGTAGGGCTTGCACTTAAGGTTCTAGAATATGTAATTTGATCAAGGTTTGTGCAGGGCTTGCACTTAAGGTTCTAAAGCATGTAATTTAATCAAGGTTTGTGTAGGGCTTGCACTTAAGGTTCTAGAGTATGTAATTTAATCAAGGTTTGTGTAGGGCTTGCACTTAAGGTTCTAGAGTATGTAATTTGATCAAGGTTTGTGTAGGGCTTGCACTTAAGGTTCTAGAGCATGTAATTTGATCAAGGTTTGTGTAGGGCTTGCACTTAAGGTATGGAAGAGGGCTATTGATTCTTAATTCCAAGGTCAAGGTCATTGTGGATGAAAGAAAAATATTATTTGTTTCACAGCTTCTGTTATGAAGTAAATTAATTGAGCAAACTTTGTATATAGTTTGTTATGCCAGATTCACAGTCAAGAGTTCATGGTAAATTTTTAGTAAGGTTTCATCCAAGACAGCATGCTTAACCAGAGGTCAAGATCGAAACCTGTTGATCATTCAAACTAAAGAATCAAACACATTATACTTCAGTGGAACCTGTCTTGAAAGACCACCCGTTTTGCCAAACATAATGACCTCTCATGACAGGTTGTCTCTCATAACAGGTCATAATACTATATAATCAATAAATCTGTACATAAAGATCCTGGTCTTTCAAGACAGGTGGTCTCTCATAGCAGTGGTCTCTCAAGACAGGTTTTACTGTAGTAGCTACATTGCAAACTATTAAACACAGCATAATCAAATACTGTGTAATCATGTTACTTCCCGACTATTAACTGGGAGAAGTCAGTAGACTCAATTACTTAATGTGCAGTAAAACCAATTTCTTAAACTGAATATACCTTGGGTTCCTTCAGGACAATGACAGACATATATTTTAATTTTTTATACCCTTGATTTTGAGTAGGGCGACATATATGGTTCACCTTGTCCATCTATCAATCTGTAACTTTTCAACTACTTATTTGAAGAAAAAACAAATGTCAGTACTATAAGACCATCACCTGCTCATCATTTGCCAGTACACTTTCAGAAGATGCATCTTTGGAAAGGGGTTTATCATGCAACTAAACTGGGTTACTCTATCCCACTTTTCTGGATTTATTTAAAACTGGATAACTTTAACCTGCTTTTCTAGGTTCAAAATTGCTTACAAAATTGTGTTCATCTTTCTTGTCCAGACTGCAATTTCTGTAAAACTACAACTATTAACATCAAACTTGCACTTTATGGGCATCTTGGAATGAGTTTTTCATTAGAATAAGTCAACTGTGAGGATTTAACAAGAATTGGTTAAACTTATGTTAGAACTATAATTGCAATGCCTTTTCATCTTTTGCTTCCATACTTGCAAAAGAATTCGTCTTGGAATGAAAGCATATTACACACTAAAACTGCACTGCCGTCAATTTTTTAAATATGATTTTCAACATTATTTAAAGATGGTGTCAGTGGTTTGAAATGACTTATTGCCACAAAACGTGTATTGTAAGCTTACATAGAAATTTAGCTGTGAGACTCCACATTCAGTTGCTTTGATCTTACTACAGTAAATTAAATTAAACAATTTTCAATGTTCTTATTAGCTTCTGACAGCAGGCTTAAATGTTTTAAAACTGTAGCCATCTTTTTGATAATGGTATGACATATTTTGTTTTAAATACTGTTGCTTTGACATATCCATGTACTTCTAATTTTGAGCCACTTCCAACAAAAGGTGATTTCTCCTAAAGGTACCTACTTGTGCCATAGAAGCCGTGGTACCTCATGTTTTTCATTAATGAAATTGAGTGAAACATTTTAACTTGTAAAACTTGGATTTGACCAGCAGACATCTTGACCTGATCTTGAATTCCGCAAGTCTGATTGGATAACATAAAGTATGAGTTAAGTTCACCAATCAAATTGTTTGAGATAAATCTCAAAGCTTAAGATATATTGGTGAAATTAGAATTGGGATGTTGTTGTAATGGCAGCACATTAGCTTCATGTGTCTGAATGATTGGTTTGTCCTTTCCCTGTTAATATAATATGCAAGACTTTACAGACCTGGTTAGTGAACTGAGAATATTCTTTTTAAAATTGTAATTAAAAAAAAAAGAATGATAAGAGTTGCATTCCTTCCTAAATTTGGTGGAATGCAGTAAAAAATGATTTGGGTGATTTTCTCCCTCTTGATCACAACATATGACAACTTTGCATGCTGGGTGTTTATTTCCTGATAATTTATTTGAAAACAATATATAACATATTTGAGTCAATAATCATCATATATGCATTTCTTTTTTCAGTTGGTTCAGGCCTTCACAGGTAGTCCAGCAATATTGGAATTTGAAAAAGGAGGCAGATTCTCATTGCTTAATGACTATGTCACAGGAGAGTTTGTAGAACTGGTAAAATATGTCTTAAATCTTGATATGTTAGTATTGATGATCTTGTGAAACATCTACTTATTTTGTCTATATATGATAATCATTTGCTAGAAAGGTATTTTCGTTGGCCTTTTTTTTATTCTATGGAATGAGTTGTTGCTAAGGTAAAGCAGTATTTTCAGATAATTGTTGATAACAACTGAACAGTGAGTTGGTAAATCAGACCTCAGCCTAAGTTGACCCACAAATAAAATTGGTATTCTTAACTGGGATAGGATGGGGGATATTTTGATTCTGGAATATGATATAACTAATAAGAATACAAGTCTTGTTAATGTATCTAGTCCAGACAGTGATTTAATGTGTCTAGTCCAGACAGTGATTTTAAATAACACACAATACACAGGTTCAATAGACACTTTATTGTACATATAAAATAATCTTTTTGGCATAATGGGGGCAAATCCTGTCACAGCACACTGCACCAGCCCAGCCCTGAATTGTTCTAAAGGATGCCTCAGGACAGGAACAGGAAGCATGTTGGAGTTTCTAGGGTTGTTAAAATTGTCCGATACCTGCAAGTGTTGGGCCGCAAGGGGATGACAGGAGGTATATATGGACGATGGTCCGATACCTGCATGTTGAAACGCCAGGGGCTGACAGGAGGTATATAGGGACAATGACAACTGAAACACGACAAGTCCGATCCGAGGATGCCATGATAACAAACATTAGCCGATACTCCATACATGGATCGCAGGAAGCAGGTATGAAGCATATAATAGTCAAGAACATTTAAGTACTGACATAAATTGGGGTTCAAAAGCAAAGTTTTTTGAATGAATGAAAACTTGGCAATGGCCCAAACGAGTGAAAGAGCACTGTGACTTTGGAGCGGTGTGACTGTAATGAGGCCCCCAATTTGAAGTAAGGTAAGGATCTATAAGGGGAATATTGCCTGGAAATAAATTAAATATATTTGAATTGCATGGTAAAGTCTGATGTACGCAAAGGTTCACATGTGCACTAATAGATAATACCGGTGAAATGACAGTTTAACATAGATACAGTATTACAGCATCTCTTAAGCATAAAGAAATAAAAAATAAAATTGTGTGATGGTTTCATAAAGTAAACAAATGAATAATTTACTGATTGACACAAGCATGTAATGAACAGTGAGGCACTTGATTTGACATCTGTCTCTGTGCAAAGCTAATTCTGTCCAGGTGAACCTGAATATATCTACCATATGCATTAGAGGACCATCGACCAAAGGTATGGATAAGATGGTCCAGGATTCCAGCCTTAGTGGTACTAGTGGCTAGGTATACAGAACGCCAAGTACATAAAATAAATATGGATATCCACCCCTAGACAGAAACAACATCAATCTAAGATGCAGAATGAATATGCGCTTAACCGTATGAAAAATTGTCAGAATACTTAACCACATTGCATGAATCCAAGAAATGCTACCAAACACAATGCACTGCTCGAAGTCCAGTCAGTAAACACCCTGTTGCAACATGGGTAAGAACTGTATGTAATAGGTAAGCTGCGCATAATTTAAAGTCTCTGCTCCTGAAAAGCATTAATATGACCAGCAAATAGGTAATGAAATCAAATTCATGCAAGGTACAGCTTAATTGTCGAGAACTGCAGCTGCATCAGTGCATGACAGCATGTTACGAAATATAATAAAACATCTGAGAGTACTTGTAAAGTGTTCAAATGAGCAATAATGCCTGACATTGCCAAAAATTCCACATACACTTAATGGCAGCTCAGTATATCAACCTATTATGATCAGACACAGAATACACAAATTTCTGAGCAAGTTGTTATCAAAATCGCATAATTCTAAAAACCGAGATCACCCACAACATCCAGAAACGTTTGTCTTCCATGTCCCTGAATACCAGCCGGAGACCGAAGTGTTTTAAGACCATCATGTGATGAACCCGTTTATCCACCCACAAGATGGCCGAAATGTACACACAATATCCAGAAATGCTTATATTCCATGTAACAGAACTCGAGTGAAAGAATGTGTTGAAAGATAGTCATGTCTTCAGTGAACCCATATGAATTGAAGTGCTCTCCCAGGAAGCCATATGAAGTGCAGTGCCCCTATGATGTGGATGGCTGTATTGATCTGTGCACCCATGAAACCTAAAAGCAGAAAAAATTGGAAATCAGAACCAGGAAGTGCTTTAATGTGTCTAGTCAAGACAGTGATTTGATGTGTCTAGTCCAGACAGTGATTTAATGTGTCTAGTCCAGACAGTGATTTAATGTGTCTAGTCCAGACAGTGATTTAATGTGTCTGGTCCAGACAGTGATTTAATGTGTCTAGTCCAGACAGTGATTTAATGTGTCTAGTCCAGACAATGATTGAATGTGTCTAGTCCAGACAGTTATTTAATGTGTCTAGTCCAGACAGTTATTTAATGTGTCTAGTCCAGACAGTGATTTAATGTGTCTAGTCCAGACAGTGATTTGATGTGTCTAGTCCAGACAGTGATTTAATGTGACTACTCCAGTGATTTAATGTGTCTAGTCCAGACAGTGATTTAATGTGTCTAGTCCAGACAGTGATTTAATGTGACTACTCCAATGATTTAATGTGTCTAGTCCAAACCATGATTTAATGTGCCTAATCCAGACAGTGATTCTTTTTCAAGATCATTTGGAATCTTCTTGAAAGATTACATTTAGATACACAGATTTATTTCTGAATAATCCAGAAGCAAGAGAAAAAGTTTTAGACCAAAAAAAGATAAAGACAGTATTTTTAATCTCTGCTGAATAATGAATCTGGATATAAAGAGATTGACAAAGAAATGGAGAGCATCTTTGCATATATGCTAGCCATACTAAATTTTGTGGAATTGCTACATATTTTTAGTGAAATTTTTTCAGTCACAATAATTTTGATGGAATTCTAGAAAAATCATAATTCATAGTTATAGGGCAACCGTTTTAAACAGGACACATGGGGATGAAAGTACTAGTATGAAAGACTGGTTATGTATAAACCAGTTTCTCATTGTAAAGAAAAGAATTTATTGTATATGTCATTGTGAGAAATGGAATTGTATCCTTAGGAGAAAAATGAGTTTGTCACAGTGGTATTTCTGCCTTGTGTCACCACAATGGTGATATCATTGGAACTACTTTCTTCTTCCATTGAGAAAGTATATATGCCCTTATACATGTTACTCAGATCATTGTTTCCATATTTAGACCTATT
This sequence comes from Potamilus streckersoni, assembly GCA_016746295.1. NCBI lineage: Eukaryota > Metazoa > Mollusca > Bivalvia > Unionida > Unionidae > Potamilus > Potamilus streckersoni. The sequence goes on from JAEAOA010001763.1 coordinate 3,779,028, forward strand.
TCATTTGTCTTCTGCTCCTCTTTCCCTCCGATTCACTTTCTCCAAATCAGGATATACAGATTTTAAAGTGCATCAGTTGTAGATTCTCGAGTATACTTTTATGCAGTCAATGAGTTGCCATTAAGAATTACCTGAAAATGAACTCCTAACAGCAAAAAAGTAGACTTCAGGTAATAACTTATTAGTTTCCTACACAAATCATGGAAACTGACTGATTTTACATGACTTGTTGGTTCTTTTTGTATCATCCATAAATATTTGTATACTTATAAATACTTTGTCAAAGACACAAAAGTGTTTAGAAAAAAAACTTGATTAGATATAGTAGTGCAGTGTTTTAAATACCAGTTTTAATTCTCATCACAGTTGTGCTTGAAAACAACAGATAACTCTGGCATTTATTAGTGTTAAGTGCAAACTGAATTTGTTTCAATCAAAAATTGGATATAGTGTCTGCTACAGAGCAAGATCATTTGAATTTAGAAATAAACAAAAATCCTCAAGTAAATTTCCAATCAATAAAATCTTGTGTCCTGAAGTCCATCACATTCAACTGCTTGCTTATGTTTCTAGTTACCCCATCCTCACAGTATCAATCTACTCATGAAATGTGTTTAAAAAATTAAAATGTCTCCATTTTCATATGATTACAGTCATTATTTTGACAAATACACAGCTTGGAGCATGATATGTGAAAGTTAAATTTGTTAAATATTCATATGCCAAATTTATCTTAAAAATTAAGCACTTTTTTTTGATTTAGTAATGCAGCTGTTAAGTGAACTAGCACATAACTGACAAAACCCATACATCTTGACAACTTTTACTTTTTAAAATTTTAAAAGAAAATCTGTTTTGAGTGATATTCAGAAATATTTCACTCATGAAGAACAATTTTCCCACTGCTTGAATGAAAATTTTCTGTATGTTTATTCAAAAATTGTGACATCCTCTTTGTGCATGACAGAAAAGGAATCCGACTGTTAGTAGGTGAATAATGGCACTAGTTGAAGAAAAATGTTTTGTACAACTTTTAAGGAAAATTAATGGTTTTATTATTGTTTTAGTTAAAAATGTTGATCAAGAAATTAAAGGTTTTAGAATTAGAGAAATGGATAAGGCATTTTGTTCAGTTCAGATTCAGGTTTTGTATTAGACTTGGTTGATTTGTCAGTGAACTAGACTAACTTTCCAGGAATACCTTACATGCTTTAAACTGCACTGCTTTTTTGTGAAAAATGTCTGCATGATCAAGGTGTTAGTTATAGAATTTTCTAAAAATGCTTTCTAACAGTGATACTTGTTCAAGATGGAAGTGACAATAAGCCTTTTAAAAAGTCAAAATGGTTGGCACAAAAGAATGAATAGGAATATTCAGAAAAAAAGTATGGAAAGCAACAGTTATATTTATTGGACATTATATGTTGATTTGAGTTTGTCTTGGAAAAAGAGATTAATACTGTCATCAGTGTCAAATTGAAAACAAAATGGTTGTGTTTAATTGATAGCAAGTAGATATTGATCACCATAGGTCTTGGAACTGCAGTTTATGAATCTATTGGAGGTAATTAAGTTCTAAGTGTACATTACAAACTTTTTTGTTTAGCATACTGTTTACCATTGCTGCATCTGTCTTTGATCATATTTATGAACTTTTTAAATGGATGTTTTCAACATGAAAATTGCAACACATGATATTATGTTACACCTTACTGAAAATTGGTCTAACTTACTGGAAAACATTTACTGCCTTAATGAGAAGGTCTAGTTAGTTTTTGCAGGTCTGTGTGGAAGGTATGTAGAGGCTCATGGGAGTATACAGTACAATTATTTAGAAAATTTATAACTTTTAACAAATGTTTTATCAATTCCATGGGAGCCCTGAGTGGTCTAAAGCGCTCTCCTTTATGGATCAATGCCATCTCACCTCTGTCTGTGTGGGTTCAAGTCTAAGATTCGGTGAATGTAGATATTTGAGAAAGCTTGCCAGAAGCTTATTGTGGGTCAGTGGTTCTTTCCATGGATTTTTCGGTTTTTTCCTCCACCATTAGTGCAGGCCGCCATGTAAATCCTATCATGTGCTGAAAAATGGTGTTAAGCCCCACAACAACCAACCAACCAAATCAATTCCATGCAGACTGTCTAGATATTAAAAAAAATTGATATAGGATTTCTGATAAACATGCTTATATGGTTGCATTTATGCTGTTTAACAGGCACACTAATTTCTTTCTCTTTTCACATAAGCTCATTTCTTTTGTCAGTACTATTTAAATTGAACCACTTATAAGAATAAGCATTCAGTTTTGTCATAATTTTATATTATTAGATTTTGAAAGAGGACAAGAAACATGATTCTTTAAAAATTTACTTTCTAAGAGTACGACTAGTTCAGTCAATCCTGTGGGAGAACGAATACCCCAAATTTTAAATGCTTCATTTCCGCATCAAATTTGTTATGAAGCAATGGTCTAGTATTGTTACATATATGTAATTTAATTGCTTGTGTATTAGTTTTAAATTCTTTTTTATGTTATTTTTATTTCATTACATGTTATTATAATAACTTCATTCACTGGAATTGACATTTTTCCAGAAAATTCAGCTCAGTTTTTCTTTTTTATCTTGATTATAACATATTAGTTTGCTATATTGTATTTTTAACTGACCTTTTATTCAGAATTGTAAACAGACTGAAAATCATTGGTCATATTTAAGGTCATACTTGGCCTGTTTGTTTTTTGAGTAAACAACATTTTTTGAAAAAAATCATGTCCACTGTGGGAATCATTGATTTTTAGCCAAGGCTATACTAGAGTATGTGATAACTGACTTGCAGTTCTTACTGCGCCATTTGAATTAAGTGCCCATGTAACCCCATCAAGTTATCTAACATTGTGTTTAAAACTAATGTTTTTCAGTGTTTCATTTCAGTCATAAATTGATACCTCTGGAGCTCAAAGGCATTTTGTGTTGTGAACAATTCAAGTTAAATTTTTTATTTACAATTAATTTATTCACCCTGGAAATGTCATGATCATCAGAATTCTTAGACAAAGACATTTATTGGAAATCATTCAGAGTTATAAAGCCAGAATATTAGTCTTGATTCAAAAAAATTCAACAAGGAACTGTTCACACAACAGCATATGACAGGATATAGAAGATGTCATCACATTTCAATTTGGAACTTCATCAGGATTTGAACTTTGATTCTTTTAGAACTTTTTTTTTTACTTATATTATTCATTCTAGGATTAATTTTTGGATTAGATTAAAAAACAACCACTCCAGTGGCCTAGTGGTTAGAGTGTATGCCTCCGATGTGGGAGGTTGTTGGTTTGAACCCTGGCAGAGTCATACCAAAGACTTAAAAAAATGGTACTAATAGCTGCCTCACTTGGTGGTCAGCATTAAGAGGTTAGTGTTAGGACTGGTTGGCCTGGTGTCAGGATAATCTGACTGGGTGGGACATCATGATGCCCCAGTGCTAGGCATCACTATAAACTGTCACACAACAGACATTGTAGCAATATGACTGAAAAATTATTAAAGCTAAGTTAAAAATCTAAATCACACTCACAAATTCACAAACCATAGGTCCTTTTTCATATTTAACCTTGTGTTATAAGGAAAAAAATTATTTTTGTTAAAGTTTACAAAGCTTGTTGGCTTCACTCTTTTCTTTGTTACTTTGTACAAGCCTAGACACATAACAGTATCTCATCTTCTATAAAAATAAGTCTGAAATTAACTTGGTTTTCCTTTTCAAATATTGTAATTCATGTAAGGGCAGAGTAATATTTAATTATTGGTTTCTTTTATTATCTGGATAATAATTAATATCAATCAATTACAGCAATATAATGAATAAAAGCAGCATTGGCAGCAGTATCTGTGTGGTTAAAATATATATAAAATATGTACATTTATCATGTACTGTCTTCCATCAACTTCAAGCATTATACTAGAAATATACAAATATTCTCATGTGAAACATGTTCTTAATTTTTAAGATGCTAGTGACTATTTACATTTAGCATAAAAACAACAAAAGATATTTAGAGTAGAATCTCTAACTTATGTAACAAGACTGGACAAACAAAATTCTATTTTTCTATTTAAAAGTCATAACAAAATTGAGAGTCAGTGATTGACAGGTTTGTTGCTGGAATTAGCTATTGGTAATATGTTTTGGTAATATTATATGTTCAGCATCTTCACTGCCCTTTAATTTGCCACTTTCTTCAAAAACTTGGCCACCAATGGTAATTTTGATTTAATTTAAAAACAAAAATATTTATGTACAATGTATTAATTATTTAGTATGTCAGGTCAGTAATGTATTAATTCATGTATGTACTTTAAAATAATAATATAGTCCAAGATTTATATTTTATTGCATTATTTTCATATGCAATACATAATAATGAATATTCTTTATGCTCCTTTTGGAGCTTTTATGTATGCTCATTGGCATGCCAACATGATTAAGGAGACTTTTGAACTAAGCACTTGATCACAGAGGAAACGTTAACATACCTTATTGTTGACCTGATGCTGGTAATGCTATAAAGTCTCTTGACACTACTAAACATAAATGCTTTCAAATTCTGATTTTAAGCAAAGTAATGTTATATTCCATAATGTTTTTTGAGAAAAGGATAGCAAGTGTGCCATGTGCATACTTAATGTCATGTGTAACTGTTTGGGTTTTCAATAAATATAGAACCCAAACTTTTATGTAGTGAAAAGCAGATAGACACAGACTGTTTGTCCATAAATTTGTAAATTTGTCAACTGCTGAATATATAAAAGTTTTCTTTATTCAAACACAAAATAACTCCACAATTCACATCATATTATTTAATTTACTGAAAGCATTATGACAAGGCAAGTTGTTGATCATCACTGATAGGACAGATGCATGTGTAACAGTGAGGTGATAAAAATCAATTTCCAACTAGACAATTTTTACAGGTTAGAAATCAGAATGAACAAGTTTGTACAAAACTTCCATAGTTTTATGTACTGCAATGCTTAAAAAACTTATTGGAATTTTTTTATACAGACAAGTATTGTTAGATATTGATCTGTCTTTAATGTAATGTTTTCAGAAATGACAGGAAATAAATAATTAAAAGACATATTTTATGTCAAAACTCTTTATTATCACATTAGCACATGCACTTTTATAACAAGAAATATTTGTCAGCAATTAAAGTTTGAAATGCTTCTCAGTCTCTTTAAAAAAAATAGTATCTAACCTATAAACAGCCACACAATACAGTACATTGACATAATAAAAAGACACCACAGAGGGACTTTCAGGGGGGGTCTTTTGTTACATTATTCATAATATATATTTTTGAGACTGAAGAAGCTAGTAAACTATTTAGAGATAAGCTGGTCCAAAGCAGTAAAAATAAACCATCTGTTCAGGGGTCAAAAGTTCAAAAGTCAAGATCACATGTACTGAAATAAGGACAGATGATTTCCACCACGTGCCTAGAGTAGATTTTGTAGATGGCTTGCATTTGAAACAGGAAAAAATACCAATAGGTTTGGGGTCTGAAATGTCAATTATGTTTTATTTATTGGGGGAGATTTGTAAAGCAGAGGACAAATTTTTTTAAAAAATATGTATGCAACTTGTTAGGTGTATTCACCATTTTTTGATAGTGTCTTTCATTCGTATGCATATGATGTTCCTTAATACTTACTGTTATTTCAACTTTGTGACTGCATGCAAAACCTAACACAGGATTTGTAAATATGAAATACAGTCTGATTTATCTTTGATGTGTATAATCTCAAACAAATTGGGAGAATTTAAAAAAAAACTGAAGCACAGAGTTTGATTTTTATCTGCCCATGTTACCATTAAGCTCCAGTTATTACTTTTATATGCAAAATATATCACCTGAGAGTTACGCAAAGAAAGAAAACTTTACACAAAATAATTCAAATCCATTGTCACAAATCATGACCACTATTTGTGGATTGCTTGCATTTTTGTCAAGAATGGCACCAATCAATTCTGGGATCATTAGGTCAAAGATCAAGGTCACAGATTGTAAGAAGAGAACTGGTTTCTGTAAAATAACTAGGCATGATGTGTGTGTGTGTGTGTGTGTGTGTGTGTGTGTGTGTGTGTGTGTGTGTGTGTGTGTAATGCACTGTTTATGGTGCTTATGCTTATTTCTTGTGAACTGAGAGAATGACACTTTCATTCTTTAATGCAAAAGTAGTCAAAAAAACAGCCTTTCTAGAACAAGGGTTGTATGGTACATTTTTGTCATCAATGAAATTTTACGTGTGTCTTTTTTGTTTGTGTTTCAGGTACCAGAAAAGAAGATTGTACAGAAGTGGAGGATTAAAACTTGGCCTGCTGCCCATTATTCTGAAGCAACATTTGAATTTGAGCAAAAAGATGATAAGACTGTATTGAAACTGACTCAGATAGGTGTACCTGAATCAGAATATGACAAAACAAAGGAAGGATGGCAAATGAATTACTGGGGAAGGATAAAACAAGTGTTTGGTTATGGAGATCATTATTTTTGATGATAAATTATTGCCATGAAATTCACTGAAATGAACTTGATAATACCTTTTCATACTGTTGATTTCTGGCACATGAATGTAAAATAGGTAGGGGAAAATGTTCCATCTAGGATTAAGCTAGTTGAAATATTATTAATAAATGGTATTTAAGTTTTGTCTTTAACCCTCATAGAAAAAGTCTTCTGCTACCAAAAGTATGTAAAAATTTGCAAAATGCATCACACATTTATAAATGTGCCTGGGGTAAAGGATATGAAAACAGGGACCATGTAAAAATCTGCAAAGCACATCCCACTGTTTGAAAAGTGCTTGGTGTAAACTAGATGAAAGCAAGGATCAGTTTTATTTTTTACTTTTATCAAAGAGTCTTTAAAATCCCAAAACCTCTTTTTTTTAATAAGTGTCTTATAAATCTGCTTGTTTGGCTTGTTATCTTGTAAGAACAATGATTTTTGTACACAAAACATATTGTTGGTGGGGGGTTTTTGTCATCTATTCTTCCACATTTGCATTTGAACTGCAACACTTAATTTTGATTTATTACTTGTATAAAATCAAGAAAGGCTTCTCATCTATATTTAAATGCTAGTTGCCACCATTATTCTACTTTTTATACAAAAAGTGATTTGGGGAGATATATATATATATATATATATATATATATATATCAGTAGTAAAAATCTTTCCAAGTTCACTGGTCTTAATAATGCATCTATTTTCATATGTGATTCATAATATGCTAAAATCCTAGAGTCATCTTTACTGTCTGTCATTATATCTATTCATGCTTATTGTATCCACTAAATCTCTATAACCTTTAGCCATATTTGGATTCCATTTGAAATTGTCTGGTACTTAAAGATATATACATTTTAAAGGTATTATCCTTTAAGGTCCATTTGTGACATGAAATATTTCCCTTTTTACATCAACCAGCCTTGCTTTGGAAACATTGAGTATATTCTGATGTAATGTAGTATCTAGGTTGCTGCAGCTTAATGCATTATGGGATATGTCATGTTGGTTGTCTTGATGAGATTTTTAATCTGTCTTTTATGAGTTTAATATGGTCAACTTAATTTTTATACTGGAGTTGTGGCCCTTGACAGTTAACTTTATATCTTTGCATGGTATGCTGCCTGTCACCAACATTATCTCAAGCACAATTCATACATTTTTGGGCAGTTTGATATGAACATTACCTTCTAGAATTGTATGTACATTTTATGGTTATTTATTAATGTCTGCCTTATTTTGAAGATCACCCATGATAATTAACTTCATATGTTGACATGAAATGTGCTTAGTAATTAGCATAGATCAATAACCATTAAGTACATTTCAATGCATTTTGGTACAAACATTGTTTTATAGCCCTAGATATGTTTCAAGCATTTTTGCTTTATTTTTGATAGGATTATGCCCCTTTTCTCATCTTTCACTTTAAAATGGGGACTCCTCTTTTTCATTGCATTTAATTGATGTTTGTAAAATGATAATTGTGTGACCCAGTATGTGTCAATGATTGACCGCTTACATTTTGTTAACAAATAAGATGGTAAAACAAATGGTTTAATTATTTATACATATTTACATACATGCATACAGGTTACTCATATTTTTCGGCTGCACTTCCAAACAGTGAGATATTGGTATTACAGAATCTCTCCCACTGGCAGCAGCATGGCTCACAATTATGTTTTACCGTTTTGTGCATGTTTACTAAATTTGTTGTACATAATCGCATAGTGTGGAGGCATGCACCATGCTACAGGAAACTTGAGAACTTGACATAGAGCATCCTAGCATATAGGTCCTTTTATACAAATAGCATAGATCTGCCATAAAATGTGGCCACTATTTCTAAAATAGAAAACAAACTTTAAATGATTCTGCAAAATAACTCAGTAAAATTCAAGCAAGTTTTACAGAAAATATGGTGGCATGAGTGTGTTTCAGATTTGTATCACTGAATTCAATTCACAATCTTATCTGGATGCTATTACTCAAAATTTAAAAAAAAAAAAACGTTTTATCTTAGTTTTAAAAGCAACTTAGATTTTATTAGGTTTGATAGTGTCTTAGCTGCAACATTATGCTGTACAAAAGGTGCAGTTCTGCCATCATTTGGCTGCCATTGTTAAAAGTAGGAAAAGATTTCTCTTTTTTTTTTTGTTATTGATGAACAAAACTTTGCCAACTTTAACACAATGCATCCTGGGATTTTTCAGTATTGAACAAATAATGCTAATGAGCATTCAGATATAGGTTAACATGCAAAATCTTGAGAAATGTTGGAACATAAACTCAACAGCATGGTATGTGAGGAGTGTATGATAATATTTTGTTTCGCTATTGGTGTTTGTATAAGCTTTCAAGCAAGCAGGCAGTTTATGTTGCCATATAGTAATAATTATTTGTGAGAGGGGTGTGATTCATTGCTCCTTCAGCTGCAAGGATGTCAAAAATCAGATATACAAAGATTCTAAGTATAATGACAGTTTAAAATAACTTCTGACCAATGTTATCTATGCACTATCAACACGAAGACTAATCGTATATATGATGGATTTTCATTATGCCACCTCATTGAGTGGCATAGAGTGAAATTGGGGTTTGAGGAACCAAGGTATGGGAACCTACAGTAGTAAGCCATTTCATTTGCTTTAATTAATGGTTTTGACAAGAGCAGATAACACAGCAAACCTTTTACAAAACTGAGTTCATTCAAATTTCTAACAATTAAAATAACTGAATCTAATTTTCAAAACATATTTTTAAAATTAAAAATTTTTGTTTCATTACTCTGAATTATTACTTTTGTCTGGTTAAAAGCAAGCAAATTGTAATTTATTTATATTATATAAACAAGGCATCATATATTGAAGGTGACTTTGCAGGGAAAGAAGTCGGATGAAAGTATTGGTAACATTAGTATATTTGGTACTACATGTGTTATTGTCATGCCAGATAGAGAAAGGGTTCGGAGCTGTAATTGACAACTTTGCTGCAAGATACTGAGGGATGACTAAAACTTAATTTTCACTATTTTAAATGAACCACAGTAATTTTAAAAGAATTGTAATATTAAATCCAGGTATTAACATATATAGACAAGAAATAGTTTAAAGTACCAGTGTTTAAAATATTTTGTAGTTAAATCCATCTATTTATACTACTATTTTCTTAATTAAAATGGTCCTTACATTCACACACAAAAAAGAAAGCAAGTTTGAGAAAAAGAAATTTATACGGTTTAATGGTACATTAACACAATCCTGGCTAGATAGTGTAAGGAAAATTTAAGTATCCCCAGAAAGACATACAAATCAAAGGCAAAAATGGCACAGTCCATGAAAAGCATCAATTGAATGTTGCAAGAGAGGAGCTGTGTACCTGCATAACTGCATATTTTCACAACTACTTTGAAAATCCCAAATATCTGACAAGGAAATGTTTATGAAGCTAAAAAAAATACACATGATCTGACCTCGTAATTTCTTCCCAAAAAGCATACACATTAACAAATTAGAAGTTTAGTGTTGACAGTGATGCAGTTACTTTAAAAAAAATTTACACAGCTTTTCTGTAAACCATAGCTTTACTTTATACTAGTGGGAGGTAGGGATCAGTTATATGCATAATGAGCTCTAATCTTGCAGTCCAGACAGTCATATAATGTTCAATATAAATCATGAGAGAGATGGTGCAAGATGTCTAAATTTATTCTTTTTGGGGAAACACTGAACAAATATAACCATCATCTGAGACTGAAGCATACTCATTCTAGAGAGATCAAAAGTGAGGGTTATCTGATATGTTATAAGAATTAGTATTTATATCATGCTAATTTCACACTTTAAGATTCTTTCTAACAATCTTTTAGTTTGACAGGCAATTATTAAATGTCATCTGTTAATTGCAGGGTAAGCTGGCAGTGGTCAGAAAATGAATTTTATTTGTGAAACATCATATTGTTCCTTTCTAATAACTGAATGAAGTTATGTCTCAGATAGGTTGAATGCTCTGCCTATTGTTAAGTCAGTGCACAAGTTCAGATATCTTAATTCTGTATCATGTTAACACTGTAAGTTATAAAATATTAAAGTGATTTAATTGTTAGGTACATACCATTTTTGGCATTACTTGTGTTCGGTGTGTTAATCCTAAATATTGAATCATAGCAACTGTATCCAATTGTCATAGTATATAGAAAGTGAACCTTCCTAATTGATGTTAGTCGTGTACTGATACATTGTTTTAATGAGAAAAGGATCTGAATTATCTTTCAAATAAAGATGGAATAATTTGTTGCTAGAGTTATGTTACAATTATTTAAAGAAGCAGCAGGGAGGGTGAACTCTTAAACTTTATGCTCAAGCTCTTTACCTGAAAAAAAAAAGGTTCCTACAAATTGCTGAAAAAAATATGGTCAATAACGCTATATCAAAGTCTCTAATTATTCTATTTCCATACAATTAAAAACAGGTATTATAACTCGTTTAGGGTAGCTGAGTTTTGTTACCCTGTTGATGTATATTTTTGCGATTTTGTTTACATGTGAAAAGGCACTCGATTTTTGTCGTTCACTCTCCCTCCTGCTATGAATTTACCAAAGATTTTATCCAGACCAGCTCAGTTTTGTTACCCATTGTCATCAAAAAAAATTATTTCAAAATGTTTATTTTTGTTCTCCTTAATATAATATTTACTCTACAAGCGTATGTACAAATTATTATATGACATCTTCCCTCTAAGGTCCACAATATTGCCATCCTGATTTGTGAGTTTGAAATTCATTTTTGACATTAATGGATTATGTACACAAAGATAGACTTGATTTATTGGCTCAGATACGATGAGCCATCCAGTATTCAAGTGGTGCTTGAATACTGGATGAATATAATATATATCTTTGCTGGGCCTGGTTGGATTTTGTAAGATCTTTGTGGTAACTACTATCAATTATATCGCACACCAGATTCACTGCAATGGTTGATGTTATATTAACAATATTAGGTGAAATATGACGACCTGCACCAAATGGGTCATTATTATATTTCAGAAATGTTGGTGGTGGGATTAATTATTTTCCATGAATCACATATTCTTTTAAGTGTTCATCAATAAGATCATTAACTGATTTCTTTAGCTCCTCAGAGTTAAATCCAGTAATTATAAATGTTGGTAGCTGTTCTTCTGTAATTCCATAATGTTTCAGAAATACTGTTGTGAATAACCGCTTATGACTTAACACGTTGAATTGGACCGTCTTCAATAACTATGTAAGAACTAGAAAATCTATCTGCAGGTGCATTTAATGTATTTTCTATGTCAACTATTTACATATCCTAACTCTGCTGCAACTTGATTTAGATGCTATATTGTTTCAATTATCTAATTTTTTAAAATCGTCATAAAATGTGTTGATGCTGGAATATACATTTCTTAGATCATTTAGTACGAGCTCATGTTCAGATTTAATTGGTTTTCCATTGAACAATCAATTATTGACTAGCTTCCACCTTTAACCAGTTGATTGTTATGCCAAACCCTTGTACCATAGCAGATGACTCGGTCAAGTTTTGTCGCATGGAACGAATTTCCTTTGACGTTCAGAGATGAAAATGAAAATAATCATATAGCTGTCTCTAGCCCATTCTACTTTAATTAAGTTGACTTTGGTACAATTCATTTAATCAATACTTTTCAGAGTTTTCAAAATTCGACACATCACAGTTGCATATTTAGATAAATCACCTTGCTGCTGAGCTTTATCACACGCAGATCTTCTGTAAATATCTACCATTATATTTACTGATGTCTGTTTAAATGTGACATTGTGGTATATTTATGCACGAGTTTATGTGGTGGTTTAGTTGATTTTTATATATATCTATTAAGTACTTCACGACCACATATTTGTGGATCAGTTAATGTTTGTGTGGGTAACGTTGAATACCAGATTTGAGTACTTTGCATGTTGTTAGCATATTCTAAAAATTTCTTTATAGGCGCTAATCCATATGAATCAAAATAAATAATTCCATGTGGATCAATTGGATACACTACCAAATGCGTACCAGGTCCAGAGTTTTTGCCGAGGTTAATAATACCTGTTTCAGTATTGTTTAGTTGTTTTGGTAATTGATTGTGCATGAAAACGCCTCTGAAGTTTTTTATTTTTAATTTTTTAGCAGCATCAAGTAAATTAAAATTAGACAAAGGCAATATTAGTAAACTGTCCCAGGAAGTCTTTGACCCTTTCTGTACCATGAATGTGGAGTCCCTGGTAATCTGAGACCTCTTCCCTTTTTTTTTTTTTTTTTGATCTTTCATTTTATTCCATGTCTGGTTGCTTTCTTTAATGCCATTCTAGCAGCAGTTCCAACAGCACCTAATGCAGCTGCTTTTGCAACAGCTGGGGCTGCAGCGGCTATTAATGCTGGTATAACTGCAAGAAGGAGAAATATACCACCCGTTTTAAAAGTAGTTTTGGTAGCACCCGCAGAAAGATTAAGTTTGATGCCTTTATTTGATATTTTTTTTTTTTTTTTTTTTTTGCTTCACTGAAGTTTTTGAATTGACGCTCGGTCAACGTTAATTTATTTGAACCTCTCATCTGTTCCTTCTTTAGCGATAATTTTATTCCACAGTTATTGTTTGATGCTGATTGCAGTATTTTGATCTGACCAGGAGTCAGGTTAACATAAAAGTGATTATATGACATTATGATAATCATAAATGATCTAATTACGTGTCACATTATTTCTACCGGGGCATCAACCACACATTTGTTCACTAGTACTTTCAAGGAGCATTGATTTATCGTTAAGTAAAACAGCGATTGCTCTGTAATTAGCAAGAGCTCCAGCATCTCTATTAACACTATCTAGAAAATGTACATCGACCACTGCTTGGTCAAATCAAAATATTCGAGCGAAAGGTAGTTGTTGTTGTGGGGCTTAACGCCATTTTCAGCACACGATAGGCTATACATGGCGGCCAGTATTAATGGGGGAGGAATAAACCGGGAAATCCGCGGGAAAAAAAACACCGACCCACGAGAAGCTACTGGCAAGCTTTCTCACATATCCACATTCGCCGAATCTTAGACTCGAAACCGAGATGGCAGTGATCCGTAACAGAGAGCACTTTAGACCACTCGGGGCCCCCATGGAATTGATAAAATCCAATTGTGATATTTGTAAAATCCAATTGTGATATTTGTAAACCAGTACCAATGTTGTGATCACGCCCCATAAACATAATAAGACAATGATATGCACGTGCTGCATGATTTTGATCGAAATTTAATAATATATTCTCGAATGGTTCATGATGTCCATTTATCCTTAAAGAAATTTCAGAAATACCAAGTTTGTCAAATATGATTTTGTGAGTTTACTCGTGCAGCACTTTGTAATGCAATAAATATGTGTCTTGGTGAAGAAACACCTTGCTGAGAGGCTATCTGCCATGTAAATAAACCGTTAATATTACTCTGGATAGCATCTGCAGTCATTGTCATCCATGATACCATTGATTTGCAACCTTGACTCGTATAAGAGAGTTACCGATTTTCTTCAGATTTTGAGGGAGTCATTATTGACATCCACAATGAAAGTTTGTATTGCATCATTGTCTGTAGCCTTTCGTACTAGTACAACTGTATGTTTGGCTCCAAAACATTTCTACAGAATCCAAAGATATGTGACAGTGGAATTGCGCATAAAAATACCCTTCTATTACCTTTTAACATCGCTAGACGTGATCTAAATCCTAAGTTGAAATCTGGATCTACATCAATAATCATATTTTGTACATCCGCTTCGGTATTTCTAGCAAAAATATTTAGTCGTCCAATTTCATATTGTTTGTAATCTGGATAATTAGAAATATCTTTCACAAACATCATGGACCAGCTGATCTTGAATAATCTTCGCTGTATCTTGCAAGACCAAGTATTATTGTAGCAACGTCAATGTCTTTTTGAATTTATTAACTATTTTTTCCTTCGATCATGTACGTAGCGCTATCAAATAACGCCATATCATTAATTACAAAATCAACACTAATATCAGCGTTATATTCAGTATTATCTGCTTTGATAATTTCACATTCAACCTCAATAAATCCTACAGCGGGTAGGAAATATATACTTGTATCATCAACCTGAAGTTCAATCCTAACACGGTGATCTGGAATTCGTGAATCAAAAGAATATTACTAATCACGCACAGACTCATCTTTGAGTACCGGTGCGTCCATGTCAAATGCGGGATTACATATACGGTTGAACATATTTATTATAATTATTATCGTCTAAAACGAAGACCACTTCCTGCTATCAGACCAGCGGTTATATTATTTTTTCTTTTTCTGATAATGGCACATCAGCCAACTCTGCTAGTTTTTTGTTAACAACCTGATTTATTTTTTACTAATATTTGCAGGCATTATTTCAGTGCTAGATAATTTCACCGCCTGAGGTCAGACCGCTTGCAGTCTGTGTATTAATCGTGCTAGTCTATCTTTGATTGCTTAGAATGCTTTACTAGCAAAATTACCAACAGCACCGATACCTTTTTCTCGAACAACATCAATAGCTTTCATGCCCAGTTGCTTTGCGATCGGTATTGCTTTTGTGGCTATCCTTCTAAATAGATCCTGAAACATCACCCAATCCATCCCCGTATGTTGTTTTATATACCGGTAATCGAGAATTTATCACCCTGACCTTAGTTGTTCCACGTTAAGTACTATGTACTATCATTTTATTATAGTCATTATATTTAAATACATACTCAGTTGCTATAATAATCACCGGCGATTTCATTAATGAGAGACTGATACACATTAATATCTATGATACCGCCAGTAAATAATCGTTTACAAATATCAGCTGCTTCATTAATGATTTCTGGGGAATTATTACCAGCTCGTTTTCGTCCAAATAGAATATCTAACCGTTCAACATCAGCAAGGACATTGTTAGGACATTGAGTAACGAGACCAATTCCTTGTGTGTTAAGACCACTTCCAGAAGAGGTTATGGCGGCCAATATTCTTCTTCCTCACCTTTTTTGTGCTGGTTGTCGTGTTTGTGGTTTTGGAGATTGTTTTAATAATTTTTGTTGTCGTGTATGCTGTAATATTTATCGTATTGATGGTGATAATGATTGTTGTTGTGGTGGTGTTTATTGTTGTGCAATATAGTTATCTATCCTCACCATATAATCATTATATCTTTGATCACAGTATCGAGCTTGATTTACGTTATAGTATATGCTATATATCCATTTGTACCAAGTATCCTCACTTACGAGATCATCAGCGAAGTTAGATTTTAAACATTGTTTTCGATCATACTAATTTTTTACAGCAATCTCATGTAATTTTAGACCTTTGGTTTTTCTAATAGGATTAATAGCGTATTCATTAAACTTATCAAGCAAGTTAACCCTGGCTCTTGCTTCTAATTCTTTTTCTGGCTCCGGTATGCGATCTTTTGTATCACCTATTTCAACACAAGCTTGGTCAATGCCTTCAAGTATTTCTTGCATTGGTTGAGCTGCAGCTATTTGGTACACTACACACAGGTAAAGCTATTTGCGCCTCTTGCTCGTTCAATCGAAGATATGAGGATTGCATTGTCTCGCGAGTACGAAAGAAACAAGATGATTGGCAATCGTGTAATGCAATTGCGAAAGATCATGTTATTTGATTCTCTCAGTGACACTGAGAGTGAACGTGGACCCCTGACTGAGTCAGGTACTGGGTCATGGATAAAACAAAACCCCTGTCAAAATTGACAAAGTCGAACTATACAGTAAAAAAAAAAATGTTTATTGTTCTGAGGACGTAGTTATATGTGTACTCAAATATTACCCATTGATCATATTTCATTGAAAATGCAGATTTGTATGTTTTATTTGCGACATTTTGTACCGATTGTGGATGTGTATCAAAATATCTAAATATCTGGAACCTGTATTAAATGATGAGAAAGATATCTCCTGACATGCTCCTGCAGTTATGGATTTGATCGCTGTCTTTCCAAATATCTTACACCTTCCTGTATTTCCAAACTTGCAATTCTGACTTTATGTAGAAAGTCGTAAATTTTCTAAAGAATTATCTTTTGGGTTTGAATTTATGTGATCAACTATAAGTCCATATTTAACAACTCCATGAAAACATTAAAAAATAAAGGTATGTGGTTATCTTTTTGTCCGATGTTAAATCTAAAATAACCAGCATTATCGAGTCCACCGACTGGTTGTTTGTTTTTTTTTCAATCTGCATTTCTTGATTATACCACAGAGATGCTCATAATTTGTATATAAGGGATGTTTCACAAATTCGTATTTATTCATATACTCAATTCTCAATTGTCTTATCAATTCTTTGTCAATCATTTCATCGTGATTCATTTCGTTTTGAGCCTGATTTGTCTGAGTCGTTATATAATAATATTATTTGTCTAAATCATTATTTTGAAATCTTTTCAAATAATCCTGTTCTGTCTTTATTGGATATTTACATGTCAAGGTGTTTTTTGTCATAATAATGTTTCAGTTCTCTATATGTTTTACTGCTACATTTTACACATAATTGTGTTTTTCCTCTAACTACCAATACATTAATTGATGGCGACTCACCACAGTTTACTCATTTAAGATCTTCAATGTTAGCTTATGTTTCGATAAATATACTGTCGATGATAAATAGATTTCCTCCTTACGCTGTTAGAGTCGCTACGGATTCATTTTTATACATAAAAATATAAAGATTTATTAAAACCGCTACTTGGTAATGGTGAGTGGGGGGACATGGAGGATAAAGCAAGAAAATATACTCAGTTATTCTGAATCTGCTGACGTTAAAATTTAGGAAATCTATTACAAAATTAATAATCAATATCAAAGTCATCTGCACCATCTGTATACGATCATATGGCTGGACATAAGACTGTTTATCTTAATGGGTGCGGTGGTTCAGGAAAAACAACTCGTGCGATTAAATTATTTATGAACAACCATTCAGATATGATTGTTTTGACACATACACATAAACTCGCCAGAGAGATAAAAGAATGAAGAGTAAAATCATGCACATATCATAGTTTCTTTAAATGGTGCTGAGACACATGGACTCCTGAGCGAATGTGTGAAAAGTATATATCTAAGAATGTTATATGGGACGAGAAATGCACGGTGTTGTTAGAAATACAAACAAAATTCTTGATTGGTTATTGACAAAGAATATACTGCTGTGATTATGTGTGGTGATCATGGTCAACCACCACCATTTGTTGGACAGTCTCCACATGAATGGCTAAAGAATAATGTAGATTACTACGAGGAAATGATTGATGAGCCGCTGAAAGAGTTTAAAAGATTAAACAGACTACAGCCAGATTAAATCCAGTGTGAGATAAATCGTAAATTAATTCCAGAAACTACCATGAGTGATTTTTGGACTTTATAGAGACCCACTGATTTGATAGTCGCAAGTAGAAAGATAGTTCGTGATGAATTGCAAAAGAAATTATTTACGCTAAATAAAGAAAAGTTTTCAAATTTACCTGTACCATTATGTTATCACACAGCAGATACTCTACTACATAATATTGAAGTTGAAATTCCTGGTGGCGGAGTACAAAATCTTGTACTGAATGATATTGTTTTTGGTCGCTGTTGATATCGTTGAGAGTGCATTGAGCATGGATAAATCACCGTGGACGTTAGGACATGCTATAACGATTTACTTGTCACAGTGATTAACTATCTCTGATACAGATATCTGGATTGTAGATGATCGGATCGAATGGTCAAACTTGGTCTATCTTGCAGTATCTGGCGTCAGAAGAATAACTCAACTACATAGGGTTATTATAGATTACATGATAACTGAGGATATTACTAATGACCTTGTTGTCATAAAGAAAAAATTAGCGTCTTATAAGCAATGTGACAAAAATATAAAAGTGACATTGATATTGATATTGAATTTATTTTAACACCAAAACAACTACAGAATAATCAATGTGCAAGCTGTAACACAGTAATATCATGGCAATATTTGAATAATAATCCAATACAATTTACTGTAGATAGAATTAATAGTGATCTTGGTCACACACGTGAAAATATAATGCCACATGTCTTGAATGTAATCGACGTCGGGGCTCTAGTTTACATAAGTGAACATGGTGGTAATTGTGTATCTGGAGGAATTACCCACAATTGTTCACGTACAAATCCACGTTGAAGGGGTGTAGAATCTAATCTGTATATAGCATGTCTTCCAGTAAATCTAACCACGCTAGAAATTGTATGTGTGGTCACGCCCCAGATAGGGTCAGTATCTCTTTAATCAACACTCAAGCTCCCCTAGTTCGTTTTAGAATCTCAGTTACATTACCTAATACTGGTTGTTCACGACGTTGTCCGTATCTATCACTATGTGGTATATATATTTTTTGTAATTGCATAAGAAGGTTTCATTGAAGTTGCACGAGTAATTTCATTATTCAATGCAGATATCACACTTGGTAACCTTGCAACCCATTTACGACTTCACCGGACTTCAAGTCAGTAAATATTTCCTTCGCGTATTGATATCCAAATAACCGCTCAGCAAGTGTTCGTTTAAATCGTTCAACGATTGCCTCATCACGATGAATTTCAGTATGTCCTCGTCTGATTTTATTTTTTCATCAAGGATAATACTGCGCCAAGAAATTCTTTGCCAGGATCAACTTGTAATAGCTGTGGCCTTCGTAGACCACCACGTTGATAAATTCGCTCAAATGCAGAATTAACTTCAGATGCTGTCTTTGTTGATAATGGTTGTTCTCCTTTATATCTACTTGCAACGTCAACAACAATCAATGCGTATTTGTACGTGTATGACTTTCGTTCACGTGTTTGAATAATATCGCGTGGTAAAAACAAAATATCTGCTTGATGTACTTCGTTAGGAACACTGACATCAAAATGTGCGTATTTTTTAGGTGGTGGCAGATAAATTGGCCATATTTCCTGTCGTGCTAGCCAATTTCCAGCAACAGAACGTGAAACGTTTGCTGCTTCAGCAAGTTTAGTGATCGCTGCTTGCCTCTCCAATACCCTCTTGGGCTATAATAAATATATTCCATTATAATAATATAATTAAATACCAGCCCCTAACATTATTTTACTTTTCATAGTGGATTTTATCAGAAACTAGCGATTTTTTCTCCGATAGATTTTTTAGGTGTAGAATTTAATACCTGAATCAATTTCACATCTGCAAGATGCCTCTGCTGAAAATCTTTAGTTTTTTAAGCAACGTCATGAACATGACATGCCTGATCAATCTTATTTATTGGATGCTCTTCTGGTCTTGATTGGTTTTGATCATCAAGTCGAATATCAAGTCGAGTTCCAGGACCACAATAATTATATCCTGGACGGTGTTTCTCACCGGCGTATTTAGCCCATGGTAATCTAGGTAATTTTCCTAAAGAAGCAGCAATATCTCCAACTGTTTTTGGCCCTGAATCAGACATGGAGATAAATTTATATTTTTGTGTACCACAGATTACACATTTACCAGTTAATGCACGTCGTTTTTTCTCTTCGTTATTGTAGTTTATCCAGCAGTGGGTGTAGATAATCTGCATCGAACATGTTATTAATAATATGGATACAATAATTGACTTTTCGTCGACACAAAAACAGGAACCAGTAAAGCACCATCCAGCATTATCAAATTCGATAATGATGATTATAATAGGTCCATCTGGATCAGGTAAAACACAATTATTATTAAATTTAATAATGAGATGGTTGAGATGGAGAAAACTATATTTAATAGCACCTTCTGTAGATAATTAGCATTGCTAAGAAGTAATTAAGGATTTTAACGAGAAAGCGAAATCAATTAATAAAGACGGTGGCAATATTATTGATTTTATCACAGATATAGATGAAGCTCCATCTGTAGATGACTTAGATGGATTCATTAATAATCTCGTAGTATATGATGTTGTGATGCTGGACAAACAATCTAATCCAGCTAGACTATTTTCCAGGGGTAGACATAAAAATACTAACGTGATTAATGTTACATAATGTTACATAACGATACACACAAATGCCTAAGGTGATCAGAGATAACTGTACTATTTTGGTTGTGTTTAATGGAGTAGATAATTATACTCTATAGAATATCTATTATACTTGGTGTTCATAGTTTATATTTCATTATAGTATAGTACAAGTGATTATGATAAGTAAATAGGATACCCATTAGTATTTATAATGTCCAATGGAATATACAAGCTATAAATCTTCATTAACACTTGCAGTTTATATAATGAAGAGTACAGTGTCTTGTCCAATAAGACATTATGTTGGCTGATGACTAATGCAGGTTGATCAGTCAAGTACCTTGTCCAACAACACATTACATTGTCCAGTGCAGGCTCGTCAGTCAAGTGCATTGTCCAAAAACACATTATGTTGGTCAATGCAGGCTGATCAGTCAGGTACTCATTTGGTCAGCGTTCTATTTTTAAAGTACTACCTATTCTTCCAACACTCGTAAGATAGTGGAAATTTTAAGTATTAGATACATTATTTACTTATCAATAATTACAGTTCACCTTATATCTAAATATGAAAAATAGATAAAGTTGATAATGAACAAACATTTATTAGTGCTCAATTTGGAGATAATTCTATATCTTTAATACGATTTCATTTGAATTAAAAAGTTCAAACAGCATTCTTGTCTGTTAAAAGTAAACAATATAGACATACTGGTTGTGATGAACATCAACAAATGATGATGTTCCTTTCATGGCATTTAACAACAAAAGAGCAGCGTTTAACAATCTGTTTCACTAACTTGTATTAATAAGTTACCTAGAGGAAGGAGAAAATGTGACTGGCCAAGCAAGGTGGCTGTTTAATAGAGTTTCATATGTAAATTGACAAAAATTTTAGTTTTAGACAGGTGGTTTGTTAATAAAGGTGATTGACTTCAAAGACAACTCCAGAAAATTTATTTCTGAATGCATAATCAGCAAATATAGGATTATTTAACAGTTGAGTACCAGTATATGGACAATACATCTTCAAAGCTATTTTTCATGAGAAGCCTAAAAAGGTAAAATCCTCATGGTCATTAACCTTTTACGTTGACATGTGATAAGATCTGAATTTTTTTCCTTTTTGTGCTCAGAGCAGCAAACAATTTAGTATCAGCTCTCTATCCAGAAAAATGTCAGCAACTAAATCTAAATAATTCTTTTTTTTAAAAAAAAAATGTTTATTGCCAATGCATCAGAAAACAGATTTTTCTTGTAATCAAATACTTCTGAATTTATTGATTCAATCCATTGAAAAGATACATCCGAGTATTTTACATTTAAACTTTGAATGGAAAGTTTTTTTTCACACCATACTATGAATCAGAGTTTTAAACAATTTGTCTTAGCTCTGTGAAATCGATACCATCAACGTCAAAGATTACCATGTTTTTAGGAAATTGATCAAGGTATTCTAGTATAAAGAGCAAATGTTCCGTAAACACTTGTCATGAATTTGCAGGAAACACCACAGGATGGATCAGTATGGGGACTGTCTTCAGCATCTTGAAAGAAGTTTTGAATACCTAAAAAGGGCAAAGGCAGAAGCTTAAAATAACATTATAGTCACATAATATTTTGTCTATTACTTAGAAATGAAGAAATTTATTGCTTTTGATATGTTAGTCATTGAGGCCAAGTTGAGTAGCATTCTGAGCTGCAGTCATTTTCCTCAAGAAAAGATGCTGATGCTGAAGCAGATACATCAAGATGTATGTATGTGTGTATATATATATATATATATATATATATATATATATATATATATATATATATATATATATATATATATATATATATATATAAGAAAAATAATTTCGTACTGAACATATTTAATAGTATAATGGTAATAAGATATTATATTCATTTAAGTGTCAAAATATGTCACACTATATTAATGATGCCACAATATTGCATATAACTATAACTTTACTGAATAATATCGAATAATAAGCTCACACATTGCCATTTATTTTTTGAATTCATTACACAATCTTAATACCTTAAAAATAATATTATTTCCTCACAAATCCAACACTCCCAGATAAAACTTTTTATCTAAAAGGAGCAAAAAAAAAATATCTGCCCAAATAGGTGCCAGTCAAGCAGAGCAAGCTCTTTAAAACCTAGGGATTGGTGGCAAAAACCTGTGAATAGCTAACTACGTTCACTTGTGACAAGAAGCATGCTCTCAACAAGAAGGACCTCACAGAAGTTTAAATCAATGTTGATACAAGTTAGAGGAGTTCTCATTTAACAAGGAAAGTATACTCTATATTTCCAACATGTCTCGATTTTTGACATAGTTCTGTTCTTACAGTTTTAGCGACACTTTGTTTTCTTTACACAATTGTACTTAGGTGCTGGCACAGGTAACCTATGTGACGTCACAACTACAGGATTCATACACCTTTGGCGTCACACAATTCAAGGACTTTTCAAACTACTTTACCCAATTTTATCTAGGACCCCTATTTCCAGTGCACCTGAGGTATTATTTATTAATGGCCATTTAAAGGATTAGTGAGAATGCAGTAATTTCCTGCCAAAGGGCTTCGTAATATTTGTGCAATAGACTTGATAATTTATATTAGAAATTTTTTAAATAAAAAAATCTTGGGAAAGTAACAACACTTTATTTCTAAGAAAAGCAAACTAATATTGATGAGCCAGTAAAAGAATTATTGGCTACTGATTGACAATTTAAATCAGCAGCAGCTACTTACTCAAAATTGAAGGGAAATTTTTCAGTTCTTGGTAAAAATGGCCTGGCTTATTGTCAATCCAAGACACTGCTATGTGAGTGATAATACCCAATAAATCAACGGAGACAAATAAATGCACAACACTTATAAACAAAAATCAACATGGAAATTTTGATTGAGACTCAGAGATGATATCCCTCTTTCTATGGTAAAGGCAGATTTGTAGAATGTTTCATTATGGAGGTATGATGAATCACTTTTTATTCACTTTAAAGTATAAGGAAAATTAATTACCAGGTCTTGTATTCGTGTGTTTGACACCAGTTGGGGTTGATCACACACTTTTCAAGCATTTTTCTCCAAGTGCAATGAGTAAACTCGCGCAGAAAAACGCCCAGATAAATCTTACCTATTCTCAATGCTACGTAGGTTGTGTTTATCCTTTGGCGGGTTTGAACACAGCCTCCTGAATAGTCGGAAGCGATGAAAGTTTACGGAAATTGCCGAAGCCCACAAACTCTCCACGACACACTTCACAAAAACACATCGGCCGATCTCATTTCATAGCGATTTGCATAATTTATGCGTACCTGAAATTGTCTGGACTGGACAAAGTCGATTTCTGGAATAATTTCAATGCATTCACGTGACATTTAAAATCGTCTTCCGCGAACGCATGCCACGTGTCGCAGCGTCTAATTTATTATATCTGCTGTCGTGTGATCGCTCATCGAAATTTGACAGGTACATTTACACGTAGATTGCTCATTGTGTAGAAAGTAGCCTTTAAGGTAACAGTGTTACGGCCGTAATTTACGCCAAAGTTTGGTCGCGACGCCGAAAAAGTCAATAATAGACTTCCAGCAGACATTCGAATTTTAGATCGTACGCCGAAATTCAGAAGCTTGTGAGTACTATAAGAACAAATTGTGACCATTTTTGTGTACATTTTTCATTATCGTTTTGTTTCGAGAGTTTGAACGTATGATTCCCCATGTTTTAAAGTACAAAGATGTACCACTTCGCAGAAAATAAATCGACGAAGAAGAATGATTGTTGGAAAAAGAATTGCACGCTTCTTAATGCTCTTTATAATCAGGTACGCGCTCAGTTATAAATATCTTATTGGTAACGTTTTGTAGACCACCCAATAGCAAACAGTTTTATTTAGGTCACATGAAGTAATGGTATGAAAAAAAAAAAAACTTTCGTGCATCCGTTTGTCGACTACATTGATATTTTTCAAGGAGCAAGGCTTATTTTCAAGTACTTTTGTACTTTTCAAGGTAAAAACGATTTTCAAGGATGAAACGAAATTCAAGTACTTTTCAAGGTACCATGCGAACCATGAATACTAAGTTCGGTTTGTAGTTTTATGATGTTAAATATGCAATACTCCGAGTACTATATAAAACTCTCAATATATACATAATATATGTAAAATTCCAAAACGACTGGCTACATACAGGCGAGTTTTCTTAGCTAACACAATTCATTGAACCTCGTACAGGTAGTATGGTGGGTTAGAATTGGCAAATTCGCCTGCTGTTGTCCAGGTCACACTATAAGGCAAAGATTTGCACTACATTTCAGTTCAAATAATAAGTGATCGGTGCAGAGCTACCACAGGTTTATTCGTTCTGCTCTTTTTATCTTAAGATCAGACCATGGAAAAAGAGCAGAACTGCCTGATAAATGACCCTGAGCATTCATGTTGACATGACCTCAGTGTGGAAATTTTCTCTTTTGGCAGGTAAGGGACTTCCCAAGACACCCCAGCTACAAACGCTTGACATTTTCACGACCAGACAGCCTCAAAACCTATATCACCACCATATGACTCCTCATTCCTGGCTTTTCCTTTAGGCCTCGCCTTTACAGGGTACCACTATGCAGTTTTTGATAATAAATAATTAGTCTTAATATACCTCCCCGTTTGTTTGTATATCCCTACCGAGTTCGAAATCGGAAATGTTTAATGTGAAAAATAGTACACAGAACTTGGGCAATTACTTCTTGATTTATAATGTCTAACCTGGCATTCTCTGTGCCTTTCATGCTTAACGGACTTACCATACAAACACGTCGCTATGTTGGATACACTATGGGCGAGTTGATTTTCTTAGACAACATTGTGACGTAGTTTATATTATTCGGTAATTGCCGAACAATTTCGTAAGTTATCGTAATGTTGAGAGTTTTGAGTTATCTCTTTTTGCACACATGTTCGTAGAAATTAAACTGCTTGTTAAATCCACATGAAAGGCAAATTTGTGGTTATTATTTTTCTATGCTTGGTTCGACATAGTAAATATCGGAAGCAGACGACATACTATTTTCCTTCTGTGTACATAAATGTGTAGTCGTGCATACATCCCTTTTATGAAAATGGACTTGTCAAGAAACTGGAAATGGCTGGTGAACAAGGTCATCTTTGATAATGAAACACTCCGACCAGGAAATAATCATGTTTGACATTATAAATCAATAAATAAACTAAGTTCTGTGCATCTTTTATCTCATTTGTGCTTTTCGTTTTATAAATTGTAATGGGATACAAACAAACGGGGAGGTATATTCAGGCTAGCGAACGAACAAAGCAAAGCATCCATTTGATCCACTTATACAGGGACCAAACTTCGTGGATCAAACATCCGATGACCCGTCTCAACATGTTGACTCGGACGACATCCTTCCTACAAAATGGCCAATTTCCGTTGCGACCGGCCTAGGCCTTCTAGGTTACAAGGGATCGTCAGGGACCTCAACACAGTAAGTTTCCGGAAATCAGTCTGTCGTCCAGTCTGTATAATCCGGTTTTCTACAGTCAATTATGGAGACCAGTCTAGACCACATATAACCTCACTATACTCTACATTTACCGAACTCAGGCTCCAACAGATGAAGTCTTTCATTTTTCTCAACCGTTGGTCAATAGAAGAAACTCGTTAATTGGTGACTCTTTGGAAATCATAATTTCTATTTTTGGGCTATCCACGAGTTTGTTTTCTTCAGCGGCAGACTTCGACACTCTTCGCCATCTTGCGTCTCTGGCTCCTACATTTCTCGATCTCACTATGTCGTTGGAAGACAGTTATCCGAGCTTCCAATGAAGAAGTTTTCCGCCTTTTACCTATGGAGTTATGCCCTCCTCCTCCTCCACCCTCATCAACCATCAGGACCAGAGCTATAGCATCGGTCGATCTTATCATGAAAAATTATTTCCGCAGTCTGGTAGAACCACAGACATTTTGAACTGTTTAAATCATATATTGCATGACCCCATCATCAACCATCTTTATCATTTGCTGTTACCATAGCCTGTGTATTCGAACTTTTGTATAAATTTAATTCATTCAAAGGTAATTCTGGAGTAAACTATCCATTCACGAGATGATTGAATTGTTAACTTTTAGTAATAAGAAAATAATATGTTCCGTTACTAAATGCATTTAAGAAACGTAAGAAACAGATATATATATATATTATTATCTATAAAGTAATTTATTATAAATATTAATAATGTATCTGAATGTAGTTCAGACAGTACTGAATTTGGCGATATAGTGTTGTTATTTTTATTATCAGAATAATTAATTGATGTATACTATCGCAGATGCTTTATCGCGTTTATATCACATCATCTGTGCAGTTGGATGAGTAACAAAACAGATTGCGCAGCTTTTAACTTACATGAGTTCAAAAAGAGTTTTTTCGTAAAAGAAATTTTACGGTATGATTGTATTAAATAAATCATACAATATTCGAAAGTTATCAAACGAGACACACACACGCACACACGCGAAAACTATACCCTTCATTCATCCTGCAATATCAATTAGAAAGCGTTAATGAAAACCACAAAAGGGATTTTTCTATGCCACGATTCTCTCCGTTATGGAAGCAAACCGATAAGCCATAATTTTAGTCTAGAAAAAATTGATGATGGTTGTCGAAGTTTGAATTAAGAAAGTAAGCAACAGAAAGAGTAGTTTAAGTCATCATCTATTGTACTGATAGGAAATCAGTGTCCAACAGTCGCATTGTTGACTTTGCTAGGGAATCAGTGGGCTCGAGATCAACAGTTACATTGTGAACTTTCATCAAGCAAGCTTTTGACTAATTCTTCACTTTAATATCGCAAACATGATTGGCATGGAACTTTAACAATTTTTGTTTCAAGAAGAATGAGATCAGAAATTAAAAAAGAATCGAAACATATATTGTAGATACAGATGAAAATATACAAACTTCCAATGCTTATACAGGTTTATAATATCCACTGAAACTTGAATGAATAAAATTACTAAGGAGAATGCGATGCATAGGATGAAAATGTAACCTAATAGTAATAAATAAATAAATAAATAAATAAATAAATAAATAAATAAATAAATAAATATTGATTACCCATTGATGGCTGAGGGAGTAAAAATATTCTTTAGTTTTTTTGTATGACTATCGTCGTAGACCATGACACTGCAAATACATTTAATTTAAAAATAAAAGGACGATTGTTGCGAGAACAACAATAGAGAACTAACTAAATATGCATTAACGACATTGCTTTAGTGCATAAAATTCATTTTCTCCGTTGGGTATTATTCTATCAGTCAGCAAATCACTGCATATCAGCGAGTCCTTGCTTATCTCTATTACCCAAACAAAGAAACACGAGCTCCATAATCTATTCTAAGGTCCACTTGTAGAGTAAACCTATTTTTAAGTCCAAAATATTTATGCATCAAAATATTGTATGAAATTATGAATGCTGTGTCCAGTGATGTATGACGCAGGTCATTTATTGCTCTCTTATTTTAATTTCCACTTGCATTTTACGAGCTGGAATTTTGTAATTACTTGTTTCTCCGCATCATTAGAATAGTTAATGGCTCAACAAGCCCTTTTCGAAACTCCATCTTTCTACCACTCAAGAAGCACCTTCGTAACCAACAACATTTCGAAGATTTTAATAAGCACTCAAAAAGTTCAATCACATATGGAATATAATTGTATCGAATTATTGCTTTTACATATTTTCCCGTTATTATTACTTTTTAAAATGTTTCGGTCTTAATTCATAATACCGACAGTATTACATTTTAACCGCCCACTTTTGATTGTAATCCTATTCCAATAGTAGCAGAAAAGCTAAAAACTTAATAAAAATTCCTCCTCTCCCCCAATGCAAAGAAATTATAACAATAAGTGTTTTGCTACTGATTTATATAACTCAATAACACACACACACACACACACACACACACGTATATGTATATATATATATATATATATATATATATATATATATATATATATATATATAGAGAGAGAGAGAGAGAGAGAGAGAGAGAGAGAGAGAGAGAGAGAGAGAGAGAGAGAGAGAGAGAGAATGTGATCCACCTTGTACTCTAGAACGCTTTTTGAAATTTGTGAAAGTTTAGTTCGAGGAATCGTCCAATAATGTTTTAGTTGTAATTTGGATATGGTACTGTGAAGAAAGCTCGAAGTTTCAGAGTTTATATTTGTGACATTATAATAGATAGTGACCTTCTGTTTTAATATATTCTCGTGTATCCTCAATAAAAGGATGGTTTGTATTAAGAAAACAATGTGTATTTAATATTGGTTGGTTTTATAGTAAGTAAGTAGCTATTATTTGTTGTTTTCCTTAAAGAGACAGTCTGATTTCATACAGCGAATGACTTGCTATATTCCTTACGGACACGATAGTTTGAAGATAATAATTAAACTCTTCCAGTATAAATAATCTATGGAAATGTCTTGGATTATTCTAATAGAAATCATTGAATATAACATCTTAGTTGCATAATACTTCAAAAGTGGATCTTTGACCAATACACTATCAAATATGGATTACTATTACCAGAAATAGAAAAGCATTAATAATTTTGTCTTTTACAAAAATACAGATCAGCAGCATTTACCCAAATTGGACAGAAAGTGCCGTAGTTTGTTGTTGTTGTTGGGCTCAACGTCATTTTTCAGCACACGATAGGCTATACATAGCGGCCAGTATTAATGGCGGAGGAAGAAATCGGGAAATCACCGGAAAGAACCACCGACCCACGAGAAGCTACTGGCAAGCTTTCTCGCATATCCACATTCGCAGAATCCTAGACTCGAACCCACGCAGACAGAGATGAGATGGCAGTGATCCGTAAAGGACAATGCTTTAGACCACTCGGAGCCCCGTGTCGTAGTTTGAACGACTATCAGATTTCTATAAACAATATTGTTTCGATACATCATCCACCTGCGTTACAAGAAGTCGAAAAACAATTACACAAATTTATCCTTCTTTTAAAACAAAACATAAATTAATAAAGAAACAAACGAAGCAAGCTGAACCGAATTTCAAAAGGTTGGTAAATACACCTACTGACATATTGAAGAAATGATCCTGATATGCGATGCTATATAACATATAAAAGATGAAGAATACTTACCTTAATTGATCTTATAACATCCAATAAACAACATTTGATAAATTTTATCAGAGAGCATTATACAAACCCAAATGCTCTTGCATTTGGCTAGTGAGGACATATTAATCAGGCGAGCGATTTCGAGCTCACTTGGGCCTCCTGTTACTAAACCATGTGATGGACAGATAACTGTCAATGCCGGACAATTTATGAATCAACAGTGTTGTATTTAAAATTAAATTCCTTATGAATAGGACCTGTATATTTGCTTGTGATGTCATCGTGATCGCAAATTTGATGAGAACTTGGATGATGCACTATCAATTGTTCTAATTTCTTTCACGGATGGAATATATTTGTATCCTATTATTTTTTCATATCCTTTTCTAATAATATTATGTTTTATGCCAATATCCTGTTCCAAATTTTTTTAATATTTTAGAATCATTCTAGGTATTTTTAGTTTCAGCAAAGGAAAATCGGCATGAACTGTGTAAATTCCAAAGACATTAATGATAGTAATATTTTTCTGCCCAATCTGGTTAAATTCTGAAGGGAATTTTTAAACAAGAAAAAAAGGTTAGGTCATTAAATTTTGACACGCTGAGAACGGTGACTCGTATTTACGGAATCACTCTCGGTCGATCGGCATCATCTTAACAAACTGACAAAGCGTTTGTCCTATAACGATCCCTGAACATTTTGTCCTAACTGGTTACGAACGTTTTTGAAAACGTATCTCAGTCTGTTCTCGTACAACTCTGTGGTCATAAACTATGTAAAAGAAAGAAACAAAAACCATAAAGTTTTACAATACTTCACAGCTAATTTGAATATCAAAGTTATAAATGAAAATGAGAGAGGAACTTCCAGTATTTATGTAGTGAATCCCAAACAAACCTGATAAAGTCGTATGTTTGCCCTAATGAATGAAACGTTACAAAGAACTTTCAAAATCGAAAATCAACTGGTCTGCTAAGATTCATGATGATGCGCCAATATCAGCCATTTTCTTGTTGATATCGACTCCTAGGCAGAGCAGTAGAATATGATTGTTATATCTTCTTGATATATCTTCTTGATCCAGAGTACAACTCACCTTGTCCTTTTGCAGTATGTTATTTAGGAAGATGAAAGGCACAAATGTGCGACAGGACTCTGTCCATAATTTTATTGTGAAGACCAATGGTTTTGATGTTCAGACTGAAAGCGTATTTGATGAAAAAGGTTAAGAGAGCTTGATGACAGCCCGAAGTGTGTTGTTGGCCTTTGACACCAAGAACAGTTCGGAGTAAATCCTGGCGAACGTAAATTTTGAACAAAACGTCAGCCCATAATGGGTATTTTGGGCCTATGTAGAAAAGGAAGTCTTGACCATGGAGAACAGGTATTAGGATAACATGATTTCTCCCTGAAACGGGCAGGATGAATCTGACACAATTTTTTGCAGGAAGGTTGTTGGTTGACAGAAAAATTGTTATAGTAGCCATCTTGTTGGGAACGGTCTTCTTGTCTGAGAATAGGGCTGTAAGACTTCCTTCACCTGGTGTCCTGTGGAGGCGCTCCTTTCTGTTTCATTGGACTCTATCTCTGAAAAGGGCTGAAGTCTTGGATATTTTGCCTGTGTGCGTTGCTCTTTGGTGGTCATTTTCTACATGAACATGTTAGAGCAGGTTGGATTAAAATGGCAGTGAAAACTGTGGCATTATCTTTTTTTTAAGGCAGGATGATGTGGAGAAAAAAACATTTTTTATGGACAATGCAAGTTCACTGTTGTTGTCATGGAACTTACAGTGTATATTGTGCAGCTCTAGGTAGAACATATACCATTCTCAAGACAAAGCTCCATGTGTAATTAGTTATCGATGACTTATACAGACATGGATGTCAAGTCAAGCATGAATCTAATTGCAATGACGTATGCATCTTAAAGAATGCTTCGTTAAAATTTTAGGGGAGATGCAGAAAGACAGGTCTGTTAACACTTTGGTCTACCTAACTAAACAATGTATTAAACCAGAGATTAAACCAGACTGTGGAAATTAGCGCGCGCGCATGTGTGTGCGTATGTGATTTGGATTTTTAACGTAACTTTAACAGTTTTTCAGTAATATCGCTACGATTTCTGCATTGTGACAGTTTATATTGATGTCTTGCATTGGGGCATCGTGCCGCAGACATGCAGCATTATGTCACACCCAATCACATTATCCTGACACCAGGCCGACCAGTCCTATCACTAACCACTTAATGCTGAGAGCCAAGCGAGGCAGCTGTTAGTACCATTTTTGCAAGTATTTGGTATGACACGGGTTCGAACCCGCGACCCCACAGGCTGAGGAAGACGCTCTAACCGCTTAGGCCACGGAGCAGTCGGAAATTGTTTGGTAGTCGACTGATGTAGGCACTTTGTATAATTGCAACGAAGGCACAGGCAGAACCCAAAATACTTTGATCCATAAGTGGATGCTAAGTCCTCTTTGGACAATGTCAAATTGTGTATGCAAGACAGTGTTTGCACTGGATATGCTATCAAATTGTGACTCGGTAATCTCCAGATATTCACCGAACTAATCAAGAATAGTACAGGAACAGTACAAAACATCCAGGAAAGGAATGCTGCTGGAGCCTGCCCTTGGTTGTAATGAATCCGGTGCTATGAATCTCCAGTGGTCTTAAAATATTACTAGGCATCTGGAAGTGTTTCCATTGCCGATGTTCTGCTGTAATAAAGCTAAAGCGACTGGTGCTCATCTTCGAATAGTACACGGTACATAATTGTTATCTGGAACCTGAGACTCGCACATTGCTGTAGCTGGTGTAACAGGTTGTTTAGTAGCTCTATGGTGTTCCCAATGACATTCTGTGACAAACTGGATAGATAATGTTCGTTATTCAATGCCGGTGCTAGGACTATCGATTTTGGATATCTGGCGTGCTACACTTTGAAGAAACCAAGCTTGGGTATATTGAGATGGTTGTAAACTGATGAATTGGGTTCCAAGGGTTGTTATCGCCAGGGGCGGTTGTGGGAGATAAGCACCCACTTCCCCTAGAAATCCCCCAATGGCTTGCGTCTGTGATAGCCTCTGACAACCAAATCAGCTCCAGGCCTTCACGGGTGGCTTTACTAAGCCCGGCGGAACCTGTTTAAACTAACTGGAGAAGGGATGGCAGGCAAGTTTCTGGCGCCTCAAAACTAGATGCTTCGGGCAGATGGGGCCCGTTAACCTTGGGTGGTAGCCCGTCTAAGAGAAGGTAAACTCTGATTTCAAACCTTCGCTGCCTTGCGACTATACCATTACATGGGAAAGGCTAAGGGAGTAAACCCAACAGAAAATCCGGAGACGGAGTCCCTAAGGCGACTTGTCACTGCATTTAGTGACATCTCGGCAACTCCTGCGACGCCGCTGGTGCCATGACGTATCGGCTTGTCCTTTCCCTTGGATCCATCAGCTGCGTGGAGAGGGGGAGTCAGTTGCATGGGCAACAGCTGATTCTCCATATAACCTTGCCCAGGCTTGCGCCCTGGAGAGGACACTCCAGCTTCGCTTCACAGCGTTGACACAACACGGGAAGCAAGAGTTACCGGTTATAAGTCACCACTCGATTGGCGTAGAGTTAGACGCCTGGGGTTGCTTCCGACGGTGGTAGAGACCAACAGATCTCATTGGACAGCTATCGCCCGCCTCAAGCTGGGCAGCCCCCAGCCAATAAGGTGCCGTTCCGCCACAGCTCGCCTGCCTTGCTGGGTGAGCAGGGCTTAAGATACGTGAGTACATGACAAGCGGGCTGCAACTACAGCACCAAGAAAAAACAAACGAAAAACAAGGAAATCAACAATCCTCAAGCTAGGTACCTGGAACGTCCGGACTATGCTGACAGGGCTTTCAGATGATCTCTAGGCAATCAGTGATGTTCGAAAGACTAAAGTCATCAACGACGAACTCGCAAGACTCCATGTCCATATCGCCTCACTTCAAGAGACACGGCTACCAGATTCGGGGTCCCTCAGAGAAAAGAACTACACGTTCTTCTGGCAAGGAAAGAGCTCAGACGAAGTTAGGGAGTATGGTGTTGGTTTTGTTGTCAGAAACTCTCTGCTGGCTATGATAGAACCCTGCCAACAAGGAAACGAAAGACTGCTATCTCTTCGCCTCCACACCACAACCGGGCTAGTTAATCTCATCAGTGTTTACGCTCCCACACTCAGTGCCACCACAGATACCAAGGATGCGTTTTACAACGAGCTCGACTTGCTCATCGACAATATTCCGAAGGAAGAGAACTTGATATTACTGGGCGACTTCAACGCTAGGGTGGGTGCCGATCACGACTCCTGGCCTTTGTGTCTCGGCAAGTTTGGCATTGGGAAGATGAATGAAAACGGGCAACGTCTACTAGAGATGTGCTCGTTCCACAACCTCAGCATCACCAATTCATTTTTTCAGACAAAACCACAGCACAAAGTGTCTTGGAAGCATCCCCGATCCAAACACTGGCATCAGCTGGACTTGATTATCACAAGACGTTCAGCCATGAAGGGTGTGCAGCTTACTCTACATTCCACAGCGCTGACTGCGACACCGATCACTCTCTAGTCTGCTGTAAATTTAAGCTTCAACCAAAGATCCACCACTCTAGGCAAGTGGGTAAACCACACATCGATGTGAGCAAGACGTCATATCCAGACAAGGCTGAAGAATTCACTTATGCCCTCTCCAAGGCGTTCAGTTCAGAACCTCCCTACGGCAGTGCCAAAGAGAGATGGGGCAACATCAGAGATACTGTGTACAGTGCAGCCACAAGAATCTTTGGTAAGAAGCAGACAAAGAACAATGAATGGTTTGACGCCAATTCCGCCACACTCATGCCAGCAATAGAAGAGCGTCGCAGTGCCCACCTGGAATTCAATCGTTCTCCCTGCGTGAGGACACTACATGCATATAGGTCTACCAGAAGCAAAGTGCAGAGGTTAGCACGGCAATGCGTTAATGAATACTGGCTTCTACTCTGTCAGAGCATCCAGTCAGCAGTAGACAACGGAAACATCAGAGACATGTATAATGGTATAAAGAAAGCAATGGGTCCAACGAAGAAAGTGAAGGTCCACTGAAGTCTTCTGCAGGAGATATCATTCATGACAAGAACAAACAGATGGAGCGCTGGGTGGAGTACTACTCCGAACTGTATTCCAGAGAGAATAACGTGACCAACAATGCCCTCAACGCCATTGAAAACCTCCCTTGTTTGACCAAACTGGATGAGAAACCTACTGAGACAGAACTAAAGCTAGCATTAGAGAAACTGGCCACAGGTAAAGCCCCAGGAAAGGATGGCATCCCAGCAGAAGTCATCAAATGTGGTGGCAGTGTGCTGTTCACACACCTTTATGATCTTCTCTGCCAGTGCTGGGATGAAGGTGCAGTGACTCAGGACATGAGAGACGCCAACATCATAACCCTATATAAGAACAAGGGCGACAGAAGTGACTGCAACAACTACAGGGGCATATCACTTCTCAGCATCGTGGGTAAAGTCTTCGCTAGAGTCATCCTGAACAGACTGCAGACGCTTGCCGACAGAGTGTATCCAGAGTCTCAGTGTGGGTTCCGCGCAGAGAGGTCTACAATCGACATGATCTTCTCCATCAGGCAACTGCAGAAGAAATGCAGGGAACAACACAGACCCCTCTTCCTGGCTTTTATAGACCTCACCAAAGCATTCGATCTGGTCAGCAGAGACGGACTCTTCAAAATCCTGACGAAGATTGGATGCCCTCCAAAGCTGTTAAGCATGGTCCAGACCTTCCATGAAGACATGAAAGGCACAGTGCAGTATGACGGCTCATCGTCCGAACCATTCAATATCCACAGCGGAGTGAAACAAGGCTGTGTCCTTGCCTTCACGCTCTTTGGCATCTTCTTCGCTGTCCTGCTTAAGTACGCCTTTGGGGCGTCCACAGAAAGGATCTACCTGCACACGCGTTCAGACGGCAGACTGTTGGCACGACTGAAGGCAATGAGCAAAGTAAGAAAAGCAACCATTAGGGACATGCTCTTTGCAGATGATGCTGCTATAGTCACTCACACAGAAGCTGAACTACAACGCCTGATGGACCGCTTAGCTAAAGCATGTGATGAATTCGGGCTGACCATCAGCCTAAAGAAAACCAACGTGATGGCTCAGGACGCAGACCCTCCCAGCATAACCATTAACAACTACAAACTAGAAGTAATCAGTGAGTTCACTTACCTTGGCTCTACCATCACCAACAACCTCTCAGTCGATGCCGAGCTCAACAAGCGGATTGGAAAGGCGTCAACAACTCTCTCTAGATTGTCGAAGA
Source organism: Potamilus streckersoni (assembly GCA_016746295.1). Lineage (NCBI taxonomy): Eukaryota > Metazoa > Mollusca > Bivalvia > Unionida > Unionidae > Potamilus > Potamilus streckersoni. The sequence goes on from JAEAOA010001763.1 coordinate 3,815,241, forward strand.
GAGTGTGAAACAACAACAAGCTGAAATTAAACACTAAGATCACCGTGTACCGTGCCTGCGTGCTTAGCACTCTTCTGTATGCCAGTGAAACTTGGACCCTGTACGCCTCTCAGGAGAAACGATTAAGCGCCTTTCACATGCGTTGTATCCGTCGCATACTTGGGATCACCTGGAGCAATCGTGTGACAAACAACGAGGTGCTTCAACATGCCAAAATTCCCAGCATGGTCACATTCCTCCGCCAACGTCGCATCAGATGGCTGGGCCATGTGCATCGAATGGATGATGGACGGATCCCCAAAGACCTTCTCTACTCTAAGCTTGCCTCAGGCAGAAGATCAATAGGACGGCCACATCTTCGCTTCAAGGATGTCTGCAAGCAGGATATGAAAGCTCTTAAAATAGAGGTCAACACCTGGGAAGAGCTTGCCCTCGACATGCTCTGTACACAGGTCTGAAAGCCAGCGAGGAAAAGTTATGACAGATTGCTGATGAGAAAAGATCTCAGAGGAAGAGGATGCAGTTCCAACAAAGACCTGAGTCATACTTCAAGTGTAGCAACTGCAGCAAGGATTGCCACTCCCGTGTGGGACTTTATAGTCACAGAAGACGTTGCACATCTACAAACTTGGACACCTTTCATGGGCGTATTTCCATCGTCTCTCGAGACTAACGGAAGCCAACCAAACTGATGAACATTTGAAATGGTCAAGAGGCCATTCGAATTTTATTAATCAAAAGTGTCATTAGTTTTCTTGAAAACACAGGTTATCTAAATCCTGATTGGTTAGCTGCTGAAGTACTTGACCTTGCTGACAAAGTTAGATTAAGAATGAATATTCAGCTCTCATCCATTTCTGTATTATAACTAGAAAAAATTTATATAAAGGATTAAGTGAGAATTAGTTATTCCAAGCAAAAACGTTGGTCTTTGAGGAGTTATTTAGCTTTTAATTATTCATTGGAATTACAAGAGAGCTCACACTTTCTAATTTAGTAGCAGTTTTTGGAATTATTCATCCCACAACACAAATTTCCTTAAAGGAGACCAGACAAAATTTTTCCTTTTATGTATGTAATTCTCTACAAATTTTTATTCGACTGTAAAGTTTCTAAATTACATATCATAGGCTGGTAGTAATTATATTACACGGAAGATACCACGATTCATTTAAAGACATTTTGGATCATATTGTAATACATAAAGACTAATGGCACATCAGCACAATGGAGTGATCTTCATTTGGAATACCACTGGAACTCATTTGGATACTCGATATTTTTGACTTGTAATAGAATTTAGGGCTATGTAAGATTTAATTCACAATACTGCTGATTATTTTTAATTTATAGTTTTGGGAAGTAAATCATATTTTTAATTTTGCAAGACTTTTTGGTTTTTGCTCTTTTCTGTTAGTTTATGGCAAAGAAAATTGAGGGCTCATCCCACAACACAAATTTCCTGAAAGGAGACCAGACATAAAATTTTTATTTATGTAATTCTCTACAAATTTTAATTTGACTGTAAAGTGTATAAATTACATATCATAGGCTGGTAGTGATTATATTACACGGAAGATGCCACGATTCCGTAAATTGATAAGCTTTTTTCGCATTTTTATGAGACGACAGATCACGTGGTCCCATGATGCAATACTAGCCAGTCCTGAAACAGAAACAAGGTGAGCAATACAGGGAAATCAGATTTGGGTTGCACATTAAAAAGTTGAATCTGCTTCCAAGAGCTGCTTAAAACTTATATCTGGTGAACTTTGTGTTAAGAATTTAAAAAAAGCAATGATTTTAACATAAATACTAATACATTGTGTGCTGTGCAAAAAATGTGATAAGGATTAAGTGATCTGATCGAACCTATGTACAAATTAAAATTTTACCACAATACAATAAATTCATCTAAGAAGAATGAGATTCAATTGTATTAAATGTACATAACATATTCATTACCAACCCCCAACACACCACCTAAGGACTAGAATTTTTAAACTATACATCCAACACTGAAACACTGAGAGATAATACTGAATTCTGTTTTTAGGCACATGCCCAGGGTTAGTGACCTGAATGAACTCACAAGCCCTGACTGAAATTCTACAAGACCAGACAGTTCATACCTGTCAAGTCTCAAGCAGGGAGAAAAACCTCCCGATTTTAGGGGTATTTTCACACCTATCTCCTGATCTAGTAATATCTCCCAATTCTTAGGGCCTCACAGTCTGAAGGGGTCTTTCATTTTTATGTTATACCTAAAAAGGGCTTCTACAGCTTCCCATAGCTTAGGGCCTCGCTATGTCTAAATCCAGCACTGGATGCAATAACATCACACATTTCTTTTCTTCAATAATTAGAATGTTAAGATGAAACATTATTCACGTAAATTAAAAAATTTTTAAAACAACTACAACAGTACTATCGTAAAAATAATTTAAAAAAAAATAAAATTGTCACCAATTAGCTTAAATCTCATGAATGATCACTGTGAATGCTGTGTAATTTTCTCTACAAACAAAATCACATCTCCATTTCAGCCAAAGAAACTGGGCAGTTAACACCTGACATTCTCTACCATATATGTAAAGTTTTATTACCATTATTAAATTAAAAGAAGGAATAAAACAATAATACCATGCAGTACGTGTGCCCCCCAAAAACTAATGAAGAATAAATATTTTCATTCGTAAACAGTGTTACAATCCTTAAGACTTAAACCTAAGGAAATAAGGTGTGACATAAAACGTGGGAAAAACAGTTGAAACATGTACAGTAACTTGTGACTGCAGATTGGAACTGTCAAAATGAAGTCCTATATACATTGTAAGTTACAACAAAATAGGGAATAGTTTATTTGCCAATTAATTGCTGGTGCTTAGACACACTTTCAAACTCGGTCCAAACAGCAGTCCTTTTCAAAAGATAAATACATAAAGATTAACTGTTAATTAGTCATATTGGCTTCATTGCTTGTGTACTTAAGTCAAAACTTAAGCTATTTTACAGTTTAGCCACAGCTGACCAGAATATGAAAAAGGGGCTTGTCCTGGAGGATTATAAGGTGTATCACAGGAAGATATTGCTTGTCCCTTGATGAGCACACGCTCCTTGGAAAAAGGGGGTATGGGTCATCAGTCGCCTCTCCACAATTTGTATTGTCAGTCAGTTAATGTGAAACTTTGATTTTATACCCGACCTCTTTTTTTAAATTGCTTTCTAATCTGTTAATGGGAAAGTTTTATATCAGTTCCAATCACTACAGATTACCGTTTACTACCGATTACTACATAAAACCGGCATAGACTAAAAGGTGCTTATTTGTTGTTTTTTTTAAATGTAAAAAAATAAAGATTACTGAAATATGTTTTCAATTCAAAACTGAAATCAGGGGTTTAAAATCTTATTTCTAACAAAGCTTCCATTTCATTAAAATCAGATCTCGATTTCACATAGGACTGTGGTGCTTTGATTTAGATTGTAGTGTGTCATGGCATGTATGTCAACATCCTGAAAATACAAATACAAACAGGCAAATGTTATTTTTTTAATACATGCCTGATGGGCACCTCACTTTGAATTTAGGATGGGCTCAAACAAAAACTAGAATAACCCCAAGTGTCGAGTTACAGAATATTTTTAGCACTGCTGGTGTAGATAAAAGATGTGCGAATTGATTGTTGCATTTTGAGGTCACTTACTAGGTCTTCTTCCTAATTTCAAAACTCAAATGTTTAACTTGTCCCAGGATTTAGTATATCTTTTATGCTAGCAAATGTTGGAATGTTAGAATCACTACTATGACATCGCATCTGGAAAGGGACCAAACAGGTGTGCAAATTTTGCAAACGGCCACGGAAATTTAACACCTTGAAGATATGTCAATATTTATATATTGACATTACGGTCACAAATGATACTTAAGAATAAGGTTTTCTTCTATAGTGCTTTTATTATTATTCTATATTTGTATTGATTTCTGGTCTCCTTCAAAATATATGAGAAATTGCAATCGTTTTTTTAAAAATTTATATTCACTTAGGGTTTAATTTTTTTAGTATTTTGGTATTTTAATTTCACATATCTGAGAAAACTTTAGTGATAGCACCATGTCATCTAAATTGGAGAACTTTGTTTCAGGTCTTGCCCAGGAATGGTTCAAGTCTTTAGTCATATTATATATATATATATATATATATATATATATATATATATATATATATATATATATATATATATATATATATATATACAGAGAGAGAGAGAGAGAGAGAGAGAGAGAGAGAGAGAGAGAGAGAGAGAGAATGTGCATTAATTTTCATGACTACTGGGTCATTTAGTAAATACCATGTTATAAAAAAATTTCTTAATGACTGGGTTTGTACTTCATGACGAGGTCTTTTGTTTCAAGATAGTGAACAGTACTCTTATCAAAGTAAGCTCTGACCCCCAGTGGTCTAAAGTGATGTCTGTTACAGAACACTGCCATCTCACCTCTGTCTGAATGGGTTTGAGTCTCTGATTCGGCAAATGTGGATATGCAAAAAAAGAAAGCTTGCCAGTAGCTTATCATTTTAAAAAAAACAAGTGGACCTTATTCCTGATTGGCTAGCTGCTAAAGTACCCAACCTTGTTAACACAGTTAGACTGATTTAGACAGAATATTCAACTCACATTTATTTCTGTATTAAGTCTTAGTTGTTATATAAGGGATGATTTACTAAGAACTGTTATTCCTAACAAAATATCAATCATATGGGAGTAATTTATTTGGAATCATTTAAAAGGAATTAATTTATTTAATTATTCATTGGAATTACAAAGTGCTCAGATTTACGATTTAGAATATTTTTTGAATTACTGTGACTTAATTTAAAAAGATTTTCGATTATATTATTGAAACAAGAGAACTATTGGCACTTTAGCACTGAAGAGTGAAGTTCATTTGAAATAGAAATGGAACTCATCTCTATACTTCTGGACTTATGATATAACTTTAGGACTATTTAGGATTGACCATACTATATATATATATATATATATATATATATATATATATATATATATATATATATATATATATATATATAATTAATTTTGAATTTTCATCTTTTATTTATAGGGAAATAAATTATATTTATTTTGAATTTTGCAAAACTTGTTAGTTTTTGCTCTTTTCTATTACCTAGTTTAAGACCATATAGCTGTATCAATTTTAACAGGAACACAAGAAATGAAAGTGTATTTCATCAGCTTTGGTCCCCCCAAAGTGTTTCTCAGGAATAAACAGACAAAAGTGAAGATTAAAATTTTATATCCAAAGCAATTTAATTTGCCTTTAACACTTATTCTCTGACTGGCAAAGTATGAAATAAAGAATGTACTATATGACAAGGATATATACATAATATACAAAAATTTAGTGCTGATCCCATTTAACAAGCGGATCTGTGTTCGTTCACCTGGCTGACATATATCTAAAAGCCAAATTCTTGGCAGTTAAATATGGGTTAGTATGATACTTTCTGAAAAAAGTTTTCTCATATTTTTATATCTCATTTTTATTTAAAAGCACCTTAAGATCATTTGTCAAATGTTGAAATACATCCATTACAGAATACTTTCTAAACAATTTGGTCACATTCCATGTTTTGTTTTGCAATAAAGTTGTACTTTATCATATTTTTAGTATCAGTGGCCATATTTCATGGTGGATGTAAAAGCTTTCAAGCTAGGATGTTTACTGTTAAATTTAGTCAAATTCTGTTCAGCAGATATTTAGATGTAGTTATTAAAAGCTTTTCTGTTTGTAGTAAAAGCAGCCATAATTGATGGCATTTGTATAAATTTAAAAGTGTTCATGCCAAGATGGTCTATATCATAGGATAATTCTCTTTAACAGCTTATGCGAAGAAATCATCTAAAAGATTTCCTTGTTTAGCAACAGAGGCCACATTTAATTTTTAATCAGCATCACTAGCAAAAATCTGTAAGTTCTCAATTTTTTTTCTGTCAAATCTGATCCAATTCTTTTGAGCAGTTTTTAAGCAGAAATTGTTGAATTATTTTCAAATTTTAGTAATGGCAGCTATTTTTTACTGCATATCCAAAGCATTTGTGCATACCTTAAATCCATTTTAAGCTGGATGCTTTCTATCAAATTTGTTCCAATTTTGTTGTGTGATTTATGAAAAGCCATTTAATGGGTTTCTTTATTTTGTAACAGTGGTCATATTTGAAAGAAAAGCAATGGTATATGCATACATCAAAAAGCCATCTCTACCAGGGTTTTCTGTAGATTTTTAAAAAATTTACCGAGAAGCCATTTAAAGGATTTTTAATTTTTTTTAATGTTAGCTATATTAAATGATGCATTGGCATCCAATGAATAAATCTGAATGGATCTAATACCAGAATGCTCCCATTAAAATCATATTCATATTGGTTAACAAGTTTTTTTAGAAGCAGTAAATAGTAATTATGATAATGCATTAAGGGCCATGGCCATAAGCTCCCTTCACCTTAAAATCAGGTGAACTAAAAATTAAATTTATAGTACAGTCATTTGAAAAACAAACTTCAGTAATACAAAACACACAATTTTTTCACTCATTGTAAAAGCATGACAGTTTGATTTGTTGAAAATTGAATACAATAATTTAAATTATAATCATGATTAATTTGTTACATTTTCGAGATCAACTAAACTTTTTGACCAACAAAAAAAGCAGTGTGAAAAATTTCTGATGAATGATTAAAACATGTTAAGGCCTATGTACAAGTTCAAAATACTAACTAATAAATGCGAGTACATTTCAATCAATACCCAATTAAATGAACTAAAATCCACACATAAGGAATTTGCCTGTAAAAGTGAATTTAAATGACTTTAGTGATCCCTGGCTGGGGACAATGAACCCTTAAGGGAAATTTCATCATCCCCTCACTTTCCATGCATCATACTAAAGTCTTCTAATTTTAATAATTAAGTGTTTAATAATATCTGTGCTCTTTTCAATTTACTGAAAACCAGGAATTATCCATGCCTTCACATACCATGTTTAATTTTTAAGTCTATGCTTGTGACTGTTAAAATAGTGTAGCAAAATTATAACTGCAATTGTTTGATAACAGAACCATAGCTTATGTCTGACAAATTTATCATCTTTACCTCCTGGTCTTATCATCTGAGAAACACTGTACACTACTAGCTTATACTGAACATGTAACTAATACAATGTACACTAATACTATGTACACTTATCTACTCTATTTACTTGCTTGTAAGTGGAGTCAAACTTCAAACAACAAACACCCTGATCTGCCATTGCATAATGTGCTGAAGATTAGGGTCTGTGTTGTTTGTTCTACTTATTACCTAGAACAAATTGCACTGATCCAGATTTGCTGGCACATTAAGTCATGGCAGATCTAAGTTTGTACATTTTGCAGTTGCACTCTTCTTATAAGCAAATACAGATGGTATGTACACTTAACTAAATCACAGCACACTTAATGTGCTATGATTTAGTTAAGCACAAATAGTGGGGTCCAAGATCAAATCCAAGTCTACTATTTCATTGCATTCCTTATATTTATCATCCATAAAAATGAAGTAAAAGCATTTTTATGATTCAACTCATCAAGGATAATGCAATTAAGTTCAAATTTTAAGATTTTTATCAAAGTTCTTATCTTTTTCTATAAGGACTTCATCTACCTAAAAACGGTGAAATTAATAAATGCTCAAGGTTTGGCAGTGATACTTTAGAAGAAAATGAATGCTACATGATTGAATGACTAACCTAGCTAACAGAAATTTTACAACACAATAGTCTAACGATTTAATGACTAATATGTCTAACAGAAACTTTAGAATTCTGTAGTCTAATGTTGTGAAAGCACTTTGGTATCAGTCAGCAACAAAGCATCAAGAAGCACAACATTCACTTTATTAATTTTCAATTATTTTTGGCAAGCAAAGAAAAGAGAGATTCTATGTGTTTAGCTACAAGATCCACCAGAGTGGGCCTTTCTCTGGGAACATGTGTCCGTGGTACACTAGCACCATCACTGTCACTCCCTTGCTGTCGAACATTTGACCCACTCTGATCTGAACTCTCAGAGCCAGAATCCTGCTGCTGCCTTTCCTCCCTATCAACATCCTTACTGGTCCCTGGCTTGGGAGAATATGCTCTTTTAGTGGATTTTGTCTCCTTCATTTCCATCCTTTCATCTGCATTCATTTCTTTTGTAGAGGTTTCTGAGTCCATTTTTTCAGTTTCTTCGGTGACTTTATCATTTGCAATTTGTTCTAAGCTTTCAACTTTGTCTTCATTTATTGATGACTCTGTCTTTTTAACCTCCACATTCTTTTCCTGCAAGTCTTCATTAGAGCTGTTTTCATGATTTTCTGTGCTACTACTTCTTTCTTCCTCTCCCTTACTGCTAAGACGCCTTCGCTTTGATGGTGTTTCACCTGAAATATTCAGTGTATCACATAATGATAAATTGATGACTAATCTAATAAAATGATCTAAACATAATAAAAACAGACTTTTTTCTTCACATGTCAAAGGTCAAATTGGAATGAAGTAGATTGACAACACCCATCATTAGTGCATATAATGAACTCATTTGTCTAATCAGACTTCCTTTTGTCAGGTTTTACTGTCGATAAACAGAATCAAATTATTTTGTAGAAAAAGTGATATCCCATAATTCTAAGGTTTCTAAAATTACTTCTATACAGCTACAAACCTGCAGAATTTTCAGGATGAGCACTCTCCTGGCTGTCCTGAGAGGATGTTCGCCTTCTTCCCATCATTTTGGCCTGAGTAGCTGCGACAGCAGCAGCAGCTATCTCAGCTCGCTGCTGCTGGTGTTCACGACACATCTGCATGATGTAGTGCAAGCTCTCCATCAACAACTGATTCAAATGCTTCGGAGGCTGGACGGAAAATATCAGCAACATTGCCCTCAAGTCCTGCAAAAACAACACAATTTCTAGAGATATTCTGAAGAAATTCAAGTAATGCAATTACTTTCTATTCACAGTAAAATAATGAATGCATATATTAATAACCCATGTAATAGTGAGCTGTTCTGCACATGTAAATGCACATGTAGCAGACCTGCCAACCCAGATGAGTCCTTCTCAGTAAGGCAGTTGATTTTTTTTCCCCGTAAGTTTGACCCGTTTTCAGTAAGGTGTAAAGAATTATCATAAACTGCAAATGTAAAGCTAAAAAACGTAATTACAAGTTTGGTATTCTATACATGCAGCAAAAAAAAACCCATTATGTTCAACTGAAGGGATTGTAAAGTATGTGTATACATTATTTAACCACTCAACATCCAACCTCTTTGCAACACAATGGCTTTTTGCTGTCTCTCAACGAGACATAATTTTTACATTTTACCATTGCACATGATAAATCATATCTCCCACCATGAATCATACTTAAATTGGCACTTGATGTCCAAAAACGTAATTGTGTCCATTTCATTTTTATTCACAAGAATTTGAATATTCCTTTTTATTCTTCGATGTTATTAACACTTCTTAAGAGACTTATTTTCCCTTTTGTCTTAAACATGCACTGCTTGCTGGACGCCATTTTTAAAAATATTCTATAATCAACAGTTGGATCATGCAGGCGCTTTGCATGAACAAATAGTGGCAGCTTAAAGCATCTGAGGTGCTGCTGTAAAGTTAGTCTGGTTCCCTGACGAATTTCAATAATCCCAGACCTGTTTACCCATAAATTTTCCTATCAGTATTTTAAGCAATGCCTGTCAGTATTTTCAGACCGCAGTCAGTATTTTCAGCACACAAATAGTAGATACTATCAATATACTATAATTATCATTATGTAGTATTTCACGACATAATGACTATACAATATTGTGTAAATAACTCTTAGTTTGCAAAGACGCTGGTATTCAGTTAATTCTGTGTCTCAAGGCACAAATATGCAGAAATTGAACACCACTGACTTAAACATCCTGTTCATATTATAGTGATAAAAACCACAAAAAATACAACATAACCAAATTTATTGTTGTTTACCTCCGTTACTTTCTCTAGAAATTCTGTTTTCTCAGCTTCACACGTATCCATAACATTTTAATTAAAGCCAATTCTCTATTTTACATGGTTAAGGACGACTTGATATAAAACATTATGACATTGTTACCACCCATCCACTTAGAAAATAATAAGTTTATGTAGATAGGTGAAGGCAATCTTATTTATCTGATAAAATCTAGTATCATCTTTGTCAATATTTACTAGAATGGAAATAAGGTTAATAAATTATTTTTCATTGCTTCCGTTAACTTGTCAGCTGTACTCAATGACAAATTCATATTTGCGATCAACTCACATAGAATCGCCTCAGCACGTGTTATTTGTTTTTGAAGTATGTTTTGATCACTGACTTTCTTTCCTTTCATCATTGACAAAATGTTTCTATTTCCATTCACTAATGATTTCAATTTTGTATGATTTTCCGATTCCACATGCCGTGAACAGTCATTTCTTCCACCATGTGCACAGGAAAAGTCTAAGTTGCAAACAGTGCAATGCACAAAATGTTCTCCTTTTGACGATGGTTTAAGGCATAGCCACAGAGTAGAATAAACTGGTAGAAAATGCTGGTTTCTGTGTTAGACTTTCCATTTTCATCATCAGTTTCGTGCTGAAACTTTCTTGTCGGCGGCATTTTTCTTTGTTTAAACAACCGGATGTTGAGAATGTCAAAATAAGTAACGTGGCACAAAATGCGGACGCGGATGCGGACCGAAGAGACGATACAACAAAACGAAACGGAAAAAAAAAACGGCTTAAAAAATTAATTTTAAAAAGTAATAAATAAATGCAACCTCAAATCGTATTTTCAGTTCAATGACCGTATGACCGTACGGATGGGCTTTATTCCGTACAAATACGGTCAAATACGGTCGGGTAAACAGGTCTGTAATCCTAATATGACACCGGGATCCAAATAAAACACTGATGAACAAATTTTCCGGATTTTTCGGCAATGATCAGTTTTTCCGTAGTTTTTGCTTTTATGCCACAAGTTCGTATTTTAAGGGCACAGTAAAAAAAAAAAAAGGTACAACTTTTCTGAAAATACATTGAGTACAGTGATTGGTCAATATGCAAATCATCTGTTAATGATCAAAATAGATACAGCTCTCCCTTATAACACTATATGACCTTGTATATGCTCACTGCATTATATACTGAACTACAATATAACAGGAATGATCAACAACTTTTATGACAGCCAGTTTGCATGTCAGATAGGGAGGTGGAATAATATCAAATGTGTAGCAACAATTTTAGTTGATATAAATATATTTTTGCAATTCATAGTATCTTTACACTCAATTTTGTCAGAAAAGGATGTTCATAACATGGCAACTAAGAGCTCTTAGCAGTAGCTCAAGTTTTCAGTGGTTTGAGGTAGTTTTCATTCATGAAAAATGCTTCAAATTCTATTATTAAAAGTACAAAAAAGAAACATACTGCTGTCAACTATAATCTTAAATTCTAAAACTGATACAATGGTGTCATCAGGGCCCCAAGTGGATGAGTGGTTTAAAGCACTCACCAATACAGATCACTGTCATCTCGCCTGTCTGCGTGGGTTTGAGTCTCGGGCTCGTCCAATGTGGATTTGTGAGAGAGCTTGCCAGTAGCTTCTCGTGGGTCAGTGTTTCTTTCCAGGGCTTTCCCTGGTTCTTCCTCCACAATGTATACTGGCTGCCATGCATAGTCTATCTTATGCTGAAAAATGATGTTACGCCTAACAACAACAACAACTGGTGTCATTTCCAAGAATAAACCAGCTCAATTAGAAGAGCAATCAATTTTGTGTAAGTTTTTTTTATATCCTGAGATCAAAAATAAGCTAGGGTTGGCAACAAAAAACTGATGGTGGGTCAACTGGAAAATATTTTCTTTTTGGTTTCTGATAGCGGAGCTGCATCACTGGTACAAAACTGAAATGTTTTGGACATGCTGTAGTAATTTGAATCAATTTAGCCAAATTCTGTTGATGTTTCTTTTCTAGGATAAGTTGTTGTAATATTTTTGTTTTTTAAGTAATGATAGCAATGTTTACATGCCAATTGGCATAATTTTGTACAAAAATGAATAGTCACCATGCCAAAATGCATTGGTTCATAATTTGTAAAATTCTACTGAGTAGTTTGTTTTAAAATCATTTTAAAGATTTTCAATATTTAGTCATGCAGGAATATTTTTTTTTAATGCATCAGAATTATTTGTGTAACCATGAAAGGCTTCAAGCAAGTAGATGATAAAATTTTGTCAAATTTGTTAGGAAGTGTTTTGAAAAGTTGTTTAATATATTTTTTCCAACTTTTATTAATTGTAACCATATTTGATGCCAAATTGGCATTGTTTGTAAAACTGCAAAAGACCTCCTCAATGCCAAGATGCTTGGAAATTGGTTCAGTGGTTGATGAACAGAAGTAGAGAGTAGCAAATGTTGACAGACACATGATGCATAACAATATTCGAACATGCTGCTGAATGCCTAAGTCACTCTGCTTTAGGCATGTCAGAACCATTCGTTGAATCTAGAAAGGCATTTTTTAAATGCCCAAATGCTTTCTGTTGAAGTTGATCAAATTGTGTTTTATAAAGTCAAGTTTTTAAGATGAGGTCATTTTAAGCTCTTTCTTGTTTAGGTTTTCTGAAAAGAAGTTATTTTTTTGAAGGTACAGCAGAACTCTGATTATCCAACACCCGATAACAATCAGTCTCTTAAATGTCAGTGCATTGTATGTCAAAATATTACAGAGAGGTACAATAAAAATGTAGATATTATAATTTTTTCATGACCAGGTCTATCATATAATACTTTTAATTTACATATTCTATTACCAGTCTATTCTCATATCTGTCATGGTCTCTGTCCCACATCTTAATGGATAATCAAAGTTCTACTGTAATACTTAATGGCAAATCAATTTCAGATGTCTTAAAGAAAACTCCATGACAATACCACCATTTTATCAAGATGAGAAGTGATAACAAGGTTTCTGTCACTGACAACATTAGACCCATATTGGAGGTCAGACTGCACCATTTTTCAGGACCTGCTATATACATACCGCTAGTGTTTTGATTTTAAAAAAGTCCAACAAATACAGTCATCCTCTCAGAAGAAACAACCATAGGGAGATTTTCTAAAAAGCCACCAATGCAGACATTTGAGTGGTTAGATAGCATTACTTGAACACAGGACCAACACCATAATGCAAAAATGTTTCAGTGGAAACACAATTATGATATGACGATCTGTTCAGATATGGTCATAGCAAGATTTTAAGCAATCTGCTGTGGCTATACCAGATGTTCAAGTGATACTGTTTTCATTTTGGGACCAACTCGACCTCTGGAGGAAACTGCAAATTTGCATGACATTCCTTCCAGTAGTTTAGGTGTAGTAGTGACAAGAAACATGCTAATAGTTGAAGGATGCATGTCCATTGCTTCCATATATCCAGTTGTCCATATGATCAACTTTTGGTCAATAAATAAAACTGCAAATACAAGTAACTGGATTAAATATGTCCAGTACAATTTACTGTACATGTATCAGTAATTAGCAAATGCTATTTTTTTTTATGACATCTGACATGTCTACAAGCAGAAAAAGTAGAAACAATTAAAATATTAAGAAACTCATTGTACATGTAAAATCCAATAAATACCCCAAGTCTGCAAGATAAGCAGATCCTACTATTGGAATTTACACATAGATCTGATACACAGTCACTTTATGTGTCGTCCTGTGAACACAAGTGTCAAGGCTCTGATCTTTTCTTACATGTTACACACCTGTGCTAGGTATTACCTTATCAACTGGTAGTCCCCGATGATCACTGATAGTCAATTAAGTCAGCTTTGACTAGAGAGAGCTCCAGAATTCTGTATGACAAATTACATATTGTCATAGTGGCACCAACTTAGTGACATCCTGGTTAGAGAATAACCTTTTTTGTATCTTACTCCCTCTTTGAGAATTGAATTTATTTTTATTTGAAAAAGATAACACATTGTAATTATGATTGCATAAAATTGTATTTGTCTTGGCTTCTGATTTCTGTTACTCTCTTCTTTTTTGGACCTGTGATTGTCATAAAAATGAAGCTGACATGGTCCCAAGTATATTTCACTGGATCAACCTTTATTTCTTTCAGATATTCTCTTTCTTTTATTTTCTTGAACAAAACACAGAAGAATCAAACTATATTATTATATTAACTATATTTTATTACCAGTCTAACAATTTCCTCTTAGAATTATAATTTTAGTTATGTACATTTACACAGCTTGATTGGTTATTTAAGGCCAAAAGACCAGTAGAGCTAAATACATAAAGTGCTTTATTATTATAAACATGAATTATTATTAGTAACAGATGAGTAGACATCGTGCCATAGGCTAGGGAGAGATTAATTCCTCCAAACCAAAAATTCTGATTTAGAACATGCATACATACATTCACATAGCATTATTAATCCCAAACTTACCCCAACAATTCTGCTACATATGGACAGTAATTCTCGCTCCGTCTTTATGCTTTCCATTGCAGCCTTCTCTGCAGTTATTGAAGCCACCACTGAATCCAGAAGGGGGCGCCCCTGCTCATTTAAAACTTGTTGGTAAACCTAGAACAACCATTTGAAGAAAAAAATTTAGAGGTTTGTCTGAGCAGGATCTAAACAATAACCTTGTTTCCATGTTATGAGTTTTCAGCAATCTTGAATTAACCTCAATACACATCTTGTGCTGTGAATCAACAATAAAACTTGAATATATCCACTTCACAGGCAAAAAGCAGTAACATAATAAACAATAATTTTAGAGGTGCACATGTTGATGTGTGTCAAAAACTCATGAAGTAATATTTTATTGATCTTTGAAAACGTTGGTTATCTTGAAAAAAAAAGGTAATTATACAGAAAAGCAAACAGCTTCATTAGACCAATTAATATAAGAATTAAACCCAATGTAATTATAAATTAAGCATTAACCAGTTATGCATGCATGCAATAGCCCCCCCCCTCAGCTTCTCCCTATTGAACGTCCAGCTGGGATGGCATTCCCCTCCTTACATTTCTGGTCTGTGATTTTGGACCCTGTTGTGTGTTACTTATCATGGGAGAGATTTATTAATGTTTTTACAGACCTGCTAACCCTACCAAGACTTATTTTGTAAGGCATGCAATATATTTCCACAAGTTAAACCAATTTCAGTAAGGTGTAATGAAGTATCAGGTAATGCACAGATGACTTGAAAAAATTGCATTTTAAAAGTTCAATAGTGTGATTGGATCCTGTGATATCAACAATGTTCAGTTAAGTTCATAATGTATACTTCATAATGACTTTCAGTTCAGTTTCAGAAACATTAGTTCTAAACGACACACAGGTCTATGACTTATCTTCCAAATGGATGTAATCTTTGTCCCCCCTCATCACATAGTGACAGCAATAATTTTTCCCACCAGGAACAATTCTCAAAATATGCATAACATGGTATCCAATAAATATGCTTTTTGCAAGCATAGCCATGAATCTGAATTTTTCTTTCTGAATTTCATTGCTAATTTTTGAACTTCCGAAGAGGCAGATGGTTCTGTTCAACATCATTGCGTTTTCCTTTGAAGGACTCCATTTTTACAATAGCTTTATCATTTTGGATTAATATAGATGGGCAGATTAAAGCACCTAGGTACTCCTGTAAAGTTAATCTTGTTGCCTGACCAACTCAATATTTTGTTTAATTTAAGAGTCAGTTCAATAATACTGTGTTGAATTCCTAAGAGTTGACAGGGCTGTTATTATTATGGTCTAATTTCTTCAATGAATCAATATCCAAGAGCACAAATATTGTTAAAAATGTTTTAATAAGCTGCTGCTGCTATTAGCACTAGAGCACCTTGGGCATAGTGGATACAAATTCTCATTGGAGGAAATATTCCAAACAAATTATGAATAATCACAACAACAGCTACTGCAAAAAAAAAAACAGACCGACTAATTGTGCCCTAGGAATTGTATGGCACCCTTCCTCCCCATTTACCCATTGGCATCCTCTTCCCAACATGTGACCCGCTGGTAACTAAGTAGATCAAAACCAAAATCTAGCAATATAGAAGATAAACCATCCAATCCAGCAAACCAAGGATATAAAGAAAGCCATCTTTCATTTCTTGTGATCTTTCTTTGGGGAAATACTGATATCTGAACAGGAACCTTCAATCTCTGAGCTTCATAGCCAGGCTTTCATGGTACTAGCTGAGCATAAGAATCTGCTATTAACTTGAAGAGCAATATGCATCACGCTTTTTGAGCTGTTTGTGGAAATGACTATTTTAGTATATTTATGGTAATATTGCCTGTGATCATGTGACAGTGAATTGGCTCAAGCAGGGCAAGATGATTATCTAATTTCAGGCAGCATAAAACAATTAACACCAGTCTTTCTGCAGGATTCAGGATTGGGTTCAGTGTTTATAGTCTGTCAATATGGATTATTCCATGTGTGATAAGAATTTCAAAATGATTAAAGAGAGTAATTAGTTATCTTTGGAGTACTAAAGGGATCAATCAGCATAAAACAGGCTGGATTTGGCTGCAGCATTTGAAGTTTGTAGAGATGTCTGAAAATACATTATCTCCCAATGCTAAATGCCAAAAATCTAAGCAACTGAAATATCACATAAAATTAAAAAATTGATGGAAACTGAATTTCTGTGGTTCGAATCAATTTCAATAGACATGAATATGCATTCTTCCCTTCCTATAAATTGATTTTAAAATCTACCCAGAATGACTTTATGCATCATGAAGCATATTAAAGCATAATAAATACGACAATAAATATGCCATCAGTGGTGGAATTTGCAACAAATGTTGATTAATGTGCCAAGACACTGTTTGCCACCTTTATAGCTGAACATAATCTCCTGTTTACAGTAGCAGATAATATTTTAGACCTGATCAAAATAATGTTTCCCATCTCAGAAACTAGACAAAAGTTACAAACAGATGAAAATAGAAGAAAACTATTCATAAAGTGACCCAAACTTTTGGGTCTTCAGTGGGATAAGAAAGATAAAGATGTGTGTCACAATGAATAAAACTGCCATTCTCACTTAACATTTTCTCTCTTTTAATGTCAAAACTCTTGACCAAATTGTGCAAATCTCCTAATTTGTCCTAAGTGGACTTCTCTGTTTTGTCACATGTATGCAGGTGTCATCTGAACATAAGTGATCTGGGATAAGAAAGATAAAGAAATGTGTCACAATTAAAATTTTGCCATTCTCAATGAAAATCCTTCTCTTTTAATATCAAATCTCTAACAAATTGTGCAGATCTCCTGAATCTTCCTCAGCTGACTTCTCTGCTTGGTCCCATGAATGATGACAGTGTTGAATAAGACAGTGAATTAGGACTGCTACGGTCCAAGGCTCTGGAGAGAAAACTATAAATTTCCTCTGTAAAATGCAAAATCAACCAAGATTTGATGGACAAGTATGGATGCACACAAGCAACACAATAAATTCTTTCATTTGCAGTGGGAATAAAAAATGGGGGCTACAGAACCATTTTGGAAGTTGAGTACTGACCTTAGGGAAAAAGTTGCAAAAGAATTGATAAATATTTTGGTTAGCCAGGCAGATCCTCTCATCCATTAAGACAGCATCCACATAGTCAATGAAGAAACTGCTACTGCACAGAATGGAGATACACTTCTTGTCAATCTGAAAAACAATAGTCTTCATTCATTACTTTCTCAAAGGTGGATATGATTGTCAAACTATTGTTGAGATCGGCACACACAAGAATGCCACATTTTTAACACAGTACTTAATGTACTGTGATTTCACTTTTTTTTTCAAAATGTATAAATTTGAATGGATTTTTATGGTTGCAACAAACCATGAATTTAAAGACCCAATGAAATGATTATTCTATGGAAACAGGACACCCTTCCAAATCCACAAATCCAAATACTTTATCATGAAACCAAAAATAGTTGTATAACAACCCCCAACAAAGAAATTAATAGTATGTGTTCAAAGTTACAAAGACAATGATAAAAAATTATTCTTCTTTGAGAGCTGTAGAAAATTCATTAGTTATTATTTTTTGTTTCTGCAGCACTAAAAATGGTGGTGGTAATTGGGGAGGGGGCTGAAGATAGACAAATGAATCTTTAAATCTTGAAACATAAAAATATTCTGAATGTCCAAACAAACATCAGCGACAACAAACAAGAATGAAATCTGCTGCTTCTGCAAGAGACTGGAACAATTAAGGATGATGATACAATTAAGGATGATGGCACAATGTTCCTTCTCTGGGAAAAGAGGAATAAAATAAGTCTTCTTATTACACTCATGGAGTGTCATGTATATTTAAAATGTCTTCCCTTGCAAGTTATCTTATGAATACTTTATAGAAACCAATCCATGACAACTGTGAGGTCCCTTTTATATATAGGTTAAATTTTCTAAAGGATTTCATTACTGCTGCAAACATATAGTTAATGTTGTTAGCATGTGACTGTTGAAATAATGCACATTTTGAAAATTATACCTTTATAAAGCAATGGATCCAACCAATCCAAAATCAAACATTTATAAGATAACATGCGATTCTTGTACTAGTCTTAGCTAAATATCTATCACAAAGGGTCAAAACCTGGAAGAGTATGGGAAAATTAACCCTTATCTATCTGAAAGTCTGATTATTTTAAAGATATGAATAACGTGAAACTGATTAAAGAGACAATGCTGTGACTTACCTCACTGTGGTATATCTCGTACCACAGCTTGGCAAAGTATGGAGAATGGAGTGGCACTCCTTCATAAGCAACCATGGCACCTGAAATAAAACAGTTTGATACAACCAGAACATCATTGCTGCAACATTAAATAGTATATTGTTCAAAGTCTTGTCATAACTTTGTAAATTATTCAAATATATTAGGTGAAAGCTATAATTATTTTTTTAAAACTCCTTTCTGTTTTCAAATAGAGCAAAGGCCTTGTTTAATAGATAACTACATGTTTACTATGGCATTACGGAAATCACTTTAAAAGCTTGTCTATTTATGTGATAGTCATGATTTATCTCGTATGCTTTTTTTCCTCCAATGGAAACAGGTTTTATCACTCAAAGCTTGTCTATTCATATTATGTTACTCAAACGCTAGTCCATTTATGTGGCAGGGTTAATGCAAGTTGCTTTTGTTTACCTTGGAGAACATTTGCATCAAGTCAACAAAATTACACTAACAAGTCCACTGAGATTCAAAACCAACCATTAGCTATCGTAAATAATGATACACTCTTTCTAAATATATTAAACCTACCTGTGTCTCCAGGCTTTTATTATAATCAGATCACCCAATTAACTAGATGAATCTGGGCCTAACAGTGATGGTTGTTTGGGGCAACTGAATTAAGGTCAGGGCAAGTGACGACTGTCACGAAATTTATGTTGTGCTAATTGATAAAGATATAGCTCAACCACATGATAATGCTCATCAATACAACAAAAATTCTGGATATAACACTATGCTGTAATGGACACTGTCACTGAAATTAGATGAATAGTACTCCTACTGCCACTGTAGTGTGCTATAAAGGATACAACTGTCACACACATTCCTACTGATGTTGCATTGTTTGCCAAAGTATATAATTGTCGTACACACTCCCACTACAGTAAGACTGTGTGGCAACATATATAATTGTCATACACACTCTTACTGCAGTGACACTGCATGGCAAAGTATGTAATTGTTATACACACTCTTACTGCAACAGTATTATGTTCCAAAGTATACGACTGTCACACATTCCTTTTGCCATTGTATTGTATGCCATTGTATATAAATGTCATTTACACTCCGGTAAGACTTTGTATTATTGTATATAATTGTCCCACACGCTCCTACTGCAGTAAGATTGTGTGGCAAAACTTTGCAACTATCCTTTAAAGTTAAATTATGATAAGTACAATGCAAACAGTTTATAACATAATGTTAATACATCCTGCTGAATATATATTATCTCCAATATATATTATCTCCAATACATTTTGACTGAAAATTAAGCAAGTGCTCTCTTACAAGAATTTCACATATTCTGAGCCCTTTTGTGGGTCTGGCAACCTGCCTTACTTCAGATTCCATTCAGGACACTATACCTATATTGACATCAAAACACAAACTAAAATGTTATGAGTACATTTTTATGATCAAAGATTTATAACTATACTACTTACTGAGATTGATGATGGGTTCTGTCAGCATCTGGTTGTTGACGGCCATACGACAAATCAGGTCTACCAACATATGATAGGGAAGAAAGAAGTCTGACAGGGCTGTGTCATATGCATCATCCACTCCCTATTAAAAGGTAAGATTATACATATACATAATCAACTCTGTGTTAAAAGGCAAGGCTATGTGTCATATGCATCATCAACTCTGTGTTAAAAGCAAGGCTATGTGTCATATGCATCATCAACTCTGTGTTAAAAGGCAAGGCTATGTGTCATATGCATCATCAACTCTGTGTTAAAAGGCAAGGCTATGTGTCATATGCATCAACTCCCTGTTAAAATGAAAGATTATGTGTCATATGCAATGTTAACTCCCTGTTCAATGGAAAGGTTATGTGAGGTCACTGGTAAGATTGTTTCCCTTTTAATAACCACACATTCTGAAATAAATCTAAAGTTTTTATCTTAACAGCCTTCAAGATTTCACTATACTGGTTAATTTAATATTCAAGACTGAACTCTTACCAGATTAACAATTTGAGTGTTAAATCTTATCAACTATAAATCTTAATACAATTATACCTCAATTAAAGGTGACAGGATTTTAAATTTTCTATTGATATATGGTGTCTCACCAGCAGGTGAACCACATGACTGATGAATGGTCAACATATGGCAAACAATACATATTATATTTCAATGGATGAGAATGTTAGGGTTCCACTTTTTTTTTAGCATCAATAAATTTTTTGTGAATTAAGCAAAGATTACATATTAACATCATAATTTGGGAAAAACAGACAATCAACTAAATCTATACAGTTTAGTCCCATTTCCTCAATTGCTTTTATCCAATGCCAAAAATCAGAGAGATCCATTTAAAAGTCATTTAAAACTCAAAACAATTTATCCCACTATCACATTTATTAGGTGTTTTTCATGGCAATGATTAGATTAGGAGATTAGACTGTACTCTCGTGCATCAAAACTTTCTTTATGAAGAATAATTTTTGGTGGAGCAAGATTTCTCATTTACCATATTTGCTGAATTTTATCCTATCCATAACTCTGTAACCTTTCTGGTCTGAATCATTAAATGTAACTCAAAGTACCTAATTTGTTTCACATGAAGTACTTTAAATGTATTATATACTTCTAGCTACATATTGAGTTATGGATAGGATAAAATTTATGATTCTGTGTGGATTAAACAATAATAACTTCTGGTTTCATAAATATTAATAGTATCACTGTATGCTATTTCAGGTCACCAGCAATAGTGAAATGATGATGATGATAATGCTGAAATGCTTTCATCACATTTTGGGGGAGAGAGATACAAAGTATTTCAATCACATTTTTCTTCTTGCACCTCATGATCAAAATATGGCCTATATGAAAAAAGAGAGAGAGAGAGAGAGAGAGAGAGAGAGAGAGAGAGAGAGAGAGAGAGATTCAGATTCCAGCTTTTCATTTTTTTTTTATACCTTATTGCCCCTGTTTAGCTGAAGCTTTTGTCAAAGAGAGAAAACATTAAGAAATTTAAAAAAATGTAAACTATGAAAACACATACCATATTCTCTCAGGGTTTAAATATTCACAATAGTTATATCCATATAAGACTCCATTTAGGTTAAATCCCAGGAATGACCATTTCACATTCTAATTTTCTTTGCAAGAATGAAAACCTCTCCATTTCCAACAAATAAGAGTTGTTTTTCAAAGTGCAGGTACTCCCTGTACTTAGGAGGCAATTGCTTTTGATCTTTGCTCATGCTATAAGTTACTGTAATTGCTATTAGTCCTATTAGCAAGTTCAAAAGATGTCACCGGTTGAGAGATTTACTCGAGTAACCACCAGGCATTTCCTTTCATTATATGGTACAATATTCATTACACCCATGGGAAGCCTAATTTCCCTTTTGGTAGCTTTACTAATCTGATCTGATCTGTGGAATCTTGACCTCAAACAGGTGTTAGCTTAAAAAAAACCTGACTACAGCTATAGCATTTTTAATTAGCATGTAAATGCCACTACAAAACCACGTAGTTCTTGGACAATGGAAATGATAACTAAAACTCTAAGGAATTGCTTAACTAGTGGTATTAATTGATAATGGAATATGGTACTGCGATTTTGTACAGGAGCAAGGTAACAGACATCAAGTGAACAATACAGATTACCATACAATCTCTCTCTCTCTCAAAATGGGGCATAATGTTTATTTGATTATAAGGTGCAATAAGAAAAGTGTGATGTCTTTGTCATAGCTATTCTAGCTTGTCAATTCTAACACACATATATCAAATTTAAACAATGAATATTACAAAAAACAATGTATACTACTAATGCATGCTGCTATAGTGCAATATCTGATGTACATTAATTTTTACTACTGACCATCATGGAATCGTTTAAAATCATTCTGTATTTTTTAATATATGATCTATTGCCCCAAATAAAATATTATTTTACACATATTTTTGGTACTTTTGGAGAATTATTTTCCATATGAAAAATTATGTGAAATATGATAACGTAATCTGGATGACAAAATCCATATACAAGTCAATTTGGAGTAAGAGACGAAGCTACGATTTTTTGGTCAAAAAGTATCATCTTACAGGCTAGAAAATACAGCAGTCTAAATAAATTATGCTCTCATCACAATTTGTGATCAACAGTATGTGGATACTGAACAAAGCAAAGAACATATGCAGTTATGAGTCTGCATCTTACCTTTGATGCTTCTATCAAACTGGAGTGCAGCATCATGTTAAACTGGGGCCTCGGAGGTCGTATATTAGACTTTGGACCAATAGGCTTCTGTCCCCTTCTTGGGAAATAAGGGCCAGTGGTCACTTAAAAGTGTAAAAAAAAAAATGAATTCACAAATGACAGCAGTTTTCTTTATATCAAAGACTAAATAAACAATAGGGCTAGGATTAAAGATCCAAAGAATGTTGTAAAACTTGTAACCTTGACTTTAAATGAGTATGTTGCAGAATTTGTTTTGGCCTCACAATAATTCATGCAAAATAGAACAAGACCCATTGAAGGGTAAGCAAATGAAAAATGTTTACCAAAACCTAAATGCAAATTTTGTATGACTGGTACTGACTAAAAGGTCAGAAGAGCAAGCAAACATTGTCTAAGCTTCATAATGTTTCATCTTAAGTACAAACAAAATCCATCAAGGAATTAGGAAACATAAACAAATGATAATAGAAGAATGGTAATCAATTTGCTAATATACATATATCTCTTTTGGAAGAGTAACAAGAATTTCAACATGGATGCCATATTGGATACCAGATTCACACAATTTTATTTTACAATTAACCAGACATCATAAGTTTCTTGGTGAAGTCAGTCAATACAACAAAGAATCCGGGAGAAGTAGTGACACTGAGGTTTTCAACATGGCCACTATGCTGGCAATACTGGGAGTCTCTGCAGCAACCTTTTCATTTAGAACCAATAAAAAAGGTCATAGCAATTCTTTTAGTCAAAAACCCATGTTGACATAACCATTCAACAAAGTAGTGATATTTCAAGCTGGAAACTGTGGTTGTCACACTGGATGTGTTGGTAGAACCATTTTATTCAGGACTAACCAGACATCATAAGAAGTCTCCTGGTGAAAAACCTATATCAATAAAACTTTTAGTTGTTGTTGTCGTTCTAGGGCTTAACGCCATTTTTTCAGCACATAATAGGCTATACATGGTGGCCAGTATTACTGGTGGAGGAAGAAACTGGGAAATCTGTGGAAAGAACCACAGACCCACGAGAAGCAACTGGTAAGCTTTCTCACATATCCACATTCGCCGAATTTTAGGCTCGAACCCACGCAGATAGAGGTGACATGACAGTGATCCATAATGGAGAGCGCTTTAGACCACTCGGCCACCCACAAATTATAGTTAAAAAAGTTTAGAGATCAAATAATATTCAAGATGGATATTGCGGTAGCCATACCTGATATCAGAGTTCCACCAAGGAACAAATAGGTTATATAAGATGTTACCTAGTGAAAACTCCATGCTGATATGACCATTCATTCAGAATAAAACAAGAGATAACAAACTCTTCAAGACCAACTAGAATATGTGTGTAAAGTTTCAATGCAATATTCATAGTATGAAATAACCATGTGCTAATGGATGTAAAAGCTATTAACTCTTCTGTTCTATGATCAGTAGAGATAAAATTGTTTAACTCTTTAATTTTTTAGGCTAAATATGCGTGATTTCCAAATCGAACACAAAAGTTTTATATAAAAAAAGACATGGACATTATTCTCTATATGGTAGCTTTCTGCTTACTTGGTATATTACTGTCCTGGAATGTGATGTGTGCCTGAGTGAGGATTGGGACCATCAATGCCACACAGTCACTCTGATATGTCAGGATCAGCTCCTTCAACAGGTCTGTAAATGGATTCACAATTACAACATGATATACAAGTTTACATAATGCATAAAAGTTATGAAACGAGCTGTAAAATTGAAGAGGAACTTTCCGAAACATGCTTTATTTTGGATTCTTGTGCAAACTGATCATATATTTGCCTCAACTTTCATATACTGGTGACCTGCACAAAATGGCCACAATTGTAGTCCTGATAGTATCTGTTTATGCACAA
This sequence comes from Potamilus streckersoni, assembly GCA_016746295.1. Lineage (NCBI taxonomy): Eukaryota > Metazoa > Mollusca > Bivalvia > Unionida > Unionidae > Potamilus > Potamilus streckersoni. The sequence continues at coordinate 3,840,252 of JAEAOA010001763.1, forward strand.
CAACATAATTGTACAAGAAATGTTTATGACAATAAAGGATACATGAGTATATGAATTCATCTCTCCCTTTCTCTCAAACATGCCACTATTCATTATTGCTAATACTCTACAATATCAAACTCATAACAAAAATAATATCAATACTTAATTTAAATATTTTTAAAAAATATTTTGCTCTCTCTTTGGGGGCTACTCAAGGGCTAGAATTTGAATGTGAAAGAATGATTTCCAATCAGTGCTAGGCTGATCCCAGCCTTACTGTGTATTCTAGGCTGATCCCAGCTCAAGTAGAATGGGTGCTAGGCAGAATCCCAGCTCAACGTAAAAGACTCATTTCCAATTGGTGCTAGGCTGATCCCAGCATTACAGTGTATTCTGGGCTGATCCCAGATTAAGCAGAATTGGTGCTAGGCTGATCCCAGATCATGTAAAATCTGTGCTAGTCTGATCTCAGCATGCTAATGTATTTTGGGCTGATCCCATCTTAACCAAGTCTACGCTAGACTGATTCCTGCATAAGAGTGTATTCTGGGTTGATCCCAGATTCATGGAATAGAGCTAGGCTGATCCCAGCATGAAGTAAATATCTTATATTTTTCATATTAACTGTAAAAGGAATGTATTTAATGGGGAAAAATGCCAAATTGAATTTGATATTAAAATATCAAATGAGAGCCCCAAAGAGGATGCCAGTTTGTAATGTAAAAATGCTTTCTCTGTGAGGGTCTTGTGCAAACTGATCACATATTTGTCTCAACTTTCATATACTGGTGACCTGCACAAAATGGCCACAATTGTAGTCCTGATAGTATCTGTTTTAGGGCAGATCCATTGTAAATATAATGATATGCCACTGACATGAATTTTATACTTAATTAGCACTAATTTGAAATTCATCACATAACTGAAAATGAAAAACTCTATGCCAAAACCTTAACAAATTTTCTGAATGTGACCTTGACCCAAGGTAAACTATTATGTTGAGAAACAATTGTCTTGGGTTTACACTGATTCATCTTGTCAGTATGAAAAAACTACTTTTTTAAAAAACTATATCAAACTGCTACTGTTGATGCCACTGGCAACCTGATTGCTCAACAAAAAGTAGTTACAAAAGTTTTTACAAGTTTTAGTAATAGAAACAATAGAAAGATTACTGTTCAGCATTATTTGTGAACACCTGAAAAATTTCAATATCATATTGTCTGTCCAGTTTGGTTCAATTCTAGGAAAGGCTTTTAGAAAAGAAGTTAAATAAAAAGGTATTATTTTTTCTAGTAATGTTGCCATAATGTACTGTGAACTGATATCATCTGAACAAATCCGAAAGACATTATTGCTTGAATACCTTTTAAAAACTTCATCAAAATAAGTTGGACAATTTCAGAAATTTCTTTGAAACTGTCTATTTTTGGTTGCAGGGGATAGCTTTATAAGTTGATCCCTGTAAAATTTCTTAACCAAAGGCTATGGTGTGAATTTTTCAGTTAGTATTGTTTAATAATTAAAGATATTGATGTATTTTGTAAATGAGTTGTTTCAGACTTGTGTTCTTGAAATCAATAAGAGGCATGTACACCTCCCATAGTTACATCTCAATATGTAGACAGCGAAATATCAATAGTCAACTAGGAAGGAAAGCTAGCAACCCATAGCAGAAGACATGTGGGTTCAAGTAGAATATCTCAAAAACGGCCTGAATATTATCTATTTTGAACCGATTCAAGCTGTTTACCACACAATGTTTCTCAGAATTAACATCTAGGAAAAGGGATCGTGTTTGCACAGTGAGCATTATTTAGTGTCAAAAAAGACCTTTGGTCTTGATAAAAGCAGGTATAAACACACATCTTTTGATATAAACTGCCATTCACTTATCAAGTCAGGTGAATATACTCTCATGCTTTGTTTTAATACGGCTATCCATCAAAAATGGGCTTTTTTTACTTCACTTGTCTATTTTTTTAAAAAAATCATTTGTTTATATTAGGCAGGTTTATGCAGCATTAATATTGTGCCTAAAAACTGTCCATTATAAAAAGTGGCCATACCCAAAGGTTGACAAGCATCATTTATCTGAAAGTTTTTCCTGTTAAGATGCTTTCTATCAAATGTGGTCAAGATCTGTTGACTGGTTTTGAAGCAGAAATTATTTAAATGTTTGTATATTTTAAGTAATGCTAATGTCAGAATTAGCATCATCTGAATACAGCTGGAAGGATTCATGCCAGGATGCAAAGAAATTTGTTGAATTATGAAGGGTAATTTTTTAATCTGTGTATTGAGAATACAGATGGCATTGGCAGTTCTGGTAATACTATGTTAAAAGGATCAAGGATATGTACATATCTTGTGAGATACTGATAATAATGTTTCTTTTTTATGATCATAAGCAATAAAAAAAATACCACTCTAAATACATCTTAAGTATCAATGTATCAATATTTTAGGTCTTTTCTTCCATTTATCTCTTAAGAATTAATTTAAAAAATTGTCTTAAAATATTTAATGAGCATTTTCTACTGACAAAAAAACACAAACATTTTTAGTAACAGAATATAAATATCATGCAATAGACTTTGAGGGATAAAATCAGTCCAAGTATAAAAGGAAGACATTCAAAGATTATTTAATCTTTAACAACAGCAGTCAAAATTAATAGCAGATCATCATCATTTTAAAAAAGCTGAAAGGCCTTCATGCATGGATGCTTTCCATCAGATTTGGTCATATTTTGAAGCACAGTTTTTGAGAAGTTATTTACAGGTTTGGGTTTTTTTTGTAATGGTGACTATTATCGATGAAGGATTGGCATATTTTGTACAAACACGATAGACCCTTGTTTACAGGATGCTGTCAAATTTGGTCAAATTGGCAGCTTTTAACAGCTTATCATTAAAAGTTTTTTTATATTATTAGTAACATTGGCTTCATCTAAAGGCAGACTGGCATCATTAGTACAATTTGAAAGGCCTTTACACTGACATGCTGTTTGACAAATATTGCTGAAGCTGAAAATAACAAATGTTCATAGAAAAAAATGCAAAGCTTAAATAACTGAGTTCAAAGTCAAACTCTATTTTCATTTGATATCAATTACACCAGTCAAAATGAATAACCTATTAGAAAATGCCCCAGGGGCCAAAATAAAAAAGTTGCCATATTTTCTAGTAATAGAGACCTGACTGTAGCTCTTGCTACCTATGCCATTAACCTAGATTCAACAGGAGTGTAAGCATTATATGAAATAACCAATTATTATTAGTCCTAGTATGTACAACATAGCATACTACTGTCATCTAATGAAAAGATATTGATTTCATGGGTAATAAGGAACTTGAAATAAAAGTTTACACAAGTCAAATTCTATTGATGGATATTATTGACAATTATTGAAAATACCATTATGTCTTGCTGGATGCATGCATAAATCATACAGCTATAGTTAAATGAAATAAACTTTCTTTTTTTCAACATGAAAAAAATAGCTATAAATATGCAGCTATTTTGTTACCTATGCAGTTAAGCCTAATTTCTTGTGAGGTGTAGGAATTGAGAAGAGTCAGAAGTTTCTTTGCTAACTCCATCCATTCCTTCCAAGTGATCAGACACATCTTTAACTCTGCCATCTGAGCACCTGAAAAAAAAAAGCAAACAACAGACTTAGTCTATAATGGCTCAATAATACACTCAACATGACTGATGAAGTATACAGTCATACATTATGATAAAAAATGTAGTTAAACCTCAAAAGAACAAGGCATGATAAGGGCTTATATTGGTCCATTAATAAATTACAACAAAATTTTCACAAGTACTCAAAATACATGTATTCACTAGACATCATGTATAATTTGTCTGTGAATTACTGCTTGTCAAAATACCTGCCCATAAATCTCATTACAGGTATGCCCTGAATTCACTTGGCATATAAATAATGACATTGCAAAACACAGACACCCAAGTGGGCCTGAGATTGATCACCTATCTAACAGCTCCCTTATAATCAAAATGCATAAGTAGTTAGCTAGGTAATCTGAGTGAGTAGGATGCTTTCTGTAAAAATCCCAATACTGCTGTTATGAAAACAACTGTTTCAAAGATTCTATTGTTTGTATCTTATCCTTATTCCATGGCACATTGGCATCATTATTGAAAGACTAAACTTTATGCCAGAATGCTTTTCCTTAAAGTTGATCTAATTCTGTTACAAAACTTTATTTTAAAAAAGTTATCAAAATTTTTCTACTTTAGTGATGGTTTCCATTTTTGACATTGGATAAGCATTACAAGTTTTATACTTGTATTTTATTATGTGATATCAATTCAAATTCTGCAGGGTGATTTTTAGAGTGTTGCTTCAAGGGTTTTCTGTTTTTAGTAACAGTGGCATTATTTGATTGCAGTTTGAATCATTTGTGTGAACTTGAAATCTCCTCATGACAGAAATCATTTCGTGTATCAGCAGAATTTATTTTATAGCTTGAAAGGTTTTCATGATGGGATGATTCCTATCAAATTTAGTCCAATTCTGTTTGAGACAACCAAAATTTTTGTTATGGGGTACACAAGTTGCCAACATCCAACACTAAAATAACTTAAGATTCTACTTTGACGCTCACTCAAACTAGGGCTCAAAACTACTGAACTACACACAAAACAAATTGATATTTTAACACTAGGGCAATAGTTTATCAAAACTAGAGAAGAGAGATAAAAGTCAGGGTTCATTAAAAGAATCAATGTGTGAACTATGTAGAAATAGTTTCTAACATTACTATTTGTGACCACTTAAAGACCTTTTGAACTAAAACTACAATATATACCCATACCACTTACCTTAAGTATAGGCTATATTTATGCAATAACATGAGAGAAATACTAGGTATTAATATGATAGCAAAACACCTTATCAAAACAATAGTTACAAATAAGGCTGCAATCTTTACCATCATTTCTAAACATGTATATAATAACAAAAAATATGCCATTTAATAGAACTGATATGAAAATCAATCTTTTTGCCAACCTTTACCTTAGGTTTACAACTGACAGCTAGTATTAGCAATCCATGAGCAATTGGCATGCTGTACCTCAATCAACTTGCAATTGCTCCACATCTTTTACCCTCTTATTATGACATGCTTTTGTTTAATATATATATATATATATATATATATATATATATATATATATATATATATATATATATATATATATATATATAGACGCAATAAACTGACCACGAACAGTACGAAACTAGTAACTAACTAGCCTAAGCGCTTTCGACTCTTAATGAGTCTTTTTCAAAGGCAAATACAAAACATAGTTACGACAAACAAATAAACACAAAAACGTTGCGTTTGTAAACCTCTACATTTCTATCTTCACATGTGCTAAAACTATAAATACAACCAGCTTGTATAGACTAGTTGCGGAAACTGAAAACGTATAATTCCCTAAAAGTCTACATGCCAAAGCGACATCTATTTTTACTTTGTGTACATATGTAACGCAGATTATATCCCGGATATTTGGTTCTATACCGGTTATTCTTATAGTAAAAATTGAAGGATAAGAAGATTTAGAAAATGTTAAATTCTACTAGTGCATAGTTTTCATTTTCTAGTCTTCTTGGTTTAGACCGCTTGGTTTCAATGTTCTAAGGCGGCGTATCCAGTATGATTCCTTTTCCTTCCTGATTTCGGAACTCCAGCTGTGGTTGTTGGCAATAGCGATAAGTATTATATCACTGAAAGTGTGGCCAGGGGAGGAGAAGTGTTCTGCGACCGGGCTTCTGTACAGCTTTTTTGTCATCCAATCAGATCTATGAAGGTTTATCCTTATGTGTAGCTTTTCAGTTTCTCCCACGTACTGAAGGCCACAGATCTTACATGTGATGAGATAAATCACATTCTCTGTTTTGCACGTTTTGTTTGGACCATGTATGTTTAGTTTTTCTTTAGTCACTGTGCTAGTGAATGTCTTGGTCTCTATCATATGTTGACAGGTTTTGCATCTTTTATCGCCACAGGGTCCAGATTGACTAGGTTGGTTTTGACTAGCGATTGTTGTTAGCTTGGCCCTGACTAGGATGTCCTTTAGGTTTTTTGGTCTCCGGTAAGCTACTACAGGTTTGTTCGGAAGTATTAGGTTTAGTATGTCTGACGATTGCACGGTTGGCCAGTGGTTTGCGATGATTTTACCTACTTTGGGATTGTCTGGGTGATAGGTCAGAATAAATGGTATCCTATCAACCTTTTCTTTCTGTCCATATCTGAGTAGGTCATCACGGTTTCTTTGTTTGGCCCTTTGGATTGCCTCCGCAATCAGGTCTTTGTCGTAGCCTCGGTAAATTAAATGTTTAGCCAGCTCTTCAGACCTTTCTAGGAATCTTTCATCGTCGGAGCAAATTCTGCGTATCCTCAGTGCCTGGCTATATGGAATGTTCTTAATGCAGTGTTTTGGATGACAGCTGGTTGGGAGAAGATACTGGTGTTTGTCGGTTGGTTTCGAGTAGATGTCTGTGTGTAATTTGTTTTCCACCAGTCTGGTTGTTGTGTCCAGGAAAACATGGTTTGAGTTGGAAATTTCTGCCGTGAATTTTATTGAAGGATGGAAGTTGTTTGCCTTTGAAATGAAGTCATCCAGACTTTCTCTTCCATACTGCCACTTCATTTCTATATCATCGATAAAGCGTACCCACTGGTATGGTGTATGCTCAACCGATGCTAAGAGCTTTCCCTCAAGTTTTCCCATGAAAATGTTAGCATACGAAGGGGCCATTTTAGTACCCATTGCATTAGTGAAGCAAGTAGACAACTAAGTGACGCTAGGTTCTACCAAAAACTGGACCATGATCCAACGCTGGAATATGCAAAAATCATCACTAATGTTATTGACGAGGCGTACCAAAGCGGACACATAGACCAGCAAACCAAAAACTACTTAAGCCCAGAAAACCCAAGAGCAGGTAGATTTTATCTTCTACCCAAAATCCACAAACAAGGAAACCCTGGCAGACCTATAATCTCAGGTAACGGGCACCCCACAGAAAGGATATCAGAATATTTAGATCATTTTATGAGACCACATGTCCACAAATTACCATCATATCTTCAAGACATGACAGATTATCTCATAAAAAGCAAAGCTAGTGAACCATTACTGCCAGATACATTACTTGCTTCCTTAGACGTCACATCTTTGTACACCAACATACCGCACAACGAAGGGTTACAGGCATGTAGCGAAGCATGGGAAACAAGAACTGTAAACAATCCACCCACACACTTCTTAATCCAACTCCTGGAGCTTGTCCTAAAACTCAACAACTTTGAATTTAATAAAGAAAACTACCTACAAATCAATGGAACTGCAATGGGTACTAAAATGGCCCCTTCGTATGCTAACATTTTCATGGGAAAACTTGAGGGAAAGCTCTTAGCATCGGTTGAGCATACACCATACCAGTGGGTACGCTTTATCGATGATATAGAAATGAAGTGGCAGTATGGAAGAGAAAGTCTGGATGACTTCATTTCAAAGGCAAACAACTTCCATCCTTCAATAAAATTCACGGCAGAAATTTCCAACTCAAACCATGTTTTCCTGGACACAACAACCAGACTGGTGGAAAACAAATTACACACAGACATCTACTCGAAACCAACCGACAAACACCAGTATCTTCTCCCAACCAGCTGTCATCCAAAACACTGCATTAAGAACATTCCATATAGCCAGGCACTGAGGATACGCAGAATTTGCTCCGACGATGAAAGATTCCTAGAAAGGTCTGAAGAGCTGGCTAAACATTTAATTTACCGAGGCTACGACAAAGACCTGATTGCGGAGGCAATCCAAAGGGCCAAACAAAGAAACCGTGATGACCTACTCAGATATGGACAGAAAGAAAAGGTTGATAGGATACCATTTATTCTGACCTATCACCCAGACAATCCCAAAGTAGGTAAAATCATCGCAAACCACTGGCCAACCGTGCAATCGTCAGACATACTAAACCTAATACTTCCGAACAAACCTGTAGTAGCTTACCGGAGACCAAAAAACCTAAAGGACATCCTAGTCAGGGCCAAGCTAACAACAATCGCTAGTCAAAACCAACCTAGTCAATCTGGACCCTGTGGCGATAAAAGATGCAAAACCTGTCAACATATGATAGAGACCAAGACATTCACTAGCACAGTGACTAAAGAAAAACTAAACATACATGGTCCAAACAAAACGTGCAAAACAGAGAATGTGATTTATCTCATCACATGTAAGATCTGTGGCCTTCAGTACGTGGGAGAAACTGAAAAGCTACACATAAGGATAAACCTTCATAGATCTGATTGGATGACAAAAAAGCTGTACAGAAGCCCGGTCGCAGAACACTTCTCCTCCCCTGGCCACACTTTCAGTGATATAATACTTATCGCTATTGCCAACAACCACAGCTGGAGTTCCGAAACCAGGAAGGAAAAGGAATCATACTGGATACGCCGCCTTAGAACATTGAAACCAAGCGGTCTAAACCAAGAAGACTAGAAAATGAAAACTATGCACTAGTAGAATTTAACATTTTCTAAATCTTCTTATCCTTCAATTTTTACTATAAGAATAACCGGTATAGAATCAAATATCCGGGATATAATCTGCGTTACATATGTACACAAAGTAAAAATAGATGTCGCTTTGGCATGTAGACTTTTAGGGAATTATACAACGTTTTCAGTTTCCGCAACTAGTCTATACAAGCTGGTTGTATTTATAGTTTTAGCACATGTGAAGATAGAAATGTAGAGGTTTACAAACGCAACGTTTTTGTGTTTATTTGTTTGTCGTAACTATGTTTTGTATTTGCCTTTGAAAAAGACTCATTAAGAGTCGAAAGCGCTTAGGCTAGTTAGTTACTAGTTTCGTACTGTTCGTCGTCAGTTTATTGCGTCTATTTTAATTAATCCCTGACAAACGTGATCCCTTGGTGGATCCAGTACGCTTGAGAGGGTTGTTATTCGCCATATGATTTGTATTCTTTATATCTATATATATATATATATATATATATATATATATATATATATATATATATATATATATATGAATGACAATTTAGGTAACATATCCTAAGGCTGTCCTAATATTGTTTCAAACAGCTAAATATATGTACATGATGAAAAATCAATAATGGAACCAGATATACTGCATGGATATTTGCATGTGATGCGTTTGTAAATCTACAGTGGCAAGGAAGTGTGCAGTGGCATGTAAACTGGAATCTGTTTTTATTTTAAATAAAAGAATTAAAGAATTTTTTTTACTAGATCACTAAATCAATCTAATGTGTACTGTTGACTAATGCATGGTACAACCAATTTTCATCAACTTTTGCTTTTACCTCAAGATGCTTTATTCTGTGTAAAAACTATGAATACTTTTTTTAGATACAAATTTTGAAAATATGGTACCTGGAAAACTGAAGGGTCAATTTTTTGGGTTAATTATTGTAACTCCATTGCATTATCAGTCTGTCCTCAAGCCCTTCCAGTGAACAACTATGTTCAGAGTAAAGGTTTATGAGACTCACTGCAAGTATAACTGGATCTTTTACTCACATTCACTCTTTCCAGCTCAATTATTGTAAACTCATTCGTACTTAAGGTATACTGAAAATCATTAAATGGTAAAATGGCTATATAATCCTTGTTCAATGGGTCTTAAATTCCTGTTTGTAGTAAGCATAAAATACACAACAACTCCTTTTCAATGAAAATGGGACTCGCTAAACTCCTATCTTACCACAACTGTACCAAATTATATTTAAACTCAACAAGGCATCAACTCACAAGCAAACAAAGCCAAAGTTGCTGACTGGTGTCACCTACCTTTCTTCTCCATGTGGTACCTGGCCACCTTCAGGCAGTTAAGTATAATGGATAGCAGGTCCACAATGTCTCCTGTAACGTGGCATGCTGTTGCTTCATGGTACATCACATGCAATGTATGGAATGCCTGCAATCATACATACCATCATTGACAAACCAGTCTAATCTAACTAACAATCATATTTTTGTCAGTTATTTTGCTAGAGAAAAATTTTCATGGTTAAAAACAAAAGAACTACAAAAATTAATCAATTCAATTTGATCAAAAGAATATACAGATGGGGGTGATTTTTTCTACTGAGATGATCAGAAAGTAAATCAGTTTTTCTGATAGTTGTTTTATCCCAAGATTTGGGAGGAACAATTTGTACTGGAATCATAAAACTTGACTGAATATTAATTTTGTGGATACTTATATTCATAATTTTAACATTTAAAAGAATTAGAACACTAATTTCAATATTTAAAAAATGTTTACATACAAAATCTTGTATTCAGGATTATATCTTTTCACAGCATCAAATTTAAAATCGAACAATCAAGATGCTGCAACAGATTCTGTGACTGTTACTATTCCAAATAAATCCAACCTACTTCAGGCAGAAAATTTCATACACAACTCCAAAAAAATATACACAAGATTTCCAGCTTTGCACATTCTTAAAAAGAACTTAACATGCAAGAAAACTTGTATCCTCAGTGATAAAGATTTCAAAATAATTGTAGGCATTATTTACCTCTGTTAGTATTGGAAGTCCCCTGTTTGTGACTAGAATGATACGATCATCAGCCGTCTCAACCAAAATCTTAAAAGCACTAAAAAAAAAAGTGAAAGAAAAAAAAAGAGTGAGATTTATAATGTAACATATTAAGACATGGATAAAACTTGTCAGCATCAGCACCACAGACCAAAATCTTGCAAAACTTTTTTTTGAAACTATTTTTCAAGATCTGCCTTATTTAATGCAAGACACCTGGTTTCATCAAAACTTGTTATTCTGCAGAACTTAATGCTTGTATTTGGAACTATTTCTACATGTATATATATTCTTTTTGATGTACAGAATCAAATTTAAAATAATATTACAATAACAAAACTTAAAACAGTTCTTTGCATTGCATTAGGCTATAAACATGCGACTGCTTGAAAATGAGGTCATGTTTCACCTTGATCTTTTACAAACTTTCTTAATGTTTAGTCCTAAAAAATTTCTTAATGTTTAGTCCTAAAAAATGTAATTTAGTACCTGTGTAGCCTTAATAGTTTAACTTAAGTAAAAAGATTTCTTAGCTAACCTTATAAGAGTCTGCCAACATGATCTGGCATCCATGCTTTGTAGATACAGCTGCACTGTGTTCTTTTTAAAGGCATTGACAGCTTTGATCTCCTCATCTGAGCTGTCAGGATACACTGTGGACATCAGTCGCATCATCCGGAACAGCTCATCAACAGCCTGGTGACAAAAGCGTGATAAATTATTGTTGTGTTGATCTGACAACTCCTAAGTAGTCAAGTTATGATAAGCATACCATACAACAACCAAGTAAAACACTGTGCCCTAAATAATCATCTTTTGTCCACAGTACACATACATTAAATTATTGCAAATGATTATATACAAATAAAGATTTAAACAAAACTACATCATGTAATATTAATTCATGTTTTTTTTCACATTGATCTATCTCGCCTCCATCACATTCTTGGCCATTTTCAAGAAAACAGGTGCAGCAAATTTTTGCGAATTAAAAATGTTGTAAAATGTTGGTTTTCAAAGTCACCAACAGAACAAAAAGACTTTACACTGATGATTCACATCATTAGAGAGATGTACTTCAATGTAGTGCTTTGAGCAGGACGTTCTTTCTGACCCTGTTATCCACACATAAAAGCATCTTCTAATGCCTGTTTGCCAAACATAAAAATAGCATTAACAATGCCCTGTATGAACAAAAGCACTGCAAATGTCACATTATATACCTGCAAAGTTTAACAATCCTCATATGTAGGCATTTGTAGGACATGTTTGATATTGCCTTTGGCCAGGGTGTGTGGCCTTTAACCCATAACCTCATGTAAGTGCCTCTGAACACCTTCAGATAACTCTAACCGATTCGCATAAAGCACTTTTTGATGCCTCGACACCATTCTCATGGAAGCACCTTTTTATGCCTGCTGTAAAAATCATTACTTTTTTATGGGTTTTGGTAATATCATCTTCAGGGAAAACCCCCTATTACTACATTCATTAATGTGAATGACCATTACATCAGATCATATGGTCATTGTTTAACATCTGGTCGTAATCTGCTATTTTTAAAGTAACTGGGTTGTGTTCTCCAATCTCCAAAATGTAAGCCAAAGATTTTGTTTTGTACTTTCTTGAGTTTGCATGATTAGAATCACTATTATGAAAGCTTCAATAGTTTTCTTAATGGCTCTGATACTGATGTAGGCAACAATTACTTTTTATAAATTATCAAATTCAGATGATTTATTGAAGTAGACACAAAGAACTTGTAAGTTTCAAGTAGGAGAAATAGCAACTATGGTTGGTCACACAGCTTCATTGGCTTGACGAGGAACAAGTTTCCTCAAGATTTTAAAGCACTTTAAAAAAATTCTTCCATGAATAATAATTATACAGCTGTAGTGATTGGATTTAATTTTGAATCTTTCCATACATAATAGATGTGTACCAAAAATGTAAAATGGTTAAAATTAATGTTAAACATAACATGTACTACACTGCTTAACAGTTAACAGGAAGGCCTATGTGTATGGAGTCAAATATGTAACATGTGTTCTGTTCTAATTATTGTGCACTGTACTATGTCAATTTGTTACATGTATATGAACTGACTAAAGCGCCATACATTCTGAGGTAAAGAGTGGACTAAACTTAATGTGTGTGGAAAGCAAACTTTTTTTTTTATTACACATGCCCATGATTTTTTTTTTTAACTCCAGAATCTACAAGTTTCTTTATTACCCCAAGTGCAAGTCATCCACAAAGTTTGGTTCAGGTATGTGATGCAAAACTAATGTCATTCTGCAGAAACACATTTTAAAAATATTTGTTGCCATGATATTGACTTTTGACCTCAAAACTGACAGTCTTCTTCCTTGCCCCAAATGTAAACCATTCACAAAGCCTAGTGACTGATGATGATAGAAAACTTAATATAATGTATAAAAGCCATTTTCCTTCTTTCAGCCAATGACCTCGACATTTGACCCCTATATCAATAGGCTTCTACATATCCCCAATTGCAAGCCAACCACAAAATTTAGCAACTGTAGACTGTGGAGACTTCAAACTATTTTGCAGAAACCATTTCTTCTTTCTGTCAGTGATTCTGACGTGTGATATTTAAAAAAAAAAAACTGAATGTCATCTTCTTCACCCCAATAGCTAACTATCCATAAAATTTGGTAACTATGGATGGTGAACAACTGGAGTTATTATGCTAAAACATTTTAGACTTCTTTCAGTCATTAAACCTTGACCTTTGACCTCCTTACTACATGTGCAAGCCATCCACAAAGTTCTGTAACTAGATGGTGAACAATTCAGGTTAAGATGCAGAAACAAAATTGGTCAAAGATGGATGGAGTGATGCCATAAAAATAAATGTTATGAACAATATCACAACATAACACTCCATCTTATGGTAGCAGACAGAAATGTGATATGGAATATTATGTATATTATTAAGCAAAGGAAAATTCTATTTATGATTATGTTCTGGGTTCATACAGATCTGGAGTACTGAAATTCAATTACTTTTCAATGACCAGTTTTCAGTTTTCAATGACAACTCTTTTTATCATGTTTCCCACTTCCAGTTACTAACTTAAATACATAGGGAAAAAAACCCAATAAAGAAATAAATAACCAGCTTTACAGATGCAGAAGAAAGCAATGTCAGAGAATTGGATGACAGTTTTTAACATGCTGATTCTATAAACACCAATATCAAAACAGAGTTTGTGTCTTTCTCAATTTTCATAAGTTTTCTTCCATTTGCATGGCTAATGACCATTTCTGCAATAGCTTTTTTCTCTCACACTATGCAAAATACTGTTTTGAGGTCCCTTTTTTCTTAACCACTTAATGAAGTCTTTGTACTGCAACAAGTTATCACTTAACATGCATTTTCCAGGTAATGAATGATATGAATAAAAGACTGTTGCAAATTAACCATTCTTGCCTGGCTAGAAAAACAAGCTGAAGTGAAAGAGTGTACATGTGTTAATTACATCATAAGAAAAAAGAACACTATACACTATGTCTGATTACTTCATGAGGATCCTGATATTGTGAAATGGCTAGTAGATGGCAGAAAGTTCAAATTGTACTTCTAATTCTTCACAAAATAAAATAAATTATCTAAAATGACTCAAAGCAAAAGTTTTGATCATCTTTTTTTAAAAAACCACAATCACCTAAATTTAAGGGCTTTTAATGACCTAGGTGAAAGTTCATTGACTTTCATTGTCCATGCAAAACCCTGTTGCTATGTATACAGTATATATCCCTACCAAATTTTACCATTCCTTGAAGGCTCAATATTTTGCCTCAAGGAGATTGCTATCATTCATTCATTCTTTCACCTATTCATTCTGACAAACATGACAGCATGCATGTTTAGTATGTACATGCATAAGCAACATATCAGCACAATCTTGGCTAAAAGCTAAAAAAAATTAAAAAATAGCTTCCACATAAAAAAGTCAGTAGCTTAATTTTACTCCCCTTTTACATCAAATATTTTTGTGCAATGAAATGGACCATGTATGTTTTGCAATATCACTACAAAACTGGAATAAGTTTGCTTTTCTCTCTACTTACTGCAGTGTACTGTGCTGGGTAGGGAGTGATGTTCTTGAAGGCCCATTGGATGTTCTGGTGCTGTGCTAGTTGACGGGTGAATGGCCGAGACTGCTGGCAGCACATCCTCAGCAAGCCATAGTAAGCAGGCAATGTTACCCTGTTAAACATCACCACATCCTGGTCCTCATGGTCAGCCCTGTTAACATATGATAAAATTGTTTTTAATGTACATTCTGGAAACAGCTTAGGTTCATTTTTATAAATTTAACTTTGGAGGTAACACTTTTTGATCTGAAGTCTATGGGTCATTCTTTGTGATTTTTCAATAGCAGATCAAGTCTTGGCTAGTAGGATATATGCTACAAGATCATTAAAATACTAACACACAGTTTCCTAGTGTCTCAATGCAAAATGATCTCTGACCTAATCTTTAAATGTGTTTAAAGAATATAAGAGTATGTAAATGCAAACCATAAACATGATATCAAAAAATGATGACTCGATACACAAAGGTGAAATCTATTGTATTGGGCATAGAAATTGTATGAGATTTATGCAGATATTCAATATTATGCCATTCTTGACAGCTCAAAAGTAAGAATGAGCACCATGTGTCAATGCAGTAAATCACAGATGTCACTGCTGCTAACTTTAACATCTGACCAATCAGAAAGCATCTGACATTACATACATTGTAAGATATCAAATCCATCTATCTCCTTGAATTCAAATTACAGTTCAACATGTGTGTGTGTTTGTGTGTGAGATTTGGATTTAAGACGTAGTTATAGCAATTTTTCAGTCATATTGCTACAATGTCAGCAGTGTGACAGTTTATAGTGATGTCTAGCACTGGGGCATCAGGCCGCAGACATGTAGCATGATGTCCCGCCCAGTCACATTATCCTGACACCTGATAGACCAGTCCTAACACTAATCTCTTAATACTCAGCACCAAGTGAGACAGCTGTTAGTACCATTTTTATAAGTTTTTGGTATGACTTGGCCGGGGATCGAACCCATGAGCTTCCACATCCGAGGCAGATGCTCTAACCACTTGGTCAATGGAGCAGTCACAGTTCAATGTAATTTAACAGAAGTATGTTGAAGTTAGAGAAGCATTCAATATGTATTTAGATGGGGTGAAATTATATTTTATGAAGATTTTGAAATGTCATCTGTATCAACCTACCAATCAGACCCTAATGTTATGGTGCCTTGAGTAAAGCATAAATGGGACCTAGGCCCAACATTCTGTCAGCAAATTTCTCAACAAGGAATACCATTTTCATGAGTAAATTGCTGAAATTGGGAAATGTGTGATTTTGAAAAGAAATTCACTGCAGATATGGTTGACCTTTGAACACATAATAAACGTCTGCAAAGTCAGACAAGACTAAGGAAAAATAAATACACCTCCACAGAGTTAGACACAACTTAAGACCCATGATAAATCTGCAAAGTTAGAGATATGGCTTAGGACCCATCGTAAAACTGCAAAGTGAGAGGCATGGCTTAGGACCCATCGTAAAACTGCAAAGTGAGAGGCATGGCTTTAGACACATCGTAAAACTGCAAAGTGAGAGACATGGCTTAGGACCCAACATAAATCTGCAAAGTGAGAGACATGGCTTAGGACCCATCATAAATCTGCAAAGTTAGAGACATAGTTTAGGACCATAATAAATCTCTGCAAAGTTAGAGAAACTATGAGATGACAAGGCAACATAAAAAGTTAATAAGCAACAGGATATAATCTGTGGAAGCCACAAGGGCTAGTGAATGAATTCAAAGTGTACTGTACCTGTTCTGTTGCAAACATTAGAAATCATATATCTGGTGATAACAAGATTGTTAGGGCATCTGAAACTTATTTCTCAGATATAAATGACAACAAATTCTGACTATTCTGTAAACAAGTGACTTGCATGTACAAGATCAAAGAGTTTAATAACACTTATTAACCCTAACCCTATAAATGCAGATGAAAAGAAATTTTTAAAATAATATTGGCAAACAAAGCTGTCAGATTACTACAACTCAGGATATAGAGGTAATATGATATTCAATGTTTCTGCTATTCACCTTTGTTTAATGTAAAATTATTAAATCAATATGGATTAATGTAAAATTATTAAATCACTATGTAAAGTTATTAAATCAATATGTAATGTAAATCAATATGGAAATCAAACAATTAACTAATTGAAGCTACATATACATATCAACCCTACAAATTTTTCCATATGGCATCAATGCTGCAAGTAATAGATGCTATATATATAGGAAAAGTAAACAAGGATCACACAAGCACTATCATATATACTCACTTATAAGTCAATCCCAGCTGCAATCAACACAGACCATGACTTAACTTTGCATAATGTACTGGCAGCTCAGGGTTAATGTTGTCTGTTCCACTAGTAACTCCTAACAAACTGCAGATACCATAATATGCAATTGCGGATCTGGGTCTGTGCAATTTGCAGTTGGGCTTGACTTGCAAACAAGAAGAGATGGTATGTCTCAATTGCAAACTAAGATATGTAGCTGGTGTACAACTTTAAGAAAAGAAAAAAAATGTAATATTTAAGAGATACATATCTCCACATGCATTTTGCAAGTACCATATAGGTCAATGCCAATACAAACAATACAAATTGCACAGACCCAAATCTGCTTGTGCATAATGTGCCCACAGATCTGTGTCTATGCAGTTTATTAGAAGTTATCAGTAGAACAGAAGACATAGACCCTAATCAGGCATTATTCGATGGCAAATCAAAGTCTATCTTGTCTGTAATTGGACTTGACTTCCAAGTAAGTATGCAAAATGGGTATATATTGATTAGTTGTTATCATATACTTTAATTGATACTGGATACAAAACTGAACATGAGTCAACTTAAACCAGATATATAAGATTCATACAAGATGTATGTAAACGGGATGTGTTTGCAGACATGAGGGTTGCTGACAATCAGTTTTACATTCTCTGGACAATCCACACAAACTTGGTGCCAAAAGTGTAGCAAGGCCTGAAAAGAAATAGAATTTTATTTTAACATAAATATCACAAATATCATAAAAAATCTTCAACTTTTAACTTGCCTAATACACCTGTATAAAACACATATACTAAAACCTGTCCTGACCGAGACCCTTTTTTTATAACATGAAAATCCCTAAACATGCCTTTTGGTGAAAGCAAAATGTCAATATGACCATTTATCTAGGAGAAGTAGTAATAAAAAGATTTTTATTTATTCTATTGTGGCACTAGTTAGAAACAGACATGCACTGTATTATCACGTCAATTACATCTTTTGTATCAAATCAAATTAATGTGGTGATAAGAGTTAAATGCAATGCAAATCCTACCTACATAAGAGCTAGCTGTCATGGTCATGTCAACTAATTTCAATGATCAATTAAATCTCATTATAAATATTACTGTGCAAGTAATAAAAATTAACCTTAAATTAGCATACTTATTCACAAATGTCATTAAAACTAGCAAGGTAGCCAAATGAAATAAGTACTTGGTGAATTAAAAAACTTTGTTCTACAGATACAGTTCATGGTGAAAGTGGGTTTTCAAGTTTGTAGTGAACTTAAAATTCCTGAACTGGCACTCTAGAGATTTTATCAAGGATAAGAAGTTTATTATCACTTGCAATTAAATCATTACATCAATATTTTATTAATATAACAATTAAAAGATAAGTTTAAATGTTGAAAGTTGCTGTGTGATATAAATGTCACCAATTTTTGGAAATTTTTCTATTTAAAAAAAAAAGGAATCTTGTTTGGTTGTGAATCATCACCAAACAAAACAGTGACATAATAATACACAATGTTCTCACATACATGTTTGTTGAAAACAGTCGGAACAATGTTAACAATTTCTCAGAAGTTAGGTATCTTGAGAAAACCAAAAAGTGAACAATTTCATTAGATAAAGCTCTATATTTACAATTATTTCCATTGTGATTATAACTTTTCATTGTGATTATAACAAGTGTTCAGCCACAAAACAACCCACCCATCTCAATGTCCAGCTGGGGTGGCATCCTTTTTATTGAGGTCCCTTGGTAATTTGTGCCTTTGTCTATAGCATAGTCTATATTTTTGTACCCCATTGTGCACAAGATATTAAAGAAGAAATACATGTATAAGTTCACTGGACAACGACAAGCACTGAAGAAGATGGCTACTGTGGTGGCCATATTGGATTTCAGATAGTCACCATTTTCATTTAGAACTTGGCATCATAAGAACGCTTCTTATAATATATTTTAATTTTCTTCATTATGACTCATCTGGATTACAGAAGTTGTGCCTTAAAATCCAAAAATGCAGTAGCGATAATAAGATGGACAGATGATGGACAATAGCTCATCCCATGAGCTTCTCTGGCCTCTGACCAGTTGAACTAACAACCATAGCTTGTAGTCTTCACATGTCTTGTTACCTGTTTATTATGGTGCATTGAAATCTGAGGCTCTGAAAGTTTAGGCTGAAACAACTGCCATAGGTCCAGGAAATAACGACTAAACTGAAATGAGAAATTTAAAAAATCTAAGGTATTTCAAACTTTTCAATAAAAGTTTAAATAAATTTCATAGCATTCATTCAAATATGAGTTTGCAGTAGTCCATACAGGCGAAAGACCTTAACAAAATCAGGGAATATTCATAAAAATCTTGTGCATTTTTCATACACTTAATCTGCCTAATATCTTAATGTCAGAAATCAGGCAATTGGTTCATGATCGAGTAGAAGGGGAACAAGACATAAATAAAACCTAGAGAATGGTTAGAAATTCATTCCATCCTATTTACAAACAATACCTCAAAGATTACTGATTACTATGTATAATATTACTATAAGTAGCCAAGTTGGACATTTATAAATGAGAGCAAAACACAATCAGATTATTTCATTTATATACATTCTGGAAATTTTGACTATTCTTTCATACATTCCCTACATTTGTAACTCAGTCTACCAATACATCAGTCCATTTCAATTAAATTCAATACATAGCAGACTTCCTCAAATTTTGCATATGATTTTGTTTTATCTGTCAGTTTCACTTCAGCAAAGACCAATAACATATCGCTTGATGAACTAGTTCAAACTATGTAAGTGGAAGAGTGCAGAGATGCCATCACATAAGCATGCTGATCAAGGTCAATCCAATCAAAATAAAATGGTGCATCCATTTCTCCAAAAAGTATAAACACCTGTCATTAATTATAATTATCTGCCTCTCTTAATTTCTGTTCCTATTCTTCACCGAATGGTCTAAAGCGCTCTCCGTTGCGGATCACTGCCATCTCACCTCTGTCTGTGGGTTCGAGTCTAAGATTTGGCGAATGTGAATATGTGAGAAAGCTTGTCAGTAGCTTCTTGAGGGTTGGCGGTTCTTTCCGCGGATTTCCCGGTTTCCTCCTCCATCATCAATACTGGCCGCCATGTATAGCCTATCATATGCTGAAAAATGGCATTAAGCCCAACAACAACAACTTATTTAGTCTACCTGTCTGTTTTCTTGTTAAGCACATGCTTTTATTCAACATTCAGAAACTGAATTCTATGTACCAGTCTATCACAATGGTTATACAAAGTACTTTTCTTCCTAATTGTGCCTGCATTGAAAATCCTGTTCCAACTTTTATCCTACAAAATTGTGATTTTCTGGAATTCCATCAATATATTTCTGATTTCTCAACAAAAGATCATAACGATTACACAAAATCCAGAATGGGACTGAATTACTAATATGTTGCATGTAGTCTTAAGAGTGTTCTCAATAATAAAGCACCTATGTTAGAGTAACACTTACAGATTGTATGCGCATTGCCATTTTGGCACAAAATATTACATATCTAAACAGATACAAATATAAATTATAAAAACTTTTGCTTTTTTATGATCCTTACCATTAATTTTTCAGTCTTGGAGATGAGACAGGATGACATCACAGCAAAGTAACACATAAGTTTTGTGGTACCGTGTGTTTGTGGATCTAAAGAATGTAAAATAATTTAATTAGAAATGTACAAAAAATACTACCAACACTATGACATCAGTTATAGCAAAAAAAATTAGAAATGTACAAAAAATACTACTAACACTATAACATTTGTTATAGCAAAAGCATTTCATTAAAAATGTACGAAAAATACCACCAACACTATGACATCAGAGTTATAACAATAACATTTAATTAGAAATGTATAAAAAATAAAAAATACTGCCACCACTATGACATCAGTTATAGCAAAAACATTTAATTCAAAATGTACAAAAAATACTACCAACACTATGATATTAGAGTTATAGCAAAAACTTTCATGCACTTAGTCCAGATGAATACAAAATGTACAAATATTCCTATCCTGTAAATAAAAAATAGTTCTTTAGATCATGTAATAAAATCAATTAGGTCTGATAAGGTCAAAACCTCTTTGAAGCAAGCCCAGGTGACTGTAACAACCTATGACAAGAATAAGTATGTGTGTGTGATTTGGATTTTTTTACACAGCTTTAACAATTTTCCAGTCATATTGCTACAATGTCTGCAGTGTGACAGTTTATAGTGATTCCTAGCACTGGGGCATCAAACCAGACATGTAGCATCATGTCCAACCCAGTCACATTATCCTGACACCAGGTGGACTAGTCCTAACACTAATCTCTTAATGCTGAGTGCCAAAGTGGGGCAGCTGATAGTACCATTTTTATAAGTCTTTGGTATGCTTTGGCCGGGTTTGAACCTGTGACCTCCTGCATCCAAAATGGATGTTCTAGACGACAAGATTGCAAATCAATTTCTTCTAAGTCAACTCACTGATATCCTTTCATAAGGTATGAGAGAAGGTGCTGATAATATTTATTACAAATACATAGTATAGCAAGGTTAAGAAAATGGGCATAACTCTGAAAAATTCATTACCAACCTACAATTTGTTAAATATTGAATTGTAACTGTTTACTCATCTATAATTTACTTATGACAAAATACTTTGATTATAAATAATTATGTGCCATTATATGTAATTATGTGATACCAAGCATATTATCTAGGCATTATATAGCATAGCACCATACAAATTATAACTAAACATGAAAAGAGAAAAACTTGCCTTTCTATTTAAAGTCCTCAAAGGCAGTAAAGAACACCATGATGTGAATTTTCTCACTTTTCTTTAGATCTAAAAACAAAGCGTGAATTTTCTCACTTTTCTTTAGATCTAAAAACAAAGCATTGTATACATATGTACTTACCAACATATAATTTTGCCCTTGGCAATAAATTCAACAGATGATCATAAATCTGAAGGTAGAAAAAACAAAATTATTGAAAAGGTCAAAGTCTGCATTAGGCTACATTCTACTGAACCCAGTCAACTGCCAAGTACTAACAGAAATGTATACAGCATGTGCTTATACAGCACTGGTATATGCTAATTCAGGCAGATGGTTCTGCAATCAAATAATGTTGGTGGAACATATGCATCTCTTGTAACAAAAAACCCCTGGCAGATTGCATAATGGAGACAATATGAAATTCATTTTTTCAAAGAAGATATATCCCATGTGTTTTACAAAAGATATAACCTGATTTACAGATGATATAACCAATATCAGTGTTTTACAGAGTACATGTTTTAATATAAAGTTCTATCGTATGTCATATGTTTCACACAAAATATACCCTAAATCATATGTTTTACCAAAAATATACTTCCCTGTTTAGTACAAGATGGAAACCAATATTTAGGTCTAAATTAATATATACTCTAATGTAAATATGACCTAGTCAAGGTGATCAGAAGCAAACTTTGCCATTAAAAGTACTGGATATACCATAGGTCGCATAAACAGGCTAAAATCTTAATGACCTTTGCAAAATTGTTCCCATTCTCATAAATATACTCTGGCAATCAAGAGAAACCAGACCAACCAAGAAAATTAGACGATTTTAATCTGATAAATTGCCTTCTTTTTAAAAATATAAAATGGAGTTGAAATGACAGGCAGGAAAGGCTGAATACTTTCCATAAGATGCCCAAGTTAGCTTGAGATCACTTACCTTAAACTGACATCAACCTATTGTCAAATGTCTGGGTCAGTAATGTGCATTTTCTGTAGACATTTCTTTCATTGCTTTTGACTACACATTTTTTAAATTGATTCAAAATGGATATATTTTTTTTAAAACCATCATATTTAATGTCATATTCTGCATAATCTATCCAATAAATGTAAGGCCTTATGCCAGGATGCTTGCTTTCCAAGACTGTCCAATTCAATAAAGATTTTTTTAAAACTTTGTTGTTGCTTATGTATACATATTTTAGTATAGTCTATGCACAATATTAAGGAGTCTTGCCATTGCATCATCACATTCCGAATCAGTTTTTTGGGGTTCTCAGCTGCAAAGTTGTGTGGTCAATACATTGTCATTATTAATGAGACAGTGATGAATCCAAGTAAACTTCACTGTCTGGATATCATAAACAGTAAAACTATTTTCATGTTTCAAACTTTGTAATTCGGGTAAAAAATAAATTTTCATGAGTACCAAATTTCTAAGTTCTATTTTTTACAAAAGAAATCTAAAATAAAGATGCATATGTCTGAGTTTACTAGTGTACTGGCATTCATTTCCATGTGTGAGCAAACAGCTTTAATCCACAATGCAGTTAAAAATATTTGAGTTAATGCATTTAGTACCACCATAGTATCAGATGTTTTAAAGCACACAATCAAAAACATACCCAAAATTTTAAATCTGGCAAGTTTGCCATCATCACCATTTGGGAACCCCTTGTTTCTTGGTAACCTTGACATTATGCAGACCAGCCAAACCCAATGAGTCCGTCTCAATAAGGTAGCTGATTTTTTTTCAGTAAGACTGACCAGTTTTCAGTAAGGTGTAACAAAATATCAAATAACTGCTATTGTAAAGCTAGAAAACTTAATTAAAATTTTGATGCAGAAAAATAACATTATGTTCAACTAAAAAGTTTGTAATGTATAGACCTTATTTACCACTAGTACTGTTGCACAAACTTTAGTTCCAAAACCTATGCAACTCAATGGCATGTTGCTTTCTCTCAACCTGATATAATTCTTGCAAATTCTTTTCCATTTCATATGATGATGGAAATCATATCTCCTGCCATGATTCATACTCAAATTGGCATGGGGATGTCCAATAAATGTAATTGTGTCCTTTCCATCTTTTATTCACAAGAATCTGATTATTCCATTACATTATTGTGTTGATTATTAACACTTTTCCAGAGGCTTATATTTCCTTTAGTTTTAAACATGCTTCACTTTAGGGATGCCATTTTTTAAAAAAAAATAATCAGCATGGACAAATAGATGCAGTTTAAAGTGTCTGGGGTGCTGCTGTAAAGATAGTCTGGTTCCCTAACTAATTTCACTAATTCTAATATGAAACCTGGATCCAAATAAAACATAGATGAACCAATTATCTGGATTTTTTGGCAATGATAATTTTTTTGTAGTTTTCAAAAGACTTATGGCAAAATTGTAAGAGTTGGCAGGTCTGCCTTATGGTGTGAAAAAAAATATATGTAAAAATCAGGCTAATTAATGCATATACTGATCAGGATGACTGGTACAGAACATATTGATACAAAATAGGACTTGATGAGTAGTAATATCTTACACAGGTGACTGATCAGTTAAATGAACATGAGAATAGTAGACATCTACATTCAGATCAGGTCTCAGTTGACCTCAAAACATCTACACTAAAGACATTCATGATAAGTGAATCTGCACACAACACAGTAACAACTTGGAGAGACCTGATTGAAATGGACTTGGAGAAAGCAGGACTAATCTGCCGATTGTTAGCAGCCAGATGTGCAAACACATAGTCATAAATGAGACTATTGTTTGCTTTAGGAAATAAAGATGGGCACAGTCAGTGTATAAATCTGCTTTTATTGCTATATAGTACATCAGATAAAGTCATTACAATCTAACTAGAGTTTTCATGACATAATGTTTTACATTCAAATTAAATTATCAGTCTGTATGCATATACTTATCCTAATTATATTTCACATTCTCTGCACTAAAGATACTGTGGCATTAAAACAAACAGGTGATACTTTTCCATTGCATATAATGGGCTGGGGGAACAAAAAATAGAGAACTAAATAAGTTCCCATTAATTTCACAGACTTCAATCTATATTCTATAAAATGACATGAAAATATTTACTTTATTTTGATATCCTTTATTTAATTTCAAGCTAACTAAATAGTATATGAATTTCTTGGTTTTAGGCAGTTTTAGCAGTCATATATCAGGGAGACTCCCTGCTTAGGAAAATAAGGCTTTAAAAAAATGGAGGTGAAAAATACGTTTTCAGGGCTGGAAAAAATTCCCTAACTGTAATGAATGGAAACGTGTGGTTTGTATGCCCATCTAATGAAGAAATTTAATTCTTTAATGTGCTTTAGTTAAGTTTTATGGGAAGTGAATTCTGAATTATAAACAAGGCTTAACCATGTGACATGATAAACAGCAGCTTACTGGAAAATTAATATCTATATGATATGATTTATCAAGTTTTTATCCCAAAGGATTCTACAGTTAATCTCCAATTATTTTTTAAAAAATTTGTTTTGGGTTTTTAACAAGACCCAAAAAATGAAAAACAACCAGTTACAGGTTAGCCTTTATCCTGAAGACTTGCAACATGGAACACGAATCTTACCTGATGTAGCACCAAAATGGCATCTTGTGTCATCTACAAAAGTAAAAGTTGAATCCATGACAATCTAGCAATTGAGATGTCCATTTATAAAAAACAAATCCCATTAATTCAAATCTAACCAAATAATGTGAATTTTGCAGCTATAAATTTGTGTAGTACAGCTAAAATGGCATTGTTGATAGTACTTACATCTATGAACTAGGTATGATTAAAAATTATGAGTTATCCTGACTGGTTTACTCTAATAGGTGCCCCACAGTAGATTTCCATTGTTTAATTCATATTTTTTTGACACCCATCATTTGTTCATTATATCAACATAGTTTAACATCAACTGTTTTGAAACAATAACGCATTTTATTAATGTTAGCATCAATGATCCTCTAAAAGGTAAGACAAACACATAAGTAAAAATAGTTTGTATGAATGGGCCAATGCATCATCACAATTCTATGTACATACTTACAACTGCCGAATCTGTTATTCTGAGTGATAATAAATACCAGTGCTGTTTTCAGTTCCTAATGAGCTCATCATAACATCAAAACTTGCGAGATTCACATATACCATATATACTCATTTATAAGTTGACCTTTCTTACTGAAACTTTAATTCATGCACAATAGGGGTTGTCTTGTTGTTGTTGTTGTTGTTGTTGTTGTTTTGCTTAACGCCATTTTTCAGCACACGATAGGCTATTCATGGCGGCCAGTATTAATGGTGGAGGAAGAAACCGGGAAATCACCGGAAAGAACCACCGACCCACGAGAAGCTACTGGCAAGCTTTCTCACATATCCACTTTCGCCGAATCCTAGACTCGAACACACGCAGACAGAGGTGAGATGGCAGTGGTCCGTAACGGACAGCGCTTTAGACCACTCGGCCACTCGGGGCCCCGGGTTGTCTTGTAAGTGCAACATTAAAAAATATCGAATTTACAAGTAATGTTAGAAATTCAAAATGTTATTATTGTGAAATTACAGCAGCAAACAGTTGGTTTACACAAAGTGGTGTAAAGTAGTCCACCCCCAATGAGTAAGCACCTTCAATAACAAGGAGGTTGAAGAAGAAACGGGTCTGGATGTTGAGCTGTTTATAAGACATTGCTGTAAAATGAGTGTCCTTGACTCCAAGCATGTCACAGAATAATTTGCCATTGCTCTTTGCTTCATAATGACTCTGGATGAGTAGTATGAAGAAAATTTATCAAAAGGTTTAAGAAATAAAAGCAAATGAAAAAAAACTTTGACCAAAACCCAAATGCACATTTCCCACAACTATAGCCTATGGTCGTATGGGTAAGTAGGCGTGTTAAAGGATGAATTGTCCTAGCATCATAATTACTGATGCCAAATCTGATGAAAATCTATCAAGGGGTTTAGGAAATAAAGATAAATAACATTTGTAAAAGTAAAGTTGTCATGGTTGTGTGTGCACACGTTGTAGAAGGAATCATAAAGATTCATGCCACATATGAAGAGAATCTATCTAAAATTTTGGGAAATAAAGACATTTACAAAATAATGCCACCAGAAAAGTGACTGGTATTTCTCACTTAACAAAATGGGCTCAACAATACAAAAAGTGACCTCATTTGAATGAACAAAACAGGTATTTTTCATCTGGTGCAGAACAAAGTGGCTCTTAACATGTCAATTTTCCTCCCTTCTTGCTAATCATGAATCGCTAACCTACATTCACTCACCGGCATTTCCTTGTGTGGACTTAAAATGCTTCTAGCTGAGCGGAAGGATTGTCTAAAGTGATTACTTGGCACAAGGGAGACAAGCAGAAAACTAGCAGCTGAAATGAAATGTCAAGATGCATCTACATTGTATATTTAAATTTCTTGAATGTTTAGATAAGAATAGTTTGAAAAAATCAGTTTAATAGCATTTTCAATATTTATTCATATTAAATTGAAAGTAACTTATTTACTGTATCAATCCATGTTAAAATAAGTTACTGCTTTTATAAAATAAAAATGCTAAAACTGTCTACATCATGTAGAGAGGGGACCAAAATGTAATTTCTGTCAGAAAATAAGCAGTACAAAGCTGTATAAACACTAGAAAATGTTTTCTTTTTCCTAAAGTAAAACTATATGTTTTCAAACAACAGCATTGTTTTTTAACACTGATTCCAATAAGAATACAGGTTCAATGATAATTTCACATATAAGGAGCACTTTTTTTTGTGGATCAACTTGAAATAATAATGAACATATGTGTCAAATTTTGTAAACACTTTTGCTCTGTTTTAAAAATGGAAATAGCAATTAATTGACCAATGGATCCTGAATATACGTGAAACTACATATTTGATATTTAATACTCTTGCGTTTGCTTTCCAAAGAATTTTTAACTAAAATGTCTGAATGGAATTAAAAGCAAATTCAGATTTAAGTTCAGTCATTCTGCATCAGTAAAAATAGCTAAAGTTCCAGTTTATATGAGAAATATAGAAATTATTATGTATATCTATATTATGTGTTTTAATTTCATGATTCTAGATTAAAAGATCATTTACTAAATAACATATTAAATGCCAATTTTCTTTGTAGTTATAGGTTTTTACTTTTAAGGAAAGGTCATTCTTGTAAACACATTCATAGTTTCAAAGACAGATAGTGAGATGTACTTTTATTTTAAGTTCAGTACTGATCATGGGATTACCCCAAAAGAAATCCAGCTGATCTAATTTCTGATTAGCTGGCTGCTAAAGTACTTGACCTTGTTTACAGATAGTGATTTTGAAATGTTCAATTGAGCCTTAATTTGCTTACTATAATTGTGTCTCAGATAATGATATAATGAATTATTTACTGAAAATTTGTTAGACCAAGCATTAACATCAGTCTTAAAAGAGACAAATAGCTGTTATCATTTAAGTGGATTCATTTAGTTATTTCAATTTTTCATCGGAATTAAAAAGTGCTCAGACATTTCAAGTCAAGTATCGGTATTGAATTACTATGAATTCATTTAAGACATTTTGGATAATAACTGTAATGCAACAAGACTTGGCACAGCATCAGAATAAAGGGAATTTAGAATTTCATTCACCATACTGCAAGTTATTTTTTTAAGTTTTTTACTTTCTATTTTAGGAAAATAAGAAATTTTGAATTTTACAGAACTTGATGGTTTTCACTAGTTTCTTTTACTCAATTTAAAACCACAGAGTAATAACTATATTTAAACTCAACACCTGAATAAAATGTTACATCAATGATGAATACTTAACGAGTAAGAAATTAACAAAACACTAAATTTTTGTAGTCTGCCTTACTTCAAAAAGTAAAACTTTAAAAATATGATTACTTAATATTGTAGATAGACATACATATGGACAAACATACATCTGGATGCCAGCTTCTGCCAAGGTGTACTCAACAAAAACATTATTTCATCTATCACATAAACTTTCATTTTTTGGCCAGTTTAATAAAAAATATTTGAAAAATCAAGTAAAACTGTTTTGCCAGTGACTAACCATTTCTGACCCGGACATTGTTGTGTTTCATGAGATATGGTTCCACCCAGTTGTCCATCTGATTCAGGACCCAAGCATTGGCCAGCTTGTTCTTTGTTACCTGTGTTGACATCCACTCCAGGCACTGCTGTGGACAACATGCCGTCAGCTGTAAAGAATCATCACTAAATCTAAGAAAGATCTAACAAATCGCAAATAATTTAAATCATGGCTGTTGCATTGAAACTTTTATGGTATCAGCATAAGGCCATTCATACATACAGATGACAAGCTATCCATCCCGTCTTATATCAGCTCCCATCCTTTTGATTCATTTTAAATTAACTCTTATAACATAAATCTTATATATTATATTATATTATATTATAAATCTTAAATCTTATAATACTGCTGCTAGGACTTTACAAACAAAGTGTTTAAAAACATTTATTTCTAAGCTATAACAAATAATGTTCAAGGAGGCTGTTGACACTTTTTAGGCTGACTTGCCGCCATCCCCAAGGTGAGATGTGAGGCTCATATATAACAGCTCATGGCACAAATCAGATGCCTTAAACCTGTAGTTTGATTTTGTAGGAAATTGTGGCTGTGGGGAAAACACAGAATTGCATAAGAGGCAATTTTCATGTATGAATAGTTGAATAAAAAGAATGACTTGCCTCCCAAAATTTCTGCAAAATATACTGTGTGAAAGGTGGCATCCCTGGAGGTCCTGCCTGAAATTCCACAAGCATTGACATCAGCTTGAAGAAAGGCTGGGAGAGCTGGGGAAAAAATATATTAGTATTTCAATTAATAATGAGGATTCAGTCACTGTGATTTTTTTTTTTGGTATGTAATAAAATTGTGGCTGTTGTACTTTTGAAATTTCTAAGCAAGAAACTCAAGTCCAAGCTCCAGGGCTGAAAATCTGACCTTTCTGTAACTTTAATTACAATCATTGGGCTTTTTCCTAGCATTAGTTTTTCAATAAAATGTTGATTTCAATGACACAGTTATAATACAAACAATAAATCAAGATCTGGAGTTTGATATTCAGCTCGAGTTCTGCACTCAACTGAGAAATTGATTTCCTGCATCATGCTCAAACCATTATGTACATTCCTGCAGCAGATCAATACTTATGGCAGATTTATTGATAGCATTATAATTATCTTTATTACTGTATTTAATAAAATATATATATCATCATAAAATCATTATGTGTAACTAAATAAAACATAAACAAATCAGAAAACTCCTTTGGGAAACATGAAAAAACAATAATTGTGTCCATATGACACTGATGCCCCCAACAATATGAATATGATGCAAGTGAATGTTAAAGTCCAAGCCAAGTAAAAACAAGTGTCTTTAAATTTTGATGAAAATAAAAAGATGGTATTCCTTAAGTATATTCCTTATGTCCTCCAAAATTATCAAGCAGAACAAAACTTTCGAAAGACATGCATAACAAGAAACAACATATGGTATGAGAAGGACTGACATATGTAACACTGTTTTGTCCCTTTGTAGACTAGGCTTGGGTATAACAAGGCAGAAATTAACTGATGCACTTCCAACTTGTGCATGATAAACCTGAAGTTAGGTTAAAGTGGTAAAGTTAATTTAATGCTTTTTTAAGAAAGAAAAGTGGATAATCTTACATCAATAATGAAATAATACACATGTAAAAATGTTACAATCACCTCTGGGTTCATTTTCTTGATGGCACTGAATACCATGTTTACCATCTGAAAGTAACAATATATATTAAAATAGGAATGAAGTGTCAAATTGTCACTAAGCGATAACATATATATATGATTTAGAAAGGAGATGAAAGGCAGTTATATCAGAAATATAATTCGCCAATTTAATGTGTTCTTATAAATTCTAACTTTTATGATATAATTATAAATCACAATTATTTATACAATCATTTCAAGTCAAAACTTCTGGGAACTCTGCAAAATTATGAAAAATTATGCATTTTTATTTGTTATGTGATTTTTTTTGTCTTGCATTTACATGTCAACATAAAATGTCAGGAAGTTTTATTTAAAAAAAAACTGAAGTTTCCTAATAATATTTTTGGAATATATTGGACAAGCACATCAACAAGTTTCCAAAAGAATGAATAATTGCCATTTTCACATAAACTATTTTATGGATCCTCAGTTCTCCACAGGAATTTAAATACATTTTAAATTCAAACAATTTTTAAGAGGATATTCTATTCATGCCAACAGCGAGATGAACGGACTGACTAAAGAAAGTTAATGGATTCAGTGTTTAGATACACCTCTCCCTTGGTCATTTGAGTACAACAGGGCCAGAAACAAAAATTAATGGGGTTACCATCCATGATGGACAAAAAAATGAGTGTTTGTAACATGGATGTTCAATTGCTGAATACTTGTTGTTGTTGGGTTTAACATTTTTCAGCACAGATAGGCTATACATGGGGACGAGTATTAATGGTGGAGGAAGAACCCTGGAATACCCTGGGAAGAACCACCGACCCACAAGAAGCTACTGGCAGGCTTTCTCACTTACCCACGTTAGCCGCTTCTGGACTCGAACTGAACTCACTCAGACAGTAGTGAGATGGCAGTGATCCGTAATGGACAGTGCTTTAGACCACTTGGTCACTCAGGGCCCCAACTGAATACTTGTCTCATATGTTGTGAATAATTGTACACATAAATAATAAGCCAATCCTGGGGGAATTTTCCAGTTTAAAAAAAGGGATTGACACCTAACCCTATATTATCAAAACAGGAGTTGTTTATTTAAGCAGCTTACTGGAAAATGACAGAAAAATAAATTTCATCTATGGGTGAATAATCCAACTTCAAAATTCCTTACCTTGTCACAAGTATGTTTCACTGAACTGCCTGTATTAAATGACATCATGTAAATAATGCAATTGTTGATATATATATATATATATATATATATATATATATATATATATATATATATATATATATATATATATATATATGCGCGCCAACCAATTCTTTAAAACTATGTTGCACCCAAAGAAGCATACAATAAATATGAAACCAGCTGCTCAAATTTAATGGTGTTCGTGTTGTTTTGAATTTTGATTTTAGCCAATAAAATTTAGTAATATTTTTTTATTCTCACAAAACAAAAAAACTTCTAAAAGTTACAAACAAGTATTAATTGCTTATGAAGAAGAATAGGACAAAAAGAACTTACTGCTACTGCTAGTCCTTCATTCCATCGACAGAGACTGAATATTAGATTACAAGTCTGACGAATATTGATGTTGTCACGTATCTGGTTGAACAGGAATGGGAAGCCCTTCAAATGCAAGGTAAGATAAAACTAAGATTTGACAACCAAAGTTTATTGTTTTGACGTTTTGAATAGCTATAAAAAAGAAGCACACTTAAAAACTCTTTCAAGTCTAATCTAAATAATTAAGGCAAATTTTCTTAAGATATTGATTACTTAAAACATCAAACTAAAAAATGGTTCTGCAATAACCATGCAAAATATTGCCAAGAATTCTGTCATCACCAATCATAGTTATTTTTTCTCAGTGATATCAGAATAAATAGCAGAAGATTGCAAAACCCACGAAAATTTTATTATAAACAACATCTGACATGCAAAGAAAAATATATCAATTAGATCTACATTAAAGAACAATTTTCATCCATCCATAAGATTTTTTTTAAAAAATATTCTTTTTTCTACAAGATCAATTTTTTGGTAATCTAAACATAATAATCTCTCCGTAAATACACAAAATGTAATGCATGATGAAAAATCAATGTGTGGGCTATAGAAATCTCTTGAAGGATGAAAAACAAAATTCCGGAGATGCCGATCATAGAGCATGTATATCAGGAATCCAATCATCACAATTGTGGAATCTAAGTACTCACAATAGATAATACATTCATAAAAAATAACAAACCTATACAAGCATATTGGATCTTCCTACAAGTCACTACATATCTGTACACAGAAACAATGACGGTCCCATGCTTAGAAATGGTGCACACATTCCTCCAATTCCAGAACCCTGAATATCTTACAACTTTTGTGGCCATAAACATTAGTCGTCACACATTATCTGGATCATTTTTTTTTCTCATCGGTCTTGCCACCACTTCACACCTCACTGATTTCTTATTATGTAAGATTTATTTTTGCAAGAAACTATATTCTATCATAAAGGTACCCAAGAACTTCTGTCCCTACATCTGACCACACTGAAAACTCCTATTCAAAATTTTTACCCATACAATTTTTACTTCAAGAAATTCAATTTTGAATACAAATTCTTCACTAAAAATTGGTAATAATTTCGCAAAATCTGGAATAACAGACATTTTGAGAAAGATGAAAATGTGAACAACCAAAAAGGTAAAAATGTGAACAACCACTGGTTTACCTTTGATCCACCCCCTATGATGGCATTATAATCTTTGTCCGAAATCTGGAGTTGGTGGTCATCACCTCGGGATTTCTCAACCAGGAGGGCAATTAACGAAATCATCTTGTCTAGAGACAAGGGTTTGTAGTTCTCTTCGGTTAGAGTGATCACATCATCTTCCTCATCATCAGACAAAATCTCAACCTACAGACAAAATTTTCAGACTTGCAAACAGATTACACACTTACTTGGTAAAAGTACTACATATCATAAAAACATCAACTTGCATTAAAGAACATACATATAATAGAATTATGAATTGTATAAGGAAAGAGTCTTTTTCATTACTCTGCAAACATTTTTGCATGCAAGAATTCACATATGTGCATGACAAAGGGAGATAAATTCAGGAGGCAACTATCGGCTGCAATGATCACTGATCCATTACTAACACAAATGATTATAAAGGAATTCTTACCATTAAACAAATTCTGCAATTAAAGAACCTAAACAAATTATATGCCTTTTCTGTGTTTAATAATCTTATGCAGAAACTAAAATGTTTGTGAACAAACAATTTTTCTTCTTTACGTCACAAAGGCCCTGAACTTTTATCTTTTGTCATCAAAATGAGTATGGTTATTCCTCTTTACTCAAGTGCATGCCAAGACTGGTGACTGTAGATGGTGCTCAAACCAAGTTAATGTGTACAAACAAAATCAGCAAGATATAAATTAATATAAAGTAGTACTTCACAGTATGGCAAGGATACCAAGATATATTTTCTTGTTATGATAAAAATGACTATTGATAATAAAATTTTGTGTTGAAAGGTAAGTGGTATGAGACAACTGTTGGATTGGATGGGAATGAAATCAAAGAAAGTTTATTTGTGATTTTACAAGTGACTTTTAAATTTAGATCATGATCATGTGGCATTGACTGAATGTCAAACTAATGATTGTCAGGAACTATTCCTGAACTTGCTATTGACGTTTAAAAAAAAAAAAAAACTTACATAATTTTCCTGTGCTTTCTGTCCCATGTAGAAAGAAACCATTGTAGATATTGCATTGGTGTGGATAAGAAAGAAACAATCCTCATCTCCAAGCTTAGCAAATTCAAATAAGAAGGCAAAGTACTCTGCCAGGTATTTACTATGGGGCCGTACACCATGCTCCAGCTGAAACAGATAAAAAGCAAGCCAATTTCTTGTGCATCTTTCTCCTCTTTGTCTACTTGTTATTGCCTATAAAGTTGGTCACAAATTTTGTTGAGACTAACTAAATCTATAACTACTGCAATGCAGATCAGCAAATCTTTCTTCCTCACTTTCCTATTACTATATCAATCATAATGTCCATCTCCCTGTTTCTCTCAATGCCGTTACTTCTTTTTCCATCACTTACCCATTTCTCTCTGTAATTTCTCTGTATTTAACTTAACTTGCATATCTAATGAGCAAAACAACAGTTCTCATCACATACTGTCACTATTGGGTCAATAGCTTGCAAACAGATGCAAGTTTTTACTTATTATACATACTTTTAAAAGATTATTATAAGAAGTATTTAGTATTTATGCATAAGAAGTACCAGTAAAACACTGCATCTATTTGTGATATATTAGCACTATGCTAACTACTGGCACATGGCGAGAACTGGTCCTCTGCAAATATTGCAAAAATTTAAAGTATTAAGAGTAAGTTTACATTTCAGTTATTTAATTTCAGCTATTAATCTTTACCAGGGTTCCTAAACAGTTTACACTCTACTGGGAAAAAAGAAGTTGCAAAAACCCAAGATACCATCACTTCATCTTTTTAACTGCTGAGTGTTGAAACCATATCTGATATTATGTGACACAAATATTTTCATGATCACTGCTGTGGCTGTCATATTGGATTTTAAGATTGTCACAATTTTTAATTAGGTCCAACTAGACATAATACATAAAATTAGACTTTTGGTGAAAACTCCATGTTAATATGACTATCTATTTATAATGTGTAATAATAAAAGATTTTCAAAATGCCTTTCTTGAGGGACATATCGAATACAAGATTCACACCGTTTTCAATCAGGACCCAGTCAATATTGTAAGAAGTCTTTTGATGAAAGCAATATGTTTAGAAGGAACAGGGATAACAAAACTTTCAAGATTATCAACCATGAAAACCATCCTGGATATCTGACTGTCATCATTTTCATTCACAATCGCACAAGACAACATAAATATTCTGGTGAAAAACCTATGTCAATACAACTTTTTTTAGGAGGAGAAGCAATCAGATTTTCACGATGGCTGCCATGATGGCCATATTGGAGATCAGATCAGCACCTTTCTTCACTGAATATCAAGTAGACATCGTGACTTCTGTGACAACCATATTTGATGTCACATCAGTACCATTTTCATTCAGGACAAACCATCAACTGTAAGAAGTCTTTTCGTGACAACTCTATGCATTCCATTCAGAAAGAGAAGCAATAACAAGATTTTAATGATGACCACTGCAGTGGCTATAATGGATGTCAGAGCAGCACCATTTTTGAGACTAACTACACATTGGGATGAATGTCCAAGAAAGTTTAATAGCAATCATCCAAGTACGCTGATTTCTGAGAAGATGACCTAATGGGCAGATAAACCAGTTAACATTAATGCCCTAACAACATTCTGAATGGGGCAGGGTATGCAAAAAGCAACAAAATGTCTAATAAAATACATACAATAGTTAACATTTTCTTGATGAACCTGGTGACACAAGACTTGCTGCCAATTTCTGACACATCTACTTCCCCATCATCACTGAAAAAGTATATAACATGGAATATTTATGTACTAAAAATATACATATTTGCAACAATGACAAGAAATACAACAGACTCACCAGTTGAAAATAAGAATTCTTGGAAGTTTTGTTCTAGTTCAAAACACAGCAATTTCCTCTTTAAGTGGAGAAAGTAAAGACATATTTAGATATTATAAACCTCCGAGATTATTGGCTTGTATGTTAGAATGACAAAATTACCATTACTAATAAAATAGTAATGATAACTGGCTTTATAATAAACTTATTAGAGCAGTCCATAAACAGCCTTATTTTTACTATTATCTAAAAGTAGGAATCACCATACTCTCAAACGAGGCTGGATCTACATTTACCCTAACTTTCAACAATTTTAATGCAGTAAGTCACAAACTGACAAATGCAAATTAGAGCAAAAAAGAGAAAACATACTAATAATACGAGTACAACATCCTGATAAAGTTTAATGCTTGTCATTATCTGATGAAATTAAACATCTGAATTAAGTAGAAATGATAAGGAAACAGGTGGATTGTAGCAACAAGTTATTATGTCATCAAACTTGACTAATATAGTTGCATAATTCTTAAAGCTACTGGATTTTGAGAGAAATATTCTATTTTTAAATTATTAAATGAGTTAAATGGAGAAAAGACTTTGTTATATCCGAAATCACATTTTAATGACGTGTTGTAACAAGTGTTTTCATTCAAAGATAACATGAAAAGAGAAAGACCTCTGGAAAAGAAGAACATCAACAAGTGTGTAAAATACTTAATAATTTTACCTGTCAACAAAGGGTTGTAAGAAGAGGTGCACATGAGCGGGCCTGAGTCGAGTTATCACATGAATAAGAAGTCTCTGGAACATCTAAAATATAAATAGTATACAATTATAAATGTTCATAATTTTTTAAAAATATCCAACTAGTACCTCCATTCTATGCAGAGCTGAGCAAATTTCATTTTTAACCACTAGTCCAGTACTAGTCCTTTTAAATAAGAACTGAAACCGCTCATTAATTAGCATAATTGTTTCGCTTCAAACACAATATCACACGTGGAAATTAATTATCATGATCTGTATTATCAATTATGAATAAAATAATAATAATTACTGTCATTTAACCAGTTCATAAA
The DNA here is from genome assembly GCA_016746295.1 of Potamilus streckersoni. Taxonomy (NCBI): domain Eukaryota; kingdom Metazoa; phylum Mollusca; class Bivalvia; order Unionida; family Unionidae; genus Potamilus; species Potamilus streckersoni. The sequence continues at coordinate 3,877,603 of JAEAOA010001763.1, forward strand.
GGAAACCACAGGAGTCAGCAGTTTTATCAATAAAGCACAACAAAATTACTGACATGAAATCATCTTACCAGTATTATAAATTAACACAAGAAATGCATGCGTGACCACATCCCTCCGCTCGATTAGACTTTTTTCAAGCGTCTTTTATTGCTTCAGAATTGCAAAAAGACTGAAAAACTACACATATTCATTCAAAAAACAGTAACGTACCAATGCATCACTCTCTGATGATCATTGCACAAATCCAATCTGGTGAATTAACCTTTATTTTCATCATTTTGGTTACAAACCCTGAATAGCGCGATCATTACAGGAAGTACATGACAGAAATTTTGTTGTGCTTTACTGATAAAACTGCAGACTCCTGTGAGGAAACTGATAATGATGTCAGTAAAATACCTATCAATAATTTAATTATATTGACTCACTGGATTAAAGTCAAAGTTATTATAGTGAGTCCCTCGTTATGATCTAAATTGAGTAAACTCATTCCAATAAAACAACCTACAATACTGCTAATTGATCATACTAGCTTCTTGTTTTTATTTGCTGATAATTTGGTCACTTAGCCCAATATGCAGTCAAGCGCTAACAGGATGCAAATGTACACAACAAAGAGGGGCTAGAATCAAGTATTCAGAATGCCCAGAGGGCATGATTGGCCAAATAAAGGTAGATGTAGTGAGTAAAGCATGAAAATAAGAAAATGACAGACTTTTTTAAAAAACACTTGTCTCGGACTAGCGACTTGAAAAATTTTACTTGCCCGATATAAAAAATTACTAGTCCAGTAAATCAGGCTATGGGATTTACTCAGCCCTGATTCTATGTGATCTGTCTTTTGTTTTAAACTTCTCATATTGGGTAAAAAGAATACTTTTATTATTAAGAAATATGCAGTTCACACATTCTTTTTATGACATGCCATTAAAATGTTATTCATTATATCTTATTGAGGGTGTTGACTTCACTGCAAATGGATAGATGAAAATACTGACAGAAAAACACTTGAATTTACGACTCCAAGAAAGAACTGGAAACAAATTTTAGAGTAAAATTTGTTTCTTCAATAATATTAACCTGATCATAATACTTGAAACATATCTCCACTACTTTGCAAATCCAATGATAACAAGTGAAAAAAAGACATTCAACATTTAGGCTCATTTTACCAACAAAAATGCTAAAATGTCTGCTTGCCATTATGAAAGTCAAACATTATTGGACTTCCTTTTGATAGAGGACTAGAACTGAATTCTTTAAAAGGTCTGCTGAAGGGCATCATCATCAAGGAATGTAATAGTAAGGAAGACTTAGGAGGGAGTACCTTTATCATGACTGGTTAGGTATTATCAATACATTATACTCAAAAAATGTGTTCCATATTCATGCAAGTTACTAGATCATAATAAATTAAAAGAATAGCACAAGGAGGAGATAGCGACATAACATTATTCTTGAACTGGCTCTGGACTGATTTACCATGAAAAACAGCCAGTTTTTAGCAATGAAACCAAACCATCATTATAGAACTTAAGATAATTTGGATTTAATAAGGCATGGATTTCAATGATTCTTTTTGCTGTATCTAAAGTGATGAAAAGCAGGTCTAACATAAATGGGACTGTGTGTTTGTATGTCCTATTAAGGACCTTTTTATAAACAGCAATCTTTCCATCTCAAGTGACTCAATCATGATGAAGTTGGCAATTAAGGCAGAGTTGATGGCAATGCTGATAACATCCACTAGCTTCTGAGGGGGCCTCAGGTTGGTAAGTGGTCTAAGGTGCTCACCGTTACAGATCACTGACATCACACCTTCGTTAATCTAGGTTCAAGCCTTGTCACAGCCAGCATTGTGTGAGGAACATTTCCAGTAGATTTCTAAGGGTAGGTAGTTCTTTCCTGGGTTTTCTCAGACTCTTTTGCAACCAAATATGCTGGCCTCCATATTAAGTCTATTGAGTGCTGAAAAATGGCATTAAAGCCACACAAGCAACCATTTGTAAGCCTTTCCTGCTTCCCTCATTAGCCCTGGCCAACAACTTGACCATGACAAATGTTCATCTCTTCAAAAAAAAATGTTCCAATTATGATCTGAATGACACCCCATACTGCTTACACAGATGAGGTATCTTTAGATAGGCTGAACCTCTTACACACCCTACACTTATCTGGCCCATTGATGCTGACATTTTCAAAGAAAGACAGCAAAGCATTAGCATATACAAGTGAAATCAAGTGTTGTGCTGAGCTTAGTATTTTTATTACTACCTATGAATTAATAGAACTTATAACAAGGGTTCTGTAAATGGTTCATTATACTTCTTGCTCTGTAATAAATAAGATGCTATTTCTATTATATAATATCCTCTATTTTTTGCTTGCATGCTGTTTGAACTTATTGCTTAAGAACTAAAAATCTGATAGGAAATATTTGCTCGTTTTTTTTAATCTACTTAACATTGAGTTTTGACCCATTCACCAACAAATCAAGAGATTTCTTCAGTGCCTATATGAAAGCCAGCCAAATGAGCTGCCAAAATTTTTATCATATAATATCCTCTATTTGCTCTGTCTGAAGTATCTGCTTAAGAAAATGTGATAAGGAAATATTTTCTCCCTTTTGAATCTATGTGACATTGAGGTCTGACCCATTCACACACAAATCAAGAGGTTTGTTCATTGTGTCATCTGAAAAAGCTAGCCAAATGGGCTGCCAAAAATATGCATGTTACTAATAAATCTTTGACTAAGTATATGGCATGATTTATTTTTGGCATATTGTTACCTTTACCATTTAAATATCAAATAAGAAATTAATAGCGACTTCCTTATTTCAAATGCAAGCCATCCACAACATTTGGTATGTGCATTATGTATGTATCAGGGCGAAATGTCATGTATGCACACCGCTGGCTATGTGGTGTCATTAAAATGCAAAGTTCTAAAAATGCTAATATGAAGAATTGCAAAAAAAACTCAAGGAAATAAACCCTTCAAAATAAACATATAATACTAACATAAAATTCAAAGATGTTAAAAGATTATGTATAGGGTACAAAACACAAAAAAGTCAAAAAAGTATCTTTAAAAACAGAGTGTCAATATTTTTTTTACATAAAGCACACTCCCTTAAAAAAAATCAAAAGATTTTCTCTGGTAGTATGTCATCAGTGTCTCTTAATTGAAATCACATAAAAAGATATTTCTGTCTCACAGATCATTTATGGTAACAAAGAACTCAGGTCAAAATGTAGAAATCCCCTTTTCTTCATTCATTTACATTGATAATAACCTTTGATCTATTAATTCCATATGGGCTCTTCTTGTCTCAAATGCAAACTGGTCATAGTTTATAGCATAGAAATTAGCTAATTTGTGCAAACAATTTTTTTTTCTTAGTTATTTGATCATGATCTCTGACCTTTTAATCTCAAATCAACAGGTATCTTCCTTTGTCTCAAATGCAAACTGTCAACAAAATTCAGTCGGGCATGTTATAAAAAACAAAGTTACTTTTGTTTAAATTGCTTTTCCTCAATTCAGTTAGAATGAATTTGACCTCTGACACTTTGACTTCACACTGCATAGGCAGCTTCTTGTCTCAAATGCAAGCTATGCACAAGGCTGGTCAAAGTAGGTAATAAAAGATATATAGCAGAAAACATGGGGTTTTTTTTCCTTTAGAAGTCTTTGACCTTGACCTTTAGACCACTAAATCATTATGTGTCCTTCTTATATCAGATGCCAGCCATTTAAAAAGACTGGTCAAGCTAACTGGTATACAAGTCAAGTAATTGTATTGAAGTTGCTTTTTTTGTTTCAAATTCAAGTTACCTACAAAGTTTGGAAAAAAGCAAATGGTGAAAACCTATGGTTATTGTGTGGAAATAAAATAGGAAATAGATGGAGAGATGGATGAAAGGAGGGATGGATTGACATCATAACATGATATGCTCTGATATTTGGCCAATATATAAAAAAAACTAAAGGAACTGTAAGCAAGATGGTACCAAATAACTCAACAAATTAGACAACTTTAATCCAAAGTATTCATGTGATCATGACAGATAACAATTTAGGTTGAAAATGTAGTATACTTCTCTAAGATAGAAAACTAAAAATAATTGCACTAACTCATGAAAAGTCATGGGGACAGGCATCCATAAGGTCTATGTAACAGCATGTTAACCAGCAGTAATGAAAAGTAGCAAATGGCAAATAGCTCTAACCAGGGGAATCTGGTCTGACTTCTTTGCACAACAACATTTGAACAGAGAAGACATGATTAATGTCTATTTCAGCTTGGGAGTGCTGAATTTGCATGCCTGTGAATATACTCCTGGATTTGAAGTATTGTTATACTTGGTATTCTAATGCAGGACCAAATGATATGGAAACCACTCTCTCTCCACCTCAAACACATATGTCACAGATGACATCCAAAAAAATTTCTCACCTGTCTAACCATCTGGTTAGGACATTTAATAATAATCTGCTGTGGCCACCAATCACTCTCTGCCATGTGGTCAAGAAACCACTGAAAACAAAGAGACATTACATTATTATGGGCTAACTGAGTTATTAATTTTGGTATATTAAATAGAAGAAATTAAAATTTCTACAATAAATAAAAAAGTGATCTTTTGATGATTTTATGGATCTGTCAAATAGGATTAACTTATAAAAATTTTGGATTTGCAAATTTCCAAACCAACTAAAGTTCAAATTTAAGCCAATTGATACTGATTAGTTAGTTTTGCCTGTTTACAACAGAATAGTGTTAATAACCCATACATTTTACTGGTCTCTTTGTTGTTTGCTACATGAATATCATACAGTATTCTCCTAGGATCCATTAGTATTGGTCTTTGAATACATTTTACAAACTGTTCTGCTTCAAAATAAAGTTGTACAAGCTGCAACATTACAACAAGTCAAAATCAGTCACACTGTCTCAGTTGCTAAAATACTATAGTATCTTACCTCACATGCGGCTTGGCAGGAGTTGAACTGTTTTGTCAAAAATTCTATCCAGTTAACCATTGTAGGCTGAAAGAGAGAGGGAAATAATGTAAGCAAATTTTAAATATGGATGTCAGATAGACATGTTTTAAGCCACATTATTATTTTAAAAGGAATGTGACTGAAACAACTGCTTCAAAAATATCATTCTAAGCAGAATGTCAATAATAGATTTAGTACTAAAAATTTTTTCTTGTACACAAAATATAAATTGTGTTTTAATTAAGTCTAATTCAACCATAGCTCACAAATACAATGTATCTATAAAAATAGTTAAAAACTCCAGGTCATCATAAGTATTACAATAACACCTTGAACAGTACATTAAAATTCCTGTGTAGGTTCCAGTAGGTCATGGATAAATGGAAATTACTGACCAATGGATCTCAATGACCGGTACATTTGGTCAAAATCTGTGGTTTTGAACTAAACTAAATGTACAGAAACCGTTACTGTCTTATTAAACTTACCATAATCTTAAACTCTGTTCTTTATACCCCATTGGTCTCTTTCTTAATCTTACTGCACACAAGCCAAGAAATTAGGTGAATAATGTTCCTGCCAGGAATTTATAAAACACTTGCCAAATACCCAAAATGTAATTTCCAAAATGGACAAATCAGACACAAATGTGGGACAAACTTGTCAATTAACATCACAAATAAAAATATCAGAATACATTCTCATGTCTCCACATAGATTTATCTTCTTATTTAACAAATATAAGACAATCACATGACTTTACCACAAACAGAAAAAAGAAATAGCAGTTCCATGTAAAAGTGCACACTCAATTACGGAAGTTGTTCATGGAATGAGCAAACCCTATTAAATAGTTACAGTAGATAATCTTAAATTCACCAGATCATCCTTGTTCCTTTTCAATGAAATAATCTAAAGTGTTTATCTTTTTGACATTTTTTGTGAATTCCAACTGCAAACAAGAATCAATAATACTGTGAATATGAGTGACAAATCAGTGACCTGGCCCATAAAATTGAGTTTTAACAAGACAGGAGATTTCAACTTTCAAAAGACCTATCATCGCTGCCTCCATGACAAAAATAAACAAATCATTGCAGACAAAACAACCTGACATCGAACATTATTGTTTCAAATGCACTGATAATAACAATCACAAGTACTAAAAATAATAAAAAAGCTACTTTCATTTTTCTTACAACCTCCTTTGGCAGAACCATGCATCTTAACTACTGTATATTCCCTAATTAATGTACACCCCCCAATTGTTGTTGTTCTAGTTGTCACCATTTTCCATATGGGTGACATTTATCAAAGCACAATAATGAAAGCTAAAGTTGTTCTCTTATGAAGACCACATGTATATCTGGGGATCATTCTGCCAACGAATTTTGTTATCATAAATATCAGTACAATTAAAATGATCAATTGATAAACTCAATTTTCCCCACTCAGCATCTACCTGAAGTAGGACTGGTAAGTCTTTGAACTACTGTGTCATGTTTAACACTACATGAGTGCCAGTGACATTAGTAATTTATACATTGATATATGCATGGCTAACAGTGTTACCAAATGAGACTGCACCAACATTTTGTCGCAATTGTAGCTCTGAAGGAGATTTGGAATAAAAACCACGGGTCTTAAACTCTATCTTTTAAATTTTTTGCTCTTTAAAAAGGGGAAGGGCATTAATTACAGTGAGAGTGTTAATGAGGGAAATTATGACATAAAATTAAAGATCAGTACCTTTTCTTTGGCATGAATAAATGTCTCTAGTACAAACGAAGTACTCAGTTGTGCTACTTTCAGGGACACCTGCAGTGGGTCAGTCTTAGGAAGTGTTGTTGGAATGTAGCCACATACTTGCCACATAAAGCTGAAATTTGAATGCAAAAACAAATTATTTCTAATGAAGCTTAATCTCAATACATTTGTTTTGACAAGATATTTCTATGTACACCTTATAAATTAACTACTTTGAGATATATGTGTTACTGTTTGAGAAATCAATGTAACCACTATTTGGTTTATAACTATGAAGAAATGTAATTGAGTGGTGTTTGGTTTCTGGTTTATTAACAACTTAAAAGGTTATAACTTTCAGTACCAAGATTCATTTAAGTCTTGTTTTCTATAATGTGACAAACTCTGCATAGATACTGAAAATACAGATCTGTATATGGTCAGTATTGGAAATACCCAGTCTCTTGAATATTATCAAGCAGATCCTTTCCCTGTGAATGACAGGCATAAAAGCACTATTTTATGCTATTTATGGTTTTTCTATCCAATGCTGTTCTGCAGAAAGAAGTAAGTCTGAGTAATCACCTTGACAGCTACATTAGAATTAATATGTCTTAATCTTCAATTTAGAGCCAAATATGGGTCAAGCTGTCCAGACTGAGCCAATTTATTCATGTTTAAATCCTACAGACTTATTGAGTATTTCCTAAAAAAAAAAAATAAAAGAAAAAAGAAATGAATGGAAAAATGAAAGAAAAACAATTTCACAAGATTTATTTATTAAACACCTGTTTTTTGAAGTACTAACATTCTTGCTACCTAAAAATAATTTCAAACTATTACACATTTCTTACTCAAAATAAGTGTGTTCAAAGATGTTCTTGTCCTGCAACCCAAGAATAATTTCAAACTATTACACATTTCTTACTCAAAATAAGTGTGTTCAAAGATGTTCTTGTCCTGCAACCCAAGAATAATTTCAAACTGTTACACATTTCTTACTCAAAATAAGTGTGTTCAAAGATGTTCTTGTCCTGCAACCCAAGAATAATTTCAAACTATTACACATTTCTTACTCAAAATAAGTGTGTTCAAAGATGTTCTTGTCCTGCAACCCAAGAATAATTTCAAACTATTACACATTTCTTACTCAAAATAAGTGTGTTCAAAGATGTTCTTGTCCTGCAACCCAAGAATAATTTCAAACTATTACACATTTCTTACTCAAAATAAGTGTGTTCAAAGATGTTCTTGTTCTGCAACCCAAGAATAATTTCAAACTGTTACACATTTCTTACTCAAAATAAGTGTGTTCAAAGATGTTCTTGCCCTGCAACCCAAGAATAATTTCAAACTGTTACACATTTCTTACTCAAAATAAGTGTGTTCAAAGATGTTCTTGTCCTGCAACCCAAGAATAATTTCAAACTATTACACATTTCTTACTCAAAATAAGTGTGTTCAAAGATGTTCTTGTTCTGCAACCCAAGAATAATTTCAAACTGTTACACATTTCTTACTCAAAATAAGTGTGTTCAAAGATGTTCTTGCCCTGCAACCCAAGAATAATTTCAAACTGTTACACATTTCTTACTCAAAATAAGTGTGTTCAAAGATGTTCTTGTCCTGCAACCCAAGAATAATTTCAAACTATTACACATTTCTTACTCAAAATAAGTGTGTTCAAAGATGTTCTTGTCCTGCAACCCAAGAATAATTTCAAACTATTACACATTTCTTACTCAAAATAAGTGTGTTCAAAGATGTTCTTGTCCTGCAACCCAAGAATAATTTCAAACTATTACACATTTCTTACTCAAAATAAGTGTGTTCAAAGATGTTCTTGTCCTGCAACCCAAGAATAATTTCAAACTATTACACATTTCTTACTCAAAATAAGTGTGTTCAAAGATGTTCTTGTCCTGCAACCCAAGAATAATTTCAAACTATTACACATTTCTTACTCAAAATAAGTGTGTTCAAAGATGTTCTTGTCCTGCAACCCAAGAATAATTTCAAACTATTACACATTTCTTACTCAAAATAAGTGTGTTCAAAGATGTTCTTGTCCTGCAACCCAAGAATAATTTCAAACTATTACACATTTCTTACTCAAAATAAGTGTGTTCAAAGATGTTCTTGTCCTGCAACCCAAGAATAATTTCAAACTATTACACATTTCTTACTCAAAATAAGTGTGTTCAAAGATGTTCTTGTCCTGCAACCCAAGAATAATTTCAAACTATTACACATTTCTTACTCAAAATAAGTGTGTTCAAAGATGTTCTTGTCCTGCAACCCAAGAATAATTTCAAACTATTACACATTTCTTACTCAAAATAAGTGTGTTCAAAGATGTTCTTGTCCTGCAACCCAAGAATAATTTCAAACTATTACACATTTCTTACTCAAAATAAGTGTGTTCAAAGATGTTCTTGTCCTGCAACCCAAGAATAATTTCAAACTATTACACATTTCTTACTCAAAATAAGTGTGTTCAAAGATGTTCTTGTCCTGCAACCCAAGAATAATTTCAAACTATTACACATTTCTTACTCAAAATAAGTGTGTTCAAAGATGTTCTTGTCCTGCAACCCAAGAATAATTTCAAACTATTACACATTTCTTACTCAAAATAAGTGTGTTCAAAGATGTTCTTGTCCTGCAACCCAAGAATAATTTCAAACTATTACACATTTCTTACTCAAAATAAGTGTGTTCAAAGATGTTCTTGTCCTGCAACCCAAGAATAATTTCAAACTATTACACATTTCTTACTCAAAATAAGTGTGTTCAAAGATGTTCTTGTCCTGCAGGAATTGCATGTTGTCTTGCCAAATCCACTGAAAAGAAACAAATCATAAACATGTATTACATTCCACAAAAACCAAGACAAATAATACTGAAAAGAAAGCAGAATGATATACAATTACTGCCGTGAAAAACAACAGCTGAAAAATCTGTCATCAGAAATCCTCAATAATGTATATACACAAATGCTGTGGGTGCAAAATATGGAATATTTTTTATATAAAAAAAATCAGACCATAATTATTATCAGTACTGGAGAACAATTTACATCTGTAACTTATAGATGCATTATACATCCAACATTTCAAAGTGAAAACAAATGTATACATTTTTCAGACAGGACCGACCTTAAGTCCTGCAAGTACACTGATATTTTTAAAAAAAGAAGATGGAAAGAGACTTGTGATAACAGGATTCAAAAATGTTTTGGACAATTTAATTCTGAGCCCTATTGCTATCCATAATCAAGGGTACAATATATATTGCACAGAAAAGAAAAGATTTTAAACATAAATAGGACAAATCAAAGTCTCTTAATTCCATATTCTGTGTCCTTTATTGTAAAAGTTCCTGATGCAGATATCTGCTGCATAATATAGCTTACGCAATATAACATAAATAATGACAGATGATTCTTTATGCATTTTAAATATATATATATATATATATATATATATATATATATATATATATATATATATATATATATATATATATATATATATATATATATATATATACACACACACACTGAGTCGATTATAGATCTTTCAAAGTCTGGGGAAAATTCTTGACAATACTCATGTTCAAATAATTGAAGGTCATGATATTACAAGTGTACATCAAGTTAAATAAATTTTTGTAATACTTGTATTCTGTTTCCTTCTAGGAAGCTAATTCAATGGCACAGCATAATATAGTAGTAAAGATTATTAGTCATTATTATAATAATCTGCAAGGCATCCAACAAAGACACAACTAATGTTACTATTATCATTTTGTTTTGTACATTTTTTAAAATTGAAATCAATTCATAATCATGAATTTGCAATTGCATAATCATAAATCTGAAAAGTCAAGTTAAGAGCTCACTGGTGATTTTCCGACTTTCTTTTATCCAAGCTATTTTGCACAAAATTACTGCCATTAACTGAATTGCGTCTGCGGTAACAACAATTCATTCATATCAATACAATGTCTGCACTGTGGCAGTTTATAGTGATATCTAACACTGGGGCATCATGTTGCAGACACGTAGCATCACCCCGCCCCAGTCACATTATCCTGACACGAGGTTGTTCTAACATTAACCTCTTAATACCGAGTGCCTGGAGTGGCAGCAGTTAGGACTATTTTTATAATTCTTTGGAATGACTCAGATAGGGTTTGAACCCATGAACTCTCACATCCTTGGCAGATGCTCTAATAACTTAGACAATTGAAGCAGCCATATATGCGATACAAATTGCAAGAATATATCATGATGGCCAAGAAAAAATGGGAATTAAAGTTAATTAATAATGGTGTCATCAAAAGACAAATCAATTACTGGATTAGCAACAAACAATAAAAATAACCTCACAGATTCAAGAAATCATACATGGCGTTGATGACAGTTTTCACACTTCAGATAACGTGTCATGATTTAATTATGATTAAAGAATTTTTGAATGTAAAATTACTTTAATGGGGAATACTCAAATATTCAATTTTCTGATAACAGATGAAGAAAAGATATAAACAATGAAATTTAGCCAGGACCAGACAATGAGTTTGGATAATTGGACTTTGATTAACTGAGAGGCTACTGTACAACCACAGAAAAAAACCAGTGAAATGGTCTTACCTCTTCCAACTCTTTTGACAGCTCAAAGTTAAATTTTTTAGGACACTCTTTCAAAGTGTCAAATATTTTTTCCTTATCTTCATCTCCCTCCATACCCTTAGGTAGCCTTTCATAGAACAACATGTAGGCACTGTTGGTCTGCAAAAGGAGGAATGAAATGTTACACATCTTTGCAAACAGCGCTGATAAAAAGTTAGTAAACTAGTGCATTCTTCGCAAGGGCAATTTTTCTCCAGCACATAATCTAAAGCAGTAAAAATTGAGACATGCAGAAAAAGATGGGGAATAATGGGCAGATCAACTGACTCTTCTGGAAACATGCCCTATGGGAGGAGTTCTTTTACAAAAGTAATCTCCGTCATGGAACGGGTAAGCAATTTGAAAGCAATCACATATTAATGATATAAAATTTGCTTTAATGTAAATCTAATCAGGTCATCAGCTGATGCATAAAAATAGGCACACTAAATTTCTTTAGTCTACCTCAAACTCTTTATCGAAATTACACTCACAAAGTCATTGTTAAAAAAATTTCTACAGTAAATTATGTTGGCTCAATTTTGCTAACAAGATTTTAGTGCAAAAATACATGTACTAATCTCTCAGGGCCATGATACAAATTAGCATTTCAGCATTCATCAGTATACATGCAAACGCAAATCTGACATGAATATTTGTGATAAACTGTTACAAAAACCACAATCAAACTTACCTTTTCAAAGGAAAAGTCCATGAATTTTTCAGTAACTGAATCGTAGGTCTTGCTCTGGAAAAATTTTTACAACAGAATTAAAGATATCTCCTTACTAATAAATAACATATTATACTTACATCTTTTCACCCAACAGGCAATCACTGAGGAAAATGGATATGCAAACAAATATACATAACACATACACAAAACCTAATGTGTTTTTTTCCCCCATGTCACTGAAAAAAACATGCCTTTTATGGAGTTGGATAATACTGAAGCTGTCATAATCCATCATCATATCAAAAGAGTTCCTTTCCCTTATTCAGAACAAAGAAAACCAAATACAGTTATCTATTTTTTACTAACATTTCAGCAAAGATATAGGAATGAGAACTGTAATTATGAAAACACATATCATCACAAAAAAGGTACAATTTTTTGGTCAGTGCTAGCCAATGACTAGAATACAGACGGACAAGGAAATACCATCCAATAATATTTTATCTGGTGATCTCAAATAGATTAAATGTGTTACACTCATTTGACCTTTCTGGAGTGAAGTGCTTCTGAGCTGATTTACATGGGCATGGTAATATAGCCAGGAGCTGGTGCTGCTGATTACTCAAATCTTGTAAGGCCACATTGGGATTAGCCATCCAAAAAACATCTCTGCTTCAAACAGGCCACTCCTGTGAGGAAGTTTTCAGAGAATGAGGAGGAAGCCAATCGCTCTCCTGACTATAGGCACAATAACTTCCCACATATTTGAACAATGAACAAAACATGAGAGAGGGTAATATTTAGTCCTAACACCAGTCATTAACAGTGAGATCAAAAATGAAAAACAACTCTGCAAGTAAGATACTCAAAACCCTTAAATTTAATGAGGGGCAGAAAACTGAAAAATTGCAAAGACTAACGAGAGTATCAATTACAGCACAACAAATGATCCAACTGACAACAAACATGCAAAAAGACTTAGATTATTAATTACATAGACCACCCAAGGAGATATGCAATCACTATAACATTCCTACTGTCAAATATATCACAAAATACTGTTACTTACTGTCATTTCTCCTCCAAAGCATTCTGCAGCAATTTGGCTGGGGTCAAAAGGTTTCACTTCAGCATCATTGAATAAAAACCTGCAAAATATCATTTGAAAATTGATACATTTTTAAAAACTTCGCAATAATTTTGACTGTTCCTGTGGCCTAAGTGGTTTGATTGTCCAACTTGGACATGGAAGTCACTGGCATGAAGACCACAAAAGTCTTACCAAAGCCTTTTAAAAATGGTACTCATAGCACTCACCACTAAGAAAAGGTTACTGTTAGTACTGGTCCACCTATCATGATATAGTGACTGGGTGTGGACATCATACTACACGTTTGCAGCATGATGCCACAGTGCTAGACATTACTATAAAATGCCACACTGTAGGCATCATAACGATATAACTAAATTGTTAAAGCTATATTAAAAGTTCACACAAACAATAATTTTGTTTGAACATTAATGTTATGTCTCTTATCTTTCAGTAAGAAATTATCCTATCTTTTCATCAGTAGTTTTCTATCTACAGTGATCCCCATTGAATATGGCCACCCCTTCTGCACCAGGAAAGTGGCCTTATATGACAGGTGGCCATTCCAGAGGGACTAAATTTTTATAGAAGTTATATCCTTCAAAGAATCGGTCATACATACATTACCCACTCACACATACTAAAAGGTGAAGATCCACCAGAGTGCGTTCTTTGCAATGTACCATTTACTGGTAAACACTTTATGACTATGTGTTCCGATCTGCAACCTACACGTGATAAATACTATAATGTACACGACATGCAGGAACTTTTTGATACTATTCAAATCACTAGTATTTTAGATTTCCTAAAGTAAGTAAATCTTTATTTGAAACTGTAACTTGTATGAGCTTACCCAAACTAATTTTTAACTAATGCAAATACCAACTATTATTTACATCGTTCATCAAGATACATCATTTACATTTCCCGTTGATCGGGAACCAATATCTTTAACTGTTACCAACATTTACCATTTTATATTTAACTACTATGGATTTTTTATTATATCGCTGGTCGATATTGAACCTTTCTTTTTACAAACATGACCTACTGTAAGGCGCTAAATAGCCTAAAAGTGCTGGTGCGCCGTTAAAATAAAATCAATCAATCAATCAAAGCATTTAACCCTTTCATCACTAAGTAACTTTGTAGGCACAGAGTCCTCAACACTAAGTAACTTTGGAGTTGTAAAGCAAAATGACTTGTGGACTTTGAAACAACATAACTTTGCCAATGTTAAAAATATCTGGCTGGATTAGGTGTCAAAATCAAGGTTAAAAATCATATTTTATGACTAATTCAATAAAAATATGCATATCTATTACAACTGTTAAAATGCAGGTACAAACAGGTAACACAACAGGTAAAATACAAGTAATTATTTTATTACCTCTTAGAAAACTTAGAAAGTTCTCAAAACTTGTTCAATTTACCCTAGATGTACTAATGAATAATCACAGTAGCAACACAAGTCTTTCTTTCATGGTGTCCATAATATATAAAATTCTATAAAATGAACCAAAATGATCTCCAAGGTGAGATCTGTCCACACACCTATTATCGTCTCTGCCATGTTTGATCGTCGCATTGAAGTTCGTTAAACGGACAATTTTTCCAAAAACTTCATCTGAATAGAATATTTGAAAATAATTCGAAGCTTTCCTGGAGCCATCTAACTCTCGGGTGTGCCCAACTCTGTCAGAAAACTGAAACAAATCTCTTAGGTTTTCAGGCTTCATCCAAAAAAAAACCCACATGGAACGTACAATTCCTCTGGTTCAAAAACTTCAAAGTCATCTTCATCACTATCACCCACAAGTGCATTCCATTTTCTCTCCATACGTCTTCTCTCATTTTTATCCAGATTTACCAGGTCAAAATTTTTTAAATCCTCTGAAAACTCTCCTCTAAAATTCCCTCATACGCCGCCATTTTGGATACAAATTTCAGCATTCGGAAAACAAATTAAAAGTTCCTACTTTGTTCGTTATTTCTATTTGTATACAAGCTAAACTCACAAGATCATCCAAATATAACATCTACATTACCAGATGGAAGTTATTAGAGGTACCCCGAAAGATATTTAGTCGGGTACTATAATGTTAAAGAAAAACACTGCCCCAGACCGAAAAGTCGGTCCATAGTGTTGACAGATGTAGTTCCCCTGGAACAATTAAGCGGTCTGCCGTGATGAAAGGGTTAATATCTTCATTTAAAAGCAACATTAATTTTTAAAAGGTTCTTCTTGTCTTAAGAACAGACATTATTTCAGCTTAACATACATTAATAGTTCTTATTTTTGATATAAGCGTGAACTGTGAGTGGGGTATTGTCATGCATATTGCGAGACCATTCAAGAATGTAATTTAAATCTTGTTACATAGAGAATTTTCTTTACATCTGCTCCATTTTCCCTTAGCTGCTGAATATTCTTATCAGTTATGACATTGTTTATTCGAATCCTTTTAACATAAAATTGTTTGTCAAGTTCCAGCACACCAGATGTTGTCAGGTCAAACAATTTTGACTTCTAAGGTAATGTCTCCTTTCACAAGCTAAACTTTTGTAATGATATATGACTATGTTGCTAACTGTACAGTACTGTGGTCTAATTATGCTGAGAAAATGCTTTATAAAGTCATACATATAATTTAACATCATTTTTCTGTCTTTGTCTGTTACCCTGTTTTGGTCAAGGTTAATTTTTCGGTGTGCATTAGTCCCGAAAATATAAATTTAGCTGTCCATGTTATGTTCTTGACAATAAAACAACAAAAGAACAACAGCACTGTGAAGTCCAAGACTATCACATCATTGTTTAGCCAATTTCCTGTAAACGTAAACTAATATAGATGATATTAGTCTTATATGTACTTTAGCCAACACTGCTTTCATTAATGTAAACATGACATCATGAGACAGGTATTGGAAGAGATAATTGAATTACTTACCTTACCATATGAATTAATCATTGAGACACGATTATATATATATATATATATATATATATATATATATATATATATATATATATATATATATATATAGTTTAATACAAACAATACTATCATACAGGTTAGAGAAATTAAATTCGTACTCTACCGAGTTTCGAACCCAGGTCCGCGAGTAAATGGCACCCATCGCCTTGCCTGCACGCACCAACCCATATACCGTCACGACTAAGCACGCATCACCAAAAAATGATGGCACTGAATCGTTGTTATATAAGCCCGTGCGTAGCAGACACACTCGCATGACGAACTAGTAATTAATTCTCATATATACACACAGTCGTTCCAGATTCCTCTGAAAGAAATCAAGGTATATAGGAGTTTTGTTTTACAAAGAATTATAAATATATACCAGACAGTATATATATATATATATATATATAAATTCAAGGACTCGTCATTTGGATATTGTTATACAGTCCATACTTGCATAGTTTGTAATAGCCTTTAACTATTACAGGATTAACATTTGCAATTGAAACCTGAAGGTAGTATGGGTGTAAATGTATGGAATATTTTGCAGCAATGGTGATCAGAAGCTAAGATAGAATATGTACAGCTGTTGAGATCTACCACAGAATTACAGGTCATGTAATGATAAATTGATGTGTTTATATATATATATATATATATATATATATATATATATATATATATATAATCATGCCTCAAATTGTCGAGAAAAGGCTTTGTATTTAACATAAAGACATGTTTCAGGAAGAAAAGAGAAAATAAAATATAGGTAATTCTTGACAAAGACATATTTAATTTTAATTTTTAATGCCACCTGAAAATTTATTCTCTGGTCTGCCTAGGTCTTTGAATAGTAATGTATGCTGCATGTTAGGAATATTACCATTTATCCTGGCCTGTTTCCGACTTGTTCATTTTATCTCGAATGAAACTGTAATAATGGCCACCATCTGCTGTACCAGTATGAACAGTGACTCCATTCAATTCATACTCGTAAATATCATCATCCTGTGTCGCCTGCTCCTTTTCAATAAAGCCATCATCTTCCTCATCATCTGAAAATTACGACTAAAAAGTCTTCAGATGTTCTTCCTCATTAAATTTCAAAATGTGTTTTCATGCTATATGGCATGTTACAGTGTATCAGTGTGGTGTGAATATTGCTTTACACAGCAAAAGACATTTGATAAAATGTTGAAAAAGAGTACTGTGAGTCAGGCGTTACATGCCCCTACTTCATGTTTAACAGTCTCATTTGAAGAAAGTAGCTGGGCATGACTGACTCTGTAAATTATTGTCCAACAAGTCTCACTAACAGGGATAAGGTGTGTGGTCTTGAAGTAAAGTTGCTGTGCAGAAACCATTTTTTCTTATTAGACTTAACATGACAGTGACCTCAAACCCCATAATCTAAAGGATTACCCTGTGACCTTGACCTCTAACCTTTTTGATGCCAATATCAATAAGCTTCTCTTTTAAATCCAAGTTGCAAGTCATTCACAATCTTGAAAGTATCATAAACTACATTTACATAAACTATTATTCTGTAAGTTGCAGTGACCTTGACCTTCAAGCTAACAACAAAGTCTGAACTAAGTCTTTGATGTAAAAGTAATCTAATTGTGCAGAATTACTTTCTTTCATTCAAAATTGGTAGACTTCCTCCTTACAGCAAGAGCAAGCAATCCAGAAAGTTTGGTCCAAACCTGTCTTGTATATTTATATATGTTTACATTTCCATAAATAAGAATCAAACTCATTAATGATACTACCTGTATATAGCAGGCTCATTTACAACTGAAACATACATGCCAACCCCTGGTGAGGAAAAAGTTTAGTCCAAGTGGATAAAAAGAGTAATCTGAGCAGAAACAGAGTAATCTACATATAACATGATATGTATAAATGATTTATTTACCCAGTTGGCCTTTTAACATTTTTATTGCTTTACGTTTACATATGTAATAATTTTAGCTTTAGAAAGCAACAGCTGTGACCATGGATGTTTTGCACACCAGTAAAACAACAAGTAATAAATTACTGAGCCTGGATCTGAATTCAGTTTTTCTGTTAACAATATGGAACAATCTCTCACAATCATCTTGGCTATCCATGGTTCCAAAAACCCTATATACACCTTGGCATATCCAGCAGGTCTGTGAATTTCATGGGATATGGTGGCAAGCTACCGCATGCAATCAAAATGAAGTTGTTCAAATGTGAACACGGTTCCTTCGTGATTGAGAAAAAATTAGCACACAACTTGAATGGACTGATAAATAAGCACTTTTCCAGTCCTGGTGTGTTTGCACAAATACCTTTCCCTCAAATATAACTGAAATGGTTTCCTTTTGGTACATAGTCATACTTTTGATGTTAAACTTACAAAGTATCTGTTTTAGGTCAATTGAAACCATGTTTTTGGCCAATGTACTATATACAACATTACTGGTTAGTTGGCATTACATACTAAAGGAGGCTGCACATGAAATCCAACAGATGTTGCAAGGACAAAGCACCGATATAGCTGTTCGATCTGCCAAGGTGTAGATATGGTTAAGAAATAAGAGCACTATGACTTTGCCCTTTTCATTATCAAAGTCTCTTACACAAACTGAGTACAACTTTTTGTCTTCATAATCACTAATCTTGTCTGTGGCAATACTAAACGACCCAATTTTCATGGCTTCTGGAATTTTAAATGACGTCTTCAGCTAAATACCAAACAATATAAGATGATTTTGTCCTTGCACAAGCATATATTCTGCAATTTTGGAATCAGGAAACATCCATTTGCACAAAGGACCAATGTAGTCTTCTACCACTACGGGTAGTCAGTGTTCTATTAAAGAAATAACACCTTTGCATTTATAACATTTGTGTCCACAATTTAGTTTTGCTGTAAAAAGGAAGTTACCTCAGTACTGGAGTTAATATGACAAGCAAATTTAAGGTTTCTTTAGCAGTCATGTGTTGCTCCAGATCAATTTAACCACCATGAATAATATTAAAATCCTTCACACATAGCCTGCAATGGGCATGAATCTGCCCTACACTGGAATGCTGTATTATGTAATTCATGTATTCATCTTTGAATCAGTTTTTTGTCTTTATTTAATCCATCTGTGAAATTATTTGAAAAACATTTTTTTTCAACACAAGCAGACTAGAATAAATCTGAATTGATTTTTAGTGCAGAATACCTACAGACTGGTTCTGTACCAAATATGAATTAGAATAAAGAATCTGAGAGCAAAGATTAAAAAGTAGAACAAAGTCTGTTCTCTCCTAACAAAGCCATACAACTGCTATAATTAGAATCCGAGGTAAAAATCCTGAGAGTAGAAACCAGCATGTTTCTTGAAAATAGGACACGGTTGGCATGTATGTTGAAATCATCAAACCAATAATCAGTTCTGAATGTTTTCTTTTTGTATAAATTTGTACAATTAATGCTATCAGTAATGATTTTTAGCATAATAAATAATTTTCAATGTGTGAAATAACTATATATTGTTTTAAATTGTTGGCAAAATTTATTTTATTTATATCATATGCTTTTAATTAAAAGTGCATATTCTATGTTGCATCATAAACATTCACAACTATAAAACTTAGCAAACAACAAAACATTTACATAAAAATTGTGAATAATATTTCTTTACCCTGCAGTTTATCTTGGCTGATGAGGTTTTTCTCCATATAGTCTGACATATCCAGTCTGAGAGGGAAAGAGAAATGTGTATTCACTTTCTCCTTCATCATTGTCACCATGTTGAATGTGTATCGCATTGTGTTAAAGCAAAGGATCTTTGGCAGCTTTCTGAAACAAGCTCTGAAACAAGAATAACAAAATTTAATACTTTGCAGATCTGAATTCTGACTCTTATATGATAACATGTTTCATATCAGAGTTGGTAAGGAACATTTTTGTTATAAATTAGGTAGAGGCAGGAATACTTACCCAATGATGTTACATAAGTAACTTCTGGCATGTTCAAATTCAATATAGCCTATTAAACAGTATCAATTGGAAAGAATTCTTCCAAGGTGTTATAACTGTCTCCTTTTGATACCTCTCGGTGGCTCAATACATACCAGATGTTCATCAGTTCAGGCTTGAGCAATAAGAAGCCTGCTAACATTTGTGGAAAGGTGTGATAGCTT
Source organism: Potamilus streckersoni (assembly GCA_016746295.1). Taxonomy (NCBI): domain Eukaryota; kingdom Metazoa; phylum Mollusca; class Bivalvia; order Unionida; family Unionidae; genus Potamilus; species Potamilus streckersoni. Next base: position 3,897,954 of record JAEAOA010001763.1, read on the forward strand.
AATTATAATGTGATCAGGGCTTAATTATAATGTGATCAGGTAAGTATTTAGAAAACCATAATTTGCAATATAGTTTCCTTTCCCAATTGAATATATAATGCAATCACAATCGATGTCACATAGGCATGAGAAAGAGAAAATGTGTAAGCATTCAATTTCTACTTTGGTCATCCTTCTGAAGATGTCATGACACGAGTCCTTATGTGAAGAGAAAAAAAACCCTCTCTAACTAGAGATACATATTTTTCAAAAAGCCTCATATGAGCAAAGAAACTAATGAAAAACATCAGGTAAATCTAATGAAATTTTGGTCACATTGGGTCTAACTCTGCTAAGAGGTCTTTGAAATAAAATGGTCACTTAGAGTTGTTTTTTATAATGGAAATTGTGGCTATATTTAAAGGCAGAAGAGTATCACTTGTACAACCCTGAAAACCAATCATGCCAGGATCCACTTGGCCTAATTTGGTTGAAAGTGTATTTCGGCTTTTGAAAAAAAGTTTAAAATTATAAATTCAACAGATGCATCATGGACAATACATTATGGATCCATGGCCATAAAATATATTCACTTCATATGGCCAGATGAGCTAAGAATCACCTAACTGTAAAAAAAAGAAAAGAAACTGGAAGTCAAATTATGGGACCACTACACTGGCATTTGAACATCAAGATACTTCCCTTGATGCCTTACCTCTTTTCTGCTCGTACTTTCTTCTGGCACTTGGAACATGTATACATGTTGTCTCCTTCCAGCATATCTTTTACTGTCACCTCATCTAGAGACTCCTGAAAACAAAATATGTACATCTGTATGTAAATGTGTACATAAATAAGGGTACATCTTACCTGAAATCCATGCTAAGACACAAAGGAATAAAACGTTCATAAAATGTCAGCACAATATATTACAACTAGAAATGATGATGTTGCCAAAAGAAGCAAGATTTTCATCTTGACAACCAATGCAAAAAGGGGAAAAAAAACTAGCTTATTATTTTGCACAAAGTATGCAATTATTTCAGCATAACACTATCAAATTTGGTCCAGCAAACAATTACCAGAGACAAGTTTTTCAGTCTGTGACAAATTTCCAATATAGTTTGCCAGCATTCAGCAACCATCAGCTCCATAATGACTGCTATCATGCAATCCTTTGATCTATCATTTATTACATATAGCAACTGGTGATTATAAGGAGTGACAATGGAGTCAACTTTATCTTTTGCACCTGCACTTTCAATGCATTATCTTCTTTCTCTCTGATCGTCAAGCTAGCTATCTAAGTTTCTTTATTTCCTTCTTAACAGGGCTTTCCTTTAACAATAGACATTTTTTCTCTGTGCTCCCCATAGCAGCCATTATAAACATGTTTGACTGATACTCTGGCAAAAGTACAATCTAGTCTTATAATTCATGTAATTACTGGTCTGACTTGAAAACATAACATGGAAAAAGTTTATTATACTTCCATTTCTTTTTATAATTGATCCAACTCAAAATCTGTTGTTTTCCTATATTCTTCATGGCAATAGCACTGATCTGATAAAAAAAGACCAGACTGTATTTCTATTGCTGACTGCATCCTATGAGCTTTATTATCATATATAAATAATACACAAAGCATGTTTTCCTCTTTCTGTTCATTCAGTGTAATATTTATTATGCAGCAATACTGATGTAAATGTATACATATGCAACCTACAGATACACCCACCAAGATCTATCAAAGCAATTCACAAAGTGGGTCTTCAAAATAGCATTAATTAGTTCCATGTCACCAAAAATTATGTATTACAATTCTAACTTACATAGAGATTTTTCATATCAGACACTTGGCAGCGCACTGTATAGAATTCTTCCAAAGTTCTACTAACATGTGGACAATCCTACAAAGAATGAATGAAAAGAACATAAATAAATAGCTAAATAAAAGCCTGTCAAAGGAAAATGTGTTAGTAAATGTAAAATGCAGAAAAATCTAAACCCAATTGTTAACAAACTGATTCATACCAATCCTCAAACAAAATTTTCCACTAATGACAAGTTCACTGCTGAATATTCAGGCCATAAAATGGATTTGCATTCCTATCAAACACAGCTTTATGATCAAACAGGATATTAAGGTATACAGTGGAGCTTCCATTATCCGTCAGGGTGCAGGACTGAGACCATGACAGATATTAGAATATACTGATAATAGAAAATGTACATTAAAAGTATTAAACAATAGATGTGATGTTATTATGATTTTTAATGTAGCTTTAACAATTTCTCAGTCATATCGTTACGATGTCTGCAGGGTGGCAGTTTATAGTGATGTCTAGCACTGTGACATCATGCCGCAGACATGCAGCATGATGTCTCAACCAGTCACATTATATTGACACCAGGCCAACCAGTTCTAACACTAACTTCTTAATGCTGAGCACCAAGTGAGGCAGCTGTTAGTACCATTTTTGTAAGTCTTTGGTATGACTCGACCAGGGATCGAATCCATGACCTCCCACATCCAAGGTGGACGCTCTAACCACTAAGCCATCAAAGAATGATAATATCTACATATGTACATTATCTGTTTTAATATCTTGACGTACACTGCCCTGACAGTTAACAAAGACTGATGGTTAATCAGTGCCAGATAATCAAAGTTCTACTGTACATTATTTAGAAGCAGCAATTAAAACAGAACTCCAAGATAAGTCATATCTTTATTAATTTGGTTGACCACAAAGTTACATTTTCTACACATCATGTTGGGTTAGTAATAACAGACTTAATTGGTATTTCATGTTAATAAATAGACAAGACAATAACTTTAATATACCTGAAATTATTAATCATCAATACAAATCTCAAAATAGCATACATATATGTTGGTTATGTGCATTACAAAACACTAAGCATCCTTGATGATAAGATAGTTAATGTCTGAATTTTAACAAGTGAAACCTACCAATGAAACTACATTGTTTGTTATCACGCCACCAAATAAGGACTTGACCAACTTTTTCTGAAATAAAAAGTAAGAATGTCCAATATAAATCCTTTTAAATGTAAGTATCAAAGACAAACATGATGACAATGTAAAAATTATGGCAGTAAAATTCTACATAATCCTGGTGAAAAAACATGCAAAGATGTGTATTCATTAACGTGACTTATCTCTACTTTGATGACTCTAATTTTATCGAATTATTCATTCAGATGTGAACAACTTCATATAAAATAAACTTGTGTTCTGTTAAAAAAAATCTGATAAACATATTTTTCACCCATGCAACAGAGAAATCTAGCTGTTTTGCTAACATTACTTTTCTTATTTCTGTCTAGCCATCTCAGAACAGTCATCTCATTCAAGGTCTCCACGAGCTGAAAACTACTTTTAAAAAAAGAAAAACATGTCTTCTGCTGTGCCTAACATACTTGTTCTAAAATCAAACAACAAATATATAACCAAAAAACATAGTAACTTAAGGTCAATCCATCTTTGAGAAAACACCATACAAAACATTTAGAGAGATACAAACACACATGCACACAATGTGGAGCTTTTTGATATTGTGCTAGTTCGTTCAACACAGCATGGTCAATTATTTCCTATATGCAAGTCTAACTCAGTACATTTTTAGGTCAGGGTCAATAAATGTAGCTAAAACTACCTAAATAGTTTTAAATACTTTGTGTGAACAAATTATATAATTTTAGCTACATTAAATGATGCTGACCTGAAAATTGACTGTGCTACAGATTGGATAAAATTCTCAATGCTGTGTGGAATGAACTATGACAGAAAACACTGATTAATGCACATAGACTAGGCCTATACACTTCAAGAGCCTCATGGAGAGTACAAATAATATAAACCCTTGACTGGAAGTACTTTTAAAAAATAAATTACCATCTCAAAACTCATTTCTTCCAGTTTAGTAATCAGGTCTATGAAGAATTCAGTCATGTCTTTCTGTTCACCAGTGTTTAATGGCTGCTTGTCCATTGTGTAGGCTTTGCAAAATCCTCGGGGGTTATATGCCTTCCTCTCACTTTCCTGAAACCAAGTATGAAAATAAATCATACATTATTAGTTAAATTTTACAAAGTTCAAAAGATTTCATTCAGTTTGATTTGCTGTTCTACAGAAGAGCAAAATATCTAGGCCATTTAGTGCCATGGCAATTAATGCAAAGTGCCTGAAGCACGCCAAGATTACCAAATCCATGCCGATTGGACAGCATGATTCAAACCCACATCATAGTCTGGTATGCTAACCTCTAATCCACCACAGGTCTAGCCTCCATCAGTCACCTCTTGAATGTGTGAGAAAATGAATTGAGTCACTCTACATCCTCTACTACATAATGGGTAATGAGGTAATGCTTTTTAAATACATAAAATGTATTATGAATTGAAAGACAAAATCAAGGATGATGGCTTTCAATTTAAAGTTTAACTTAAATTTCATTAGAATTTGTCATGAGTTTGCATGCAAAAAAATATTTTTCAACTTAAAATCCATCTTCAAGAATGCACAAGAAGTGCTAATTTAAATGGATGATGGTTTTATATTGTTGGTGTATCTTAACTGCATTTTTAACACAAAATGTTGCCCCGATTAAGCTCATGAAATGTGAGCTAAGTACCTTACATAAGGACATGCCAAGGCAGCCGACTAGAGTTGGCATTGACGCCAGGACCTTTGGATTGCGAGTCTGAAGCTCCACAACTGAGCAACTTGACTCCCCTAACTTAAAAAGTGGTTATATTCTGAATGGCAAATCTGAAGTATTAAAATTAATCAAGATTAACCCTGGTGACCTAAATGTAAAAAATACAATGGAGTACTGCAAATGGCATGTGATACCCTGTTCACAAAAGGGAAACACACATACAGTCTTTATCCAGAAATAAAATGCAATGACCAAATTAAAATTTAGTAACCCTGAAGTTGATCTCAAAGCTACTAACTCAGAAATCCAAAGGGTTCTTTTTAGGCAAAGAGAAGCATATGCACTCAATATCCCTGAAATAAATTATAGGTTATATCCAGTTATTTTTAGAAATTAATTACACGGGTACAATCATTAGTAAAATTGACCTTGTATTTAAAGTTACCAACTCCAAAATCAATTGAGAATACATGCAGCAAGTTCCACCCAAATCTGAACAAAAGCTAGAAATTTAATGCATAGGCACAATAAATTTTTGGAACCTTGACCTTAATGCAACTGATTCCAAATTTAATAGAGTTCTAAGGAGAACACATTTACCATCACAAAAGATTTGTTCACTATCACATAAGTTATCCTCAGGAAACAGAAACTGACACCTTGTTGCCTGGATAGATGAGAGTAAACTATAATACCCAACAATGTTCATTGGCAGGGTATGAAGTAGTTTTTCATATTTCATTTTATTCTAAATTAACAAGGAATTCAAAAAATTAATTTTTCAAACATAAAAATTCAAGAAATTTTTGAGTCCTGCAAGAAGGAGAACAGAAAAAAACGAAAAAAGCTACAAAGACCTAGCTAGTCAAAAATCAAATGACAGACTAAAATATCCAGATTACAAACCTGCAGGTAGGCAAACATTTTCTGAAGTTCAACCAGTGTTCCTTCGTGCTTAGTTTGGGCTGAATGCTGTAATAAAAAGATGGCAGTATGCTTCAACATGAAAGCTATTATACAATTCAATAAAAATATCTGCTTCAACATGCCATATTTACATGTACATATTATGACAGTAAGTATAATTTAAAGATATTTTTCAGCTTTTCCTCTTCGTTCCATCAAACACATGCAACATTTTTGCAAAGACCAAAGTTGAAGATTTTCAATATCATCCAAAATTGAAATTTTATGATATCCTTGGTGACATTTCTCATCATGAAATATGAATGCCTTGCCACAGGAGTCTACTATAAGATGAAGTTGAACTCGCCAAGACCAATCCACACAAAATGCTGCACAACTCTTCATCCAACAATGCTTAAGAACTTAATTTAAACACAAAACCTGACACAGCAATGATATGAATGAAAAATAGAATAGCTGCCTAGTTGCATAAATGGTCTGTTTAAAAGGTACATTCACTTCAAAATAAGGGAGCATTGTTTCTAGTAGCTTGTGCATTTAAGAGTCACATTTCAAACAGTCAGAATCTGTCACTCATCAATGGATATTTTTAACCAGGTATATGATACCGAATGTTTAACTTCTGTGTGATTTGGATTTTTAAAATAGCTTTAACAATTTTTCAGTCATATCACTATATCTTCAGTGTGGCAGTTTTTTGTGATGTCTAGCATTGAGGCATCAAGCCACATACATGTAGCAAGATGTTCCACCTCCTCACAATATCCTTACTAACCTCTTAATGCTGACTGCCTAGCATTATGTACTCCAAAATGGATTGAAAATATGAGCACATAAGACAGATAAAGAAAGTAATCCACATTTGAAAATAATATGCTATGATAATTCAGAACTTAAAAACTATCAAAATCTTTTTAATTACTTTTTTAAATTATTAAACATCAAAATCTTTTTGATTATTGTTTATAACTTTATTTACTCTTTTCTTCCATGCTATTAAGTGGAGCAACTGACTTCAGTCTGTGATGACAATGGTTTCACAAGCGTTTTGAAGTAGCGGCTGCCATAATTGGGGACAGCAATCAAGAATATTAGTCACATTGAAATCATTTCATAATGCATGAACAATCTACCTTTCTTTCAAAGCTAAGATTAATAACAGGGTTTTGTGAAAATCAAATTTCTTTGCTTTTAAAATCAGGATAAATAATTACAATACAGGAACAATTGAAATGCATTCAGTTTATCACATTGGTACAAAACTGAAAAGCACACAACCTTATATGAAAAAAAAAAATCAAGATGCTGTACCCAGTTAGTGATTAGACTGATAAAAAAAAAAATGGGTAAGAGGTGGGGGGGCTGTGGTGAAAGAGAATTGCTTTTCTATAAAAAAAAGACAGAAATATGATGAAAAACACAAAACCTTACTTTTCTAATCTATCTGCAAATACATTGTCATAAAATGACATTAAGTCTACTAAGTAGAAAATAATAAAGAAAATACTTTTCCAGTCAAACACACTATGTTGAAATTTCTTATACAATGGACTTAAAATACATTAAGTTGTTATACAATGGAACTAAATTACAGTAGAACCTGTCATGAGCAGCCTCTGCTATGAGCGACCTGTCATGAACGACCACAATCGTAATGCATAGAACGGTTTTATTATATTAACGCTGTTATGAGTGATCACATGTTGAACACGACCAGCAACCATGATTTCTTGGCAAAATATGCATTTCAACACTGCTATGAACAACAGCATCACAAAAAAAACCCCAGATCAACACTTAATCCTTTGTAAACACAAGAGCTCAGGATACATGTATCAATGACTGCATAAATAGTTAAGATTGTTCAGATAAAGTATTTACAAAAAAAAATATTACAGAATGGCTTTCTACCAGTTGTGTGAAATTTACAAGTCCGGCGTATGGTGCCATTTGTAAAGTGCAGTAAACCAGACTAAAGTACATGTCACTAACCTTCATTGTAGTGCTGAAGTGATGTGAATTGCCAATAAGATTAACCATTTTTTTTTATCAAAGGCAGTATTATTGGACATATGCAGTCAATTTAGAGGTAATATTTTATCTTTGTGAAAACCCACACATTGCCGATAGTCCTAATGTCCCAATCATACATCTTCTGATAGAGCTTCAGTGAAGAGATGATTACATCGTTTGTCTTTCCAGTTAATCTGTGAAAGAGGTCTTTGTCTTTAATACTAGTGAGAATCATTTCCGGATTGATTTTTTAAATATTATTTCTTTTGTTACAGTGTTTCACCAAGCCTCCATTTGTTTACCTGGGTGCAGATAGTCCCAACCTTTCTTTATCAAGCTATAATGGTGGTGATTTAAACTTCATCTAAAAAATGTATTGTTTCTTGATGTGTTAATTATTTGTTGGGATTTCATTCATTGGTAAATAATATATATTTGTGGTTTCAATCATTGGTAAATAATATATATTTATTCCATATTGCCCCAAATCCTGATCAAAATTAAAATACATCTAGTCCTTATTACATGAATACTATTAACAATGGCAGAACCTCAGATGAAAAAAAAGAAGAAAATTTCCAACACTAGAAGAAAGATTTAATGTAATTAAAAGAAGTGAAAAAGAGGAGACAGATCGCAAAATAGCAGACAGGTTAAACGTTGGTAAAACTCAAATTCCGAATGACATGAAAGACAAGGAGTCCATTAGAAATGAATGGCGGAAAGGAGCACACGCACAGAGGTAAGTTACATTGTGGTTAGGATAAATACAGTGTTACCTTTGTTTATTCCACAAATCATATACATGTGCTAATACAAGTACATATTCAGGTGATGTTCAAATATAAATTTGATTCATGTTGCTTGATAGATGTACAATGTATATCTTTATTATATAAAGTTATTTTGAGAGGAATGCATGCAATATTTAACAAGATTTATGAATAAAGGATATGATACATATACAGTGAGTATATGTATATTTTTCTTCAGTGCTAACTACTGACCCTGGAAACCAGTCCATTTTCACACATCTGTTTATATATTTTTCTTCAGTGCTAACTACTGACCCTGGAAACCAGTCCATTTTCACACATCTGTTTCGAGAGACCACCTGTCTTGAGATACCATTTTTGGCTGGCAGAAGGTGCGGTCTCTCAAGACAGGTTTCACGGTATAAACTTGTTATACAATGGACTTGAAATACAGTATAAACTTGCTCTTAAATAACTAACCTTGGCCTGAAGAACAGACTGTCTGGCTTGCGGAATCATGTACAAGTGCTGCATGCAGGTTGCCATGTAACATGTGGCTCCCAGATTGGTCAGACCCACATATCCACATTTGGATCGTCCATCTTCATGGGGCCAGTAGTCCCATGGATAGGAAGCATGGCTATCTGCAAAGAGATAAGCTTAAAAAGTTAGCAATCACATATACCTAAAGCTATTTTGTTTCCCTTTTTAACACATAGAGACAAAACAAAAGGGATTTATCATGCACAATAGATACTTTTTTTAGAGGCACAAGCAATTAACAACAACGCTCAGTATAACATCAGATTACAGAATCATCACAAGAGTGTGCAGCACTGAGGGTTTTTGAAAATATGTGGACTGCTGTAGGACATTCTATCATAGGTAGTTGTGGGCAATTTCATAAACACTCCTCTTATCTCAGAAAGGTAATCCATAATTCATTTGCCCTGGATTCCAATTTCGAGGTTTATATATTGCAATGGAATGACATAATTCTTTTTTGTTTCTAAAAATGTGGCAGCAGCAGGAACACATATGGGTCAGATGACATCAGAAAATCTGGTAAGCTGGAGAGCACTAGGGAAATGACTGTGGATCAGACCTATTTAAGTTGTAGGGATGTTGTGGTTTGCAGACATAATTATACTTGATACTCCCTAATTTATTTTTGTCCTAGTAGAAAGCAATAATTATAAGCATATATTATAATTCAAACAGTTTATTTGATCTTTTCTATATATGCTGGCTTAACTGTTTGTTGGTGATGAAATGAAATCGTTTGCTCCAATCCTGGTTGTGGCAGGAAACTAGTTTGTTTATAACATGACTGAAGCATTACATCAATTTCACACCTGTTGCAACATATATCTTAAATATACTCTAAGCTCAATATACATGAATTTGTTTCTGTTAGAATAAATATTTATCAAATCCAAATACAAGTTCTCAACAGAAAATCTTAATGACCAATGCAATGGTGAAAATGGGACAAATCTTATTTTTTCATGTCAGAACTATCATAATGATTTGATTGGAGGTTATCTATTTCAAAAGATGACTATTTATTTCCAATGATTCATTTTTTAAATGTAAATTAATATCAATACTGAAAATCATAATTTAATTGCTGAAATTGATATATCTTTCACACCATAATTTCTGAACATAATATCTTATAACCTACTTAAAGTAGTAGCATACTGCTTGCCATTTATACATTTTATGTTTAATCAACAAGTGTTGGAGATTTGATATATCACATATCAGTAAAGGCTTTGGAAGACTTTGATTCTGACAGTTATGAATTAAAATCCTTATTCCACAAAAACAGTAACCATGAAATTTCAAGATTTTCTTTCAAACAACTGAACAAAAATAAACACCAGAAGTTTTTCATTTAAAACAGACCTGTTTACCCATAAATTTTCCTGTCAGTATTTTAAGCAATGCCTGTCAGTATTTTCAGACCGCAGTCAGTATTTTTAGCAAACAAATAGTAGATACTATAAATATACTATAATTATCAATATGTAGTATTACATGACATAATGACTATACAATATTGTATAAATAACTCTTAGTTTGCAAAGACGCTGGTATTCAGTTAATTCTGTTTCAAGACACAAATATGCAGAAATTGAACACCACTGACTTAAACATCCTGTTCATATTTAAGTGATAAAAACCACAAAAAAATGCATAACCAAATTTATTGTTGTTTACCTCCGTTACTTTCTCTAGAAATTCTGTTTTCTCAGCTTCACACGTATCCATAACATTTTAATTAAAGCCAATTCTCTATTTTTAATGGTTAAGGACGACTTGATATAAAACATTATGACATTGTTACCACCCATCCACTTAGAAAATAATACGTTTATCTAGATAGGTGAAGGCAATCTTATTTATCTGATAAAATCTAGTATCATCTTTGTCAATATTTACTAGAATGGAAATAATTTACTAGAATGGAAATAAGGTTAATAAATTATTTTTCATTGCTTCCGTTAACTTGTCAGCTGTACTCAATGACAAATTCATATTTGCGATCAACTCACGTAGAATCGCCTCAGCACGTGTTATTTGTTTTTGAAGTATGTTTTGATCACTGACTTCCTTTCCTTTCATCATTGACAAAATGTTTCTATTTCCATTCACGAATGATTTCAATTTTGTATGATTTTCCGATTCCAAATGCCGTGAACAGTCATTTCTTCCACCATGTGCACAGGAAAAGTCTATGTTGCAAACAGTGCAATACACAAAATGTTCTCCTTTTGACGATGGTTTAAGGCATAGCCACAGAGTAGAATAAACTGGTAGAAAATGCTGCTTTCTGTGTTAGACTTTCCATTTTCATCATCAGTTTCGTGCTGAAACTTTCTTGTCGGCGGCATTTTCCCTTGTTTAAACAACTGGATGTTGAGAATGTCAAAATAAGTGACGTGGTACAAAATGCGGATGCGGACCAAAGAGACGATACAACGAAACGAAACGGGAAAAAAAAGATTAAAAAAATTAATTTTAAAAAGTAATAAATAAATGCAACCTCAAATCGTATTTTTAGTTCAATGACCGTATGACCGTATGGATGGGCTTTATTCCGTACAAATACGGTCAAATACGGTAGGGTAAACAGGTCTGTTAAAATTAAATTAAACTCATAGCAACTAACATCATTAAATATGTAGCTTTTATCAAAATATTATAGTTATACACACATAAACAAAGATCTGTAAATAACAGGGTTCCTGCAGACCTAACAAAAACAAATTCCATGAATTTTCAAAAACTTTTCCAGGGCCATTTCATAAAATTCAAGGACCACGTTATTTTGCATTGTCAAGTAAATGAAAATAAAGAATGACATCTTTAAATCTAAAATAACAAATAAATTAACAACAAATATTTTTAATATGTACATTTTAAATTTACCTGAGCTAGCACACTTCGACTTTATGTAGCAATTCATGTCATAATCCAGTGTTCATTGTAATTTGTATTCAAAAGAAAAAAGATAACAATCCGATGTAGTCTTTATATGTGTTCCTATTTACAATATTAACAAAACACATTACTTTCCAGTTGCTTTTTTTATTTAGTGAACTACACCGGAAATCATGTGATACTTCCATTAAGGGAACTTACTCTTGTTATATGAATTGAAACCATTTATCGATTGTAATTTTATCATTTTATTTAATTGGTTATCGGTGCTCTATGAAATTTGAAGTAATCAATTTCTTTAACTCCATTGTCACAAATTCCATGACTTTTCCAAAACTTTGCAAGGTTTTGACAAACTCCATAACTTTTCAAGGCCCTTGAAATTTATTTTTTAAATTCCAAAACTTTTCCAGGATTCCATGACCTGCAGGAACCCTGAAATAAACAACACAAAAGTTTCCTTTGTTAACCAGAGTACCAGGAATGCCACATTATATGCTGACCCTGCATATTAGTCCTCTATGTAGGAACCAGTAGGACAAGGCTGACCATCAAGATATTGACCACTGTGTTCTTTAATTAAACTTACTTTCAGAAGCCATTTTTTTTTGCAATTAGACATTTGTGACCTCTGCCCTTTAGACCCAGAATCTTTAACATTTAGGTGCAAGTTAATCATAAAAGTTTTGTCAAAGAATGTAATCTAGATTAGTAGTTATTCTGCAAAACTAGACTAAATTGAAGTCAATGACCTTGACCTCTCCTTCCCCAAATCAACAGATTTCTTCCATACCTGAATGCAAGCCATCCACAAACCTTGATCATGGTATGTGACCAACAACTAAAGTTAATATGCAAAAACCATTTGTCCTTTTTTTCAGTCAGTAATCGTAACCTTTGATGGCTTGACCCCAAATCATCCTTCTTCTTACCCAATGTACAAGTCATCCACAAACTTTGGTGATGGTACATGTTCAATTTAAATGTTTGTGCAGACCCCCTCCCACCACTGTCAGTGACCTTGACCTTTGACCTCAAAATTGATGGTTTTCTTCCTAATCTCAAGTGCACACCATCCACAAAGTTGGGTCCAAGTCTGTGATGTTCATCCAATGTTACTGTGCAGAAACCAATTTTTCTTCTTTCAGTTGCATTTATTTTTATCCAAGACTTTTCAAGTCCAAACTGCTGGCTTTTTTTCAAGATATAAACAAAGTTTAGCAACTGTGAACAAACAAAATTAATGATTGACAGACATAATGCGATATGCTCTACCATATGGCAGAGATTATAAAAAGGTAGAAAATTTAAAAGACCAAAGATGCCATAGCACAATGCCTGAAACTAACCTAAATGTAAAATTTGCATGAAAGCAATGAGTAACAGATGGAGTGGACTGATGGACAATGATAAAACTATATGCTCTAAAATATCAGAGACCTATAAAGCAAACATTATTCTTTAAATCTTCTATTAAACTACTTAAAAAACTAAAGAACAAGGCTAATGTGTGGGTTTAGATGTGTCAAAATAACCGAGCCATTGGGGAAGATTCGGATACCTTGTGAATTTAAAAATTCTTTTTTTCCCCACAAAATCAGGGCAGCTCTTTTATTTCAAAAGGGGTAGGTGGGTCAGAAGGCATTTTTCCACAAAGTATTAGATCAATAAATTTATTGTACTAGTCAATATTAAGTACTTAGTCTAGATTAATTCCTCTACTGACATTTATTTATGTTACGAGTTAGTTCATATCACAGCAAAACCTCCACCCACACTTTGAATTCTGGAACTATCCTCACTAAATTCAGCATATAAATATTGTTCAATGGTATAGGAAACAGGCTGAATTTCAAGATTAGTGCATACCCTTGGTGTGTTGATGAAGCATTCGGTTGTGGAGAATCATGTAGTTGTCTAGGTTTCCTTTACAAATCTCTACTAACAAATCGTACGCTGCTGATCTGGACGTCTGACTTTTACACCGTGGCAAATAACGCTTTTCCGGAGAAGGCAGAGCGAACAGGCTTTGAAATATCTCCTCTATCAGTTCCTGCAACAGAGCCAAAATATAAGTGACAAAAATGTGACAGCAAATTATCAAAAAATGATAATCTGAAACAAAAATTTTATAGATTTAACATTACAAATTTCCTTCAACAGCTTAAAGGTTTCCTCCAGGAGATCTAATGAATTGCTAAATTATCAAGTAACCTTCATTTGTTTTGACTAATAATAATCTGAAAAATCTATCTGTAATCTCGAAAGCAAAAGGTGTTATCGTTTTATAGGTTTACATAATCCTGAAATACACCCATTTAAAAACCAAAAGCTTCAAGAGAATGACCACAAACTCTATCAATCTAGTAATCACTCTATCCCTCTACCTACATGGGTGTGTATCTTTATCAATACTATTATGAATTGAAAAAAAATAGAACACAGAAAATATGTAAAAGTGTAAAATGAAGATGAAATGACATATACTTGTGCTTCCAGTGAGGACTTGAATGGAGGGTTATGCTTGATGACTGTAGTGCACAAGTTTATCACTCCAATGAGCCCCTCATCTTCTTCATAACCATGTCTAGTTTCATAGAATGGACGGTCAACTATCAGAACTGACAACTTTTTGGAAAGGGCATTTAAGTTCACTGGACTGTCCTGCAAAACAACACAAAGAGTTATGGTAAAAATTGCCATAAGGAAAAACCTTATCAAGAATAAATGACCATGAAGTCCCTTTCTGACATCACTAATGAAAATACTTCCATAAATAGCCTTTAAAAATAGGGATATCTGTCTAGAATTGACAGGATGTTTGTTTTTTTCCCTATGTGTCCAACTTATTGATAATATATGGAGGACACAACCTTGCAGAAAAATGACAAATGGTCATTCTCAACCATTTTCTACCATACTTATGGTTTTAAACTTTCTTCATGTAAAAGACATCAACTAACTACTAAAATACTGAAACTGTTGTTCTTCTTCACTAAAACTTGAAAATGTTGAAGAAAAAAGGATCAGACTTACAAGGTATAAAGTATTACTACAGTAATGGAGTTCCTAATATATTTGGATTTTTTTAAATGAAGACCAGTGAAATTTAGTTACAAATTCAAATGTGATACCTTACCTGTACAAGAGATCAACCTAAACACAACACTTAACAAAATCAATCTAGGTTATGTGACATGTTCTGGAAACAGCTGAATGATATGACTGGACTACTCAGTCTAATGTACCGTTACAGAACCAGTCAAATCACACCTGTTTGCTTCTTCATCTTGTAAAAAAAGCTGAGGGCATTAAGTTCTTAAACATAGTTTCTATTAAGGCTTTAATGTTGCTTTCTTCACTGAACATATTAATGATATTTTTAATGGTTACACCAGGATGTAAAAACAGCTAAGTTGTTCAATTAGTGATACCAATGCTAAATATACACTATAAGCTAGCTTCCATTTCCAAACTACTTTGCAAGTGATTGTTAAAAGTACTGATATGCAGCAGATCTTTCACAACAGCCACTGTGGATGTACAACAGGCACAATTTTCATTAACAAACAACTAGATATCATAAAAAGCCTATAGGTGAACACCCCATGTGGATATATCCATCTGTTTGGGAGTAGAAAAAACAAATTAAATGTTTTCAAGATAACGACCATTCAAGTGAAAACTTCATGTTGGTATGATCATCGTTTCAGGAAAAGTAGTAGTAACAAGATTTTCAAGACTAATAGCCATACACCATTTTCATCTAGGACCAACTGGTCAAAGCGATGTGTGTATCAATTTTAAAGGTAATCCTTAAAGTAGTTCAAGGAGTAGTGATAACGAACTTGTGCTGGGAGAAAAAAACAGCTGGATGTCAGATGATGCAGTAAAGACCATGATCTAACAAATCTAACCACCTCACATCCTGCAAGGTTCTCATGCATGCAATTTGGGGTGTTGTATATTCATTTCACAGGTGTAGATTAGTAAGACTCTAAATCAAATGCTCTTTTTGAATTAGGATCATTATGCCTTGTGGGTTGAGCTATGAGCTTATTCCCAGTGGAATCCTGTTCTGCTGTCGATAATCTGACAATGCCTTACTGACTTGAGAGAGTAAGTGTGATTTCAACTCTTCATTAGAATTGTCTCTTATTCCAAGTACATTATTATCAGGAACCATCTTCTGTATCTTTATGGGCAGTGGAGGGGGTGTTCTGACATCCCCCATAAGCCTTATCAGTTATTCTGATGTGAGAAAAAAACTTGATAATTCAAATTGAGAAGAAATAGATAGTTCTCTCTTTTTGGGAACATTAGACTATTCCATGTCCAAAATGTTTGACTTACTTAAATTTAGTGCATCATGTTACCATCTCTATAACATAGCTGCCAACCTGCTTATGACAAAAATACTGGTTTTCAGGAACAAATACTGAATTTTAAAACTTTAACGCATATTTAAATACTTAACAACATCTACAAACATTAGTAAAGCCAGAAAATAACTTGGTTCATTATGTTATGTCAAAGATCCACATGTTGTGCTCTTGCACATTCTGAGTAAGTTATTCAATACAGGCTGTTTATAGGAGCCTTTCCACACCTTGTCCTTTCACACATTATTGATTTCAATACATCTTTCACTGATGATCTGAATTCTGTGGGATTGTTTTTTAATGAACTAAAAATACTCTCACACAAATTGCATTAGAATGAGGTAAATAAAGACATCCTAACATAAAAAAACCCCAAAATTTTCATTCTAACACAGGAGTAATCCTTTGCAATTTTACTGTCTGGAAAACATGTACAAAATATATTGGCAGCATCACTAGCAATCCCATCATTGAAAATGTATTTTTGCTTGCAATTATACTGTCTGGAAAACATGTACAAAATATATTGGCAGCATCACTAGCAATCCCATCATTGAAAATGTATTTTTGCTGTTTGAAACAAACTGCGACAATGGCACATGATATGATAATCATATCAAAATATCAATAAATTCACTGGATTTTAACAAAACAGTTCCATGAACCATACAAAACATTTGGACTTACTATATCACTGAAAATAAAATGTGGATGATTTAATTCAATTATGAAACAGTCAGAATTGGTTGAACAACTTTGCAGCATGAAAGTTGTTATTGTTTTGAGTTGGAAAGTGAAAATTGGTTATATCTGTGCATCATGATAGCCACCTGGCAAATAGAAAGGGGAGTTAATCTGCAAGAGTTGCTTCACCTTATATACTACATAGAAAGGTGTGGTTTCTCATCTTTCTGGAAAGGATGGATTTGGGGTAGCATTGTAAGTTATCCTAATGTCATGTGATCAGGTAATGTATTTGATGAAGAAAACAGCTTTGTAATTTACCTAATACGTGTCACCTTCTTTAAAAAAAAAAAATTTTTTTACACTATCAATCCAAGCTTGTTAATAAAAATGCTATGACAAAAATTTATGGTCCATTCATGTTTAACACAACACAATTTGATGTAAACGATCCAACTCCTACAATTCCAAACTAATGGCCTCCAAATGCATTTTCTTCACAAACAATTCAAATGCAAAAATCAAATATCATTCCTAAAATCTACAATATTCAACAACCCAAGTCTTCAGAACTAAATTGTAATAAAATCATGGATTCTTCTTTATAAATAAACTGTAATAAGATCATTGACACTTCTTACAGAGTCTGGATTGGCATCTTCTTTTGATATGCTGTCCACAAATCTGCAAAGAAGCCAAAAGTAATCTCGACAGCCTGGGCCAAAGGGTTCTTTTTCCTTTGGCTGATCCATCTAAAAAAAAAGAGAAATACCTAATTACTTTAAAATACATAAAAACAAAGAAATAAATGTAATGGAAACTTACAGATTCAAGTAACAGACTGCAATTTCTATACTATGGTAGTTCACACACACACACACACACACACACACACAAAACAGAACTCATTTATGACAAAACCTTGTGGCTGAAATTCACTGTCAAAACAATATCATAAAACTTGTATTTGAAAATCTAAAATGGCTAAGTTCAAAAAGTCTGGATGGATGGATGGCTGTATGCATGCATGTATTTAACGGCACCCTTGCACAAATGTGATATGCAGTGCCAACTAAATGCAAAGTGTTAAAATATGTAAAAATGAATTGCACACAATTTCAGAAGATAAACCCTTACAAAGATGGGTTGACATTATGAACAGCAAGATAAACTATAAAATATACATGAAATAAAAATGGAGGTAACACATGTATAATATTTAAAATGCAATAAAAGCTTGTAACATATGGCACATTCCCTTAACAAGAGCAATATTTTTTTGTGAGGGACATCTTCATACAATTTCTTCAAGTAGATATCATCAAAATACTTTTGTCTTAATGGATGGAAACTGACACAAAAAGAATGTGTTCTGCTGTCAGTGGGTAACGGCACTGTATGTATTATGGTCGAGATTCATCCTTCAAAAAGCATGCACGAGTCAGGTATGTGTTCAATAAGTGATCAGCACAACACCACCTCATCTCTATGATTTGTTCTAAACAAGGAATACCACCCTCAAATAAAAGTAAAATATCCATGTGAGGTTTTTATAATTTGGGAATAATGAATAAAGCAATATTTCCAAAATGGATATTTGCTGTTTGCAAGTGTGGATGAAATCATATGGCAATGGTGGAATGAAGTTTGGTTCCTGTACCTCTAAGGTTTGGTAAGAATATATCATATGCAGATCCGATGCATTTGAAGATAGTTTGGTAACATAATGAAAATCCAATTTTGTTTGAAAGTGATTGCTCATTAGACTTAATGAAGAGGCTTTCTGAGGGTAAAGTTTCTAAATGCATCAAAGGCTTTCTGAGGGGAAAAGTTTCTAAATGCATCCAAACATGGTCCGAGTCCCAGACTGTGTATCAGATCAAGCATTTGCAGTCGAGATTTAAAAGTTGATCTGCACACAACTGTCATTTTTAAGTATCCATCTTAATAATCACCTTTTATAATCTGCTCCCCAATCTGTGTTTAAAATGACTCCCAATAAATCCAATGCTTTTTTATATTTTTTTCTGAGGTATCTAATATGTGGAAGGGAAGTTAGTTTACAGACAAAAATAAACCTTACAACTTTGGTCTTCTTCATAATAGGACTAAAACATACATCAAGATAGAGCTTTGATTCACCATAAATATGTAATAAATTGATGTACATAGAGTTGGAATTTAATTTTATAAGTCTCAACACTTTTTCTTCCGTCGATTGCTAAACTATTTATGCTTATCTGTAGCAGATATACTTCTGTAACTCACACCAGACAATTCATGAATCTGCATACAATGTGGGGTCAGGAATAGATCCAATTTTGTTTCTTCCAGAAAATACCAAAAGAATTTTCCCCAATTTATTGAATGTGAAGATAATCACAATCAAAACAGGAAATTGAATCTTTATTATGTTGCTTGTTTTATCATCTCAAATGATGATAAGTGCCCAAAAATTTGATTTAACATCATGCAATTTGCAACTTTTCAAAGAAATCATAAAGATTAAAATATTTTCATGTTTAAAAAAATTCTCAGTTTACTGTAAACAATATTCAATATTTGGATCCATAAAAATGTCATCAATTCCAAACTAGCAGCACTCTAAGAATAAATGCTAATTAAACCAATTGTACAAAGTGAAATTTGTGTTTTAGTTCCATCTTTTAATTCAGCTTCAGTGTAATCATCATAAATGCTTCTGAAAAATCTCAATTAAGCATCACAATTATAATGTGCTCATTACATCTTTCATATCAAATCAAACAAAGGAGAAGAAAAATTTTTTTAAACGTTCAAAAGTACGAAAATCTTATTTACATAAGAGCTATAAGTCACAATATATGAAGTCAACTCGCTGCAACTCACCAGTTGAACAATGTAATAAATATTATCATGCATATAATATAATTAAAATATCTTGCATTAATCAGACCTTTATCGTATTAATTCATTAAATGTGGTCACTGATAGCAAAAGAAAAAAATCGAAAGGAGTGTTCGGTACATAAAAGTTTATTTCACAGATATAATTCATTATGGAAAAGAATGTTCCAAAATTTGTAATGATCTTAAAACTCCTGAATTGGAGTGCTATTGTAACACCTTATCATTACCATCCTCAGCCTTTCCAGATGAAGCCATTTATTTTGCTTTAAGGCCATTTTGAGGATCAGCAAATATTTCAATTACTATTTGCAATGAAATTGCAGCATGAATATTTTACTCACAGAACAAAATCATTGACAATTGTGGTTTCAAAGATTAAACATCCCTAGTTTTTGAAAAAGGAAATCTTATTTTGTTGTGACTCAACAGTAACACCTGAATATATCCAAATAATCAAATGCATAAGCAATGACATAACACACAAATTATTGAGGAAACATGACACTTCTCAAAACCTCTTTGAGTAATGTTTTAATGATCTTATAAAGGTTCATTATCTACAAAATGAAGGTAATTATTATAAAGAGGAAAGGGTAAGTTAAGAAATTTCTCTTTGCTCAAGTATATCAAGGGGCATATGTCTGACATGAGAAGGCATAAATGCAAACAACTCCATTTAAGAAAATAATTATTATTCCCAACATGAATATAAAATATGTATTAAACCATTTAACAATGCCTCTCCCCACCTTCATTTCGTTGTTGATTCTCACCCAGGATGGCATTTATTTCTCAAATATTCCAAAGTCCCTCTGTAAATTGTACCATTGCTAAAGCAGTGTTTTTGTTTGGATCTATCTGTCCCCAAGTTATCATGGGAGGGGTGTAATAGCATCTATGGACCAGTATGATCCTTTGGTGAAATAAATTTTGGGATTTGAAACAACATTGAGTAATGTCAAAGAGACATTACTCAA
This sequence comes from Potamilus streckersoni, assembly GCA_016746295.1. NCBI lineage: Eukaryota > Metazoa > Mollusca > Bivalvia > Unionida > Unionidae > Potamilus > Potamilus streckersoni. The sequence goes on from JAEAOA010001763.1 coordinate 3,918,697, forward strand.
CTGTCTTTATTGTTTTTAACCTTACAACCCCAAAATGTCAGGTGGCTGTTCAAGTTGCCAAGAAAAACAAATGGAGCTGGCAAGTGTTTAATAAGACAGTCAAGATCAGATTCACCGACTAGGGTACTTGGAGGGAGATGAGTATTTTTTGGGAAAAGTTGCTACATGCTGCAGATGGTTCTAAGATTAACTCTTGTCATTTGCTTCTTAAAAGGTCTCAAGGCAGACAGCTATTGGATCATGTTTATTAAGATCAATTTCATCAACAATGGCATTTATTAATCCTTGGCAATTCCATTGTAGTATGGTGTCAGATATAAATCTGAATAATGAGGATGAACAGGACTTCTGGAAGGTTTTCCTTGTGTGAAATGAGAGGAATCTCCGATGTCCATACTCTTTACACTCTTGAACTTATTTTGATAGGATCCTTTGGGAAGTCCAGCAGATTCTTTAATTCTCTCTATATTTTGTTTAGTGTATGCAGTACTACTACTGCTGCTCTATTCATTGGCTGATTTTAACTGGTTTCTCAGGAATGGAGTTCAATCTTTTTTGTCACATGGATTCTTTGTCCACTGGGGTCAGTGGTTTGCTGATCTTTATGGGGCCTGGATTTATGTGGTTTGTCATTTGTAGCATCAGGTTTGTAAAATGCTACATTATCACATGGTTCTCCACTATATGGCTGCTAGTATAAGTTTAGTAGCATCAAGACATGGTGATGAGAAATTGTGGCTTATTTCCTTGATTCATATGAGTTTCCTCACCTGAGTTGCTTGCTCACTATCATTCCAAAGCTAGGTCTCACACTAACAGATTTGGTTGATCCTTTCATAACATCATATTATATTACTTGATCATTTGTGTTCCCCATTGGCTTTGGAGTCTAATATGGGAGCAGAGATTTATGTTCATTTTTTTTTATATCTCATGTCAGGTTGATAAACATTATCAAAGAGTGATCGCTCACGTCTCATGACATACAGTAAGGATGCATTTGGGCCTATTCAACAACTTTTAACCTACAAAGGGGTAAAAAAAAAAAAAGAAACTTATTTTGATTTTGAAAATTTCTGAACGTGGCTAATGTTGCAAAGAAAATTCACTGAGAACTATCTACAATGTATGTCCTTCTGGTAAAGTCTTCAAAGCCACCAACTAGGGCTATCAAAAACCACAAAAAATTTACCCAGGTACCCATTGCGCTGTTTAATAGGTAACCAGGTACTTGCTAGAACAAGAAAGACATATACAAACCTAGTTACCCCACTGTCAACTTTTCACAAACCTTGATTGTTGTAAGGTCACAAAACGAATGGCTTATTTTCACTTTGCTGGACACCATTTCTATAATCAACAATTTGATCATGCAGATGCTTCGCATGAACAAATAGGGGCAGTTTAAAGCATCTGAGGTGCAGCTGTACAGTTAGACTGGTTCTCTAATTTCACTAACATCAATGAGTCGGGCAATATATGGTATATTGATAGTGTTGTCAACAGATTATTTTTGTGAACAGATACTCATCATTAATTTTCAATGCCCGGGTTTTTTTTACTATGGTCAGGTACCTGTCGACAGCCCTATCCCCAACTCCTACCTGATGTAGCAAAATGTAAACATCTATTATACTTGTGCACAAATTATAAAGTTTGTTTTCTTTTCTTTTTAGGCTAAATTGACATAAAGTGAAAAAACAAGTTTGTTATTGAAAAGGAGCTCACATTACATATTGCAGCATGAGTATATAATTATAAACAATTTGCATAAAGACTGGAAAATAGGTCATGGTGACCAAATTGTTGCATGTGGCACTTATTAATCCCAAGATGGTGGGTGCCGGGTATCCAAGTGGTCTAAAGTGCTAGACTTTACCAATCACTTCCATCTCACCTGTCCAAATGGGTTCAAGTCTTGGGCTTGACAAATGCAGGCATATGGGAAAGCTTGCCAATAGCTTCCCATGGGTCATGGTTCTTACCAGGGGTTTTCATGGCTTCTTTCTCCATTAGTTATACAGACTGCTATGTGCAGCCTATCATGCACTGAAAAATGGCATTTAAGCACAAACAACAACCCCAAGAAACACCAACATAACAAAATTGGTGGTAGTGTGAACAAAGACATTAGAACATGGACATGATTTAAGCAAAAAGAAATATTTTAAAAACACAAAAAACCCAGAAAGTAGGTTGGAACACTTGTTTTGATATGCAGTTTCTTTAACATATACATAATTGTTTTTAAAATTGAAATTTTAACTGCAATCTGTGGTACTCACGTCAATATTTTTCTGGGGTTTGATTTGCAGGGCATCTTCCAAGAAGGTAAGTAGTCGTGACAAAATTGGTAGTAGAAAGGGGTAACCAGTCTTGCCCTCCACTGTCTTCCCCAAACACAGATGGTACAAACCAGCACAAGCTTCCTTTCTAACATGGGGCTAGGAAAGAGGCAAAATAAATGCATTAAAATGTTTGCAAATAAAGGCATTAACACATTTCATAAACCCTTTGTACCTTATAATGATGTAATAATACCTGATATTATTACATCATGATATTTGAACATTCAAATATCTCTACACCATTTGACTGTTTGTGGTCTCTCATCTTACTTCATGTGATAATAAACAATAAAAATTATGAAAATATTAAATCATCATTTCACAAAGACTTTCAAAATGTGAAACATTCAACTTGTTTTATAAATTAAATATGAAACAACACTCTTCCATCTCCCTACCTCTGGAGCCTCCAGTGTCAGTCTCTTAAGCCAGCTGTCAAAGTTTGGTGAGGAACAAAGACTCTCACGCACCTCATCACATGACAATGCCCAAGACACCAGGAAAGAAAGGACATAGTGCACCACTGGAAAAAACAGGAAAAGAGCAAATATATATAGATTTTTTTTAAAGGTAAAAAAAATTTTCTTTAGGATATTCAGTGGTGAATATAATCAAATGGTCATTCATGTAATAATGAAAAAAGATTCTGTTTCAGAGACTAATGTCTCACTGGCTGAAAATAAAAAATTCCAGGAATTCAAGAAAACACCATTTCTTTCTTATAAGAGATTAGTGTTGAAACCATCTCTGATATTCTTTAGCAATAAGAAGATTTTCAAATAAGCTGTTGTGTATGTCAGATTGGTGCCATTTTCATTTAAGATCAGCCAGACATTTTTAGGAGCAAGTCTTCTACTGTATGATATGACTTTCCATTTTAAAGTAACATGATTTTCAAGATGGTTGCCATGGTGGCCATATTGGATATCAGATGTGCACGAGAATATATATATATATATATATATATATATATATATATATATATATATATATATATATATATATATATATATATATATATATATATATATATATCCACAATATCAATATGACCAGCCATGCTGAAGATGTAACAATAATGCAATATCCAAGATAGCCATTGTGGTTGTCATACTGGAAGTCAGTTCATCACCATTTTGATTTATGACTAATTAGACATCATGAAAAGTGTGTTAGTGAAAACACCATGCTGATATGACAATTCATTCAGGGGTAATGATAACGAGCTTTTCAAGATGGTCATTGTAGCAGTTATGTCTGAGTAGCACCATGTAAAGTTTCTTTACGACCCTTCAAATTGTTTGTGATTGTGATTAGTGGTAACAAACTAGTGCTAGTGAACAGATGGATCACAAACAGTCCATATCAGAAGCTCTTCTGGTCTATGACCAGGAGAGGCAAAAATCAGTTTCTTAACTATTCTGCACAGTTAGAGTTGTTGTCTATATTTTTAATCTGATCATATGATATATATAAACAAAATAAAAAGAAAACATAACATTGCATATTTAGTAGGGCAAACATTTACACAACAATTTCTTCAATAAGAAACACAATACTTACATTTGTTGCTTTTTTTAGCATTGACCAAAAAATTAAAACTTCAAAACATTTAAGAATGTTTTAATTTTGTTCTATATTTTATAAGGCATGAAAATATATCAAAATACTGACTCTAGTGACTCTACTTTGTTTCTATTTAGTAGGGCAAACATTTACACAACAATTTCTTCAATAAGAAACACAATACTTACATTTGTTGCTTTTTTTAGCATTGACCAAAAAATTAAAACTTCAAAACATTTAAGAATGTTTTAATTTTGTTCTATATTTTATAAGGCATGAAAATATATCAAAATACTGACTCTAGTGAAAACATCCATTCTTTATAAAAAGGTTGAACAAAAACAAAATTGGTGTTAAACTTCAATTTCCAGTATACATTTACTTTATGCTTCTTACCTTCAGATCGACCCCATGAACCAGCATGCATCTGATTTGAATCTCTGAAATAAAGGTAAAAATCACTGACAAATTGAACACTGGGGGCATCCTAGCCTGTGTGTGTGTGTGTGTGTGTGTGTGTGTGTGTGTGTGTGTGTGTTTGTAATTTGGAATTTTAAAGTAGCTTTAACAATTTTTCAGTCATATTGCTATGATATACGGAGTGTGGCAGTTTATAGTGATGTCTAGCACTGGGGCATCATGCTGCTGACATGTAGCAACCAGTCACACTATCCTGACACAAGTCCGACCAGTCTTACACTAACCTATTAATGCTGAATGCCTAGCAAGGCATTTGTAAGTACCACTTTTTATAAGACTTTGGTATGACTTAGCCAAGGTTCAAACCAACAATTTACCGCATCCAAGGCAGATTCTCTAACCACAAGGCCACCAATGCGGTCGGGATTATCATAGTGCAGGATATACCATTTTTATTATTTCTGAACAACAAGAAGAAAAACTGTAACAAATCACATTTTATATGCCATTCTGGTAATTCACAAATATATAGCTAAAATGATCTGTAGAAAAATGTTTACCATCTATGATGTCATACTGAAAACTTCTGGTAGCTCAGTGAATAGTGTCAGACTTGTAATTCAAAGGTTATAGGTTTAACACCCAACCAGGCAAGTCCAGTCGGCTGCCTCGGTGTTGTCCTTGGACAAGGCACCTAGCTCTGATCTCCTTGCCATGTTCCAACCAATACTGTTAGAAGTCTTGTTAAAACTAACCAACCAAGAAACACTTCAACAAAAACAACAATTACAACTGCATATAATATTAACCTGTCCCACTGTTTTTGAAAATATAACTTTCTAAGAACAATAGTCAAACATTTAGTAATTTAAAATCATAACTTTGTTAACTATGACAGAAAATGCAAGACTGAGATGGTAGCCACATACCCTGGTAAGGCTGCATCATATAATATGTTCATTAAGATCTGTAACACTGAATCCACCTTCAGCATGGACAGAATGGTCTGAAATAGACATTATTTGCTATAGGTTTAAATACACTCATGGCAAATCTATTTTTAAAAAAATGAATGGGTTTTTTAAGTTGACCTGCATAACAGAGTTTATAAATTACTTTGGAAGACAAGTAGAGAAAGAGAGAAGTTTCTATGATGACTGTTACTGTAGTAGAAAAGAGACAAGAATCAATTAAACATGAGAAGCGAACATTTTCTATGTTGCATTCAACAATGCGATCTTTCAATGCTACATTAAGCAATGTAGTATCCTTCCATCTGGTTTATTGTTTTTTCAACAATAAAAGTAACTTTCTGAAAACATCATTTAGATATCACATTTTGTTTACATGTTACAATACCTGTATTTGACACAGCTTTTGTCAAATTTACTTAGTCAAAAGGTTTTGTGGCTTGCGCAGTGAACAAGTATGCAACTTATTTATTAAACTCTCACTCATGTCACAAAATATTCTTAGAAACATTTTTTTTCACTTCCTGGTCATTCTTTTAATATATTTTTCTACAAATTTTGCTTGAAATTTTTTAGTCTGAAATACTTTAATCTGACAACTGGTCTGTCAATTTAATTTTTTTTTAGAAGAGCATTGCTTTTTACAAGAGCAGTCCACATCAAAAATGAACTATTAGCTTTTACAGAACTAAAACTAACCTGGTTAAGCCTTGGAATAAGAATCTTGTCATGTCCTTTCTGTTTCTTCTGCTTCTTCCTTGGGCTTTCAAATGTTTCAAAAACATCATCATGGACACAATCAGAGTCTGACTGATCCACAGAGAACTGGCTTATCAATCGCAACAGACACGCAAGACACTCCTGTTCCCACTGAAAAAATGCATACTGAAAAGTTATTATCTTCCAATCAGAAATTGTCATTCTAATCAACATGACCTTTAATCTTCTGTAATTTCATCAGGAGAGGCATGTGACATTGATCTTGACCTCATCCTGAATGTCATCCTGTAACCATCATTTTTAAGTTTAGGCGTATTCATGTAAGGACTCTTCCATATCATCTACTAATTTTTTTGTCCAGTTTAATGACACTAATGAAGCTCACAGCAGGAACAACCATTTTGAAATGTTCCATCAGCAGTTCATAGTGAGCCATCATATTTTACATACATGTTGCATAAATTTTTACAATTAACTTTGAACTTTAATGATGTCAATGACTGGTAAATTATCATTTCAATCTTCATTTAAAAGATCCAAATGTGTATGCTTGCCTTTTGGCTCATGTTAAAGATGCACTAAAATGATGACTTTCCTTTGCCAGAACACCTTTCCAAGTTACTTTTGCTGTGAGTGAAACCACTGTTGCATAATTTTCAAGCTTATCAACCTTGAAATATTAGCCAGTTTTGACTGCCATGATTTGGTCTGGCTTGGTGTTAAAAGATAAACATCTGAAGTCAAATCATTCAATTGCAATTAGAGAAAAGTGCCTTGCCAAAGATGATAGCCAATCTGGCTGTATAATAAAAAAACACTAACCTGACTCCAGGGCTCTGTCTCCTTCATCTGAAGACCACCACAAATGAATATGTTGAACATGTGGCTCAAGCCACCTTTAGTTACAAACTGAAGAAAAGAAACAAAAGCCCCATGTGTGTCTGATATTACTCACCCTGATTACATTCAATTCACTAAGAAAGCTTCTACATCATTGAGAGAATGTAACCTATGTACACCTTTAATCAAACTTGTTGTCATGTCAAGTATATATATATATATATATATATATATATATATATATATATATATATATATATATATATATATATATATATATTAATTACCATAACATGATAAAAATTATTTCCAAACATACCAATACAATAAATATGCAGTGCCTCTTGTTACCAACATAAGTCATCCAAAAGCTTTAAAAGTTTAGTTCCCAAAGCCATAATCTCTGGTCACATGACATTCAAACATTTTAAAATTAGTTTCATTGTTCATTCTTTCTTTGAGGCTATAAAATTAGATGGAAACTGAGAAGGCTGAAATGTGTCTTTCAAATGCATGTGTTATTGACACTAATCTCATGAAAAGTAATTATTTATATAATCACATGCAATTATCTTTTATGTACCAAAGAAATGTATTAATAAAGCCAGAGTCTTGAAAATACTGGTGATCTGGGGCAAGCAGAACAATGTCAGATGTCGACTATATCTAACTCAATATATATACCTCCAAACACAAATAATATTTTTGGAAGTCACAAATGTAAATTATAGTTTGATTTCCTTAAAATGTGGGTCAAAGAAAAAATAGCTTATTGCAGACCTATACAATAGGTTGGACCACTGCATGTTGATTCACCTTATAACAAATAAAGTACCTACTCAACCAAGAAACTTATATTTATTTGTGACACTAATTCCTGTGCTATCCTCAAAGATTTGATTTTGCCACGAAGTAAGTATGGCTTTGCAGATCACTAAGTTATCAAGCTAGTCCAATTAAGGTAATAATCAAAAAGTCATTATCACATGATTCTGCATGTAACACAGTACTGCTATAGATCCTATGACCAAATTTAAACCACTGTGCTTAAATTGGTTGATCAAACATAAGAGAATATGGGTCAAACAAAACAAAATAATCTTAGTATTATGTAACTATTTGTGCTTGTAAATATTCATTTTTGTCAAAATTTGATCATTCCCTCTATGCTGTCGTTCAGTACATACATAATTCTTGGTTAATCATAGTCAAGTTTAAAACTTTGTTCTCAAAATATCACAGTTTCGGTGAATAATTTATGAACATCAACTACCGCATTATAATTAAGGAGAGCAGCATCTCTTGAGTATATAGTGGCCTTACCCTTTTGCTCCACAACTGTTCTGGAGACTCCAGACCTTCTAAAGATAGTTCGGAGTCAGTACTTGTTAAATGAGAGTCTCCTCCACCTAATCTCATCTGAAACCATAGAAAATATTTTCTTGAAAACATGTGACTTGATGCCTGATGAATAATTGAACTATCTTAAACAAGGAAATGCTTATACAGCTTGAACAATATTCAGTAATGAGAATGTTTGAGATAACTATCATGGAACTTGTCGGAAAATTAAAGAATTATTCTAAATGCATGCAAGATGGAAAACTACCTTGGATTTTTAAACTTCTGCAATTAAACACTCTCATGAAGTATCACTCTTGATGTCTGTCCCATTTAACTTGGCAGAATTTCCAAATGGCCCTTAAAATCATTCAATTTTAAGATTTTATTTTGCATTCCTTAAATAATATCCAAACAATGTATATATGTATGTATGTATGAAGAAGGGTTTATTGGCATGTTGTTATTGCTGTTGATAGGTTTAATGCCATTTTTCAGCACAAGATAAATTATACATGGCAGCCAGTATAAATGGTGGAGGAAGAACACAGGAAAACCCAGGAATGAACCAATGACCCACGAGAAGCTAATGGCAAGCTTTCTCTAACATAACCACATGAGCCAAATCTGAGACTCAACTCCAGACTGAGATGAGATGGCAGTGATCTATAATAGTGAGTGCTTTAGACCACTCTGCCACTAGGGGCCCCTTTTAATGGCATGTTAGCATAACACTGGTTATATGGTAATGCTTAAAAGTAATGTTCAAAAAATGAAAAATAAAGACTTTCAAAAACAAACAAAAAACTTTTTACAGACTATGCTTTCCATTTACACAAAAAAATGAAGTACATGATAATAAAAAAATTACAAGATGTTAATATTTGGTAAAATAAAAGATAAAAGTAAAATATGCAAAATTCCTAAAAACAAATGTTAACATTTGTTGCATCAACCACATTTTCTCAACAGGTTATAGATTTTCTCTGGAATTATATCATCAATACATATTCTTAACTGAATTCATATCAAAAGAATTTGTCTCACTCAACAATCTATATTCAATAAGAAATCTTAACATTAAACTTCTGCAACACATAACAAAAGCAAATGTAACTAAACTCTGGCAATATAGAACGAAAAAATTCTAAACCAAGTTGTGTGACAATGACCAGATGTATAAGTTTTTGGGCCAATATAATTTTGTGTGAAAGAAATAAACAATTCTTTCAATTGTAAACATATGCAGTATTCTTTTTTGAAAGTCTCCCCCCCCCACTGAAGACATTTTCATTCTTACCCTTTAATGGATGAAGTACCAACTTTGATTAATATCTGTAAAATAGCTTAATGACAACTAAAAAGTATGATATAATCCACTAAATAGTCTGAAATAATCCACTAAATAGTCTGAAATAATCCACTAGTCTGATATAATCCACTAAATAGTCTGATATAATCAACTAAACAGTTGGATATAATCCACTAGTCTCTTAATAATCCCCTAGACTCATATAATCCACTAAATAGTCTAATATAACCACTAGTCAGATATAATCCACTTGTCTCATATAATGCACTAAATAGTCTGTTATAATCCACTAAACAGTCTGATATAATCCACTAGACTCATATAATCCACTCAATAGTCTCCTAGAATCCACTAAATAATCTCATACAATCCACCAAAATTGTGATAAATAGATAATAAACAACTTACAAAAGACTTCTTCCTATGGCGTTGAGATCTGCAGAGACCCTCCACAATCTGCAGTGAGTACATTAATCTGTGTGGACTCTGTGCATTTAGAAGCTCGTTCCAATTAGGACTATCAGAGTCCTTCAAAAGATAAATTATCAATTTCACTAAAAGGACACCATTCCCACTCATAAAAGCTTGATATCTCTAAATGAAAGTAAAATAAAGAGCTCTCAAAGCAAATAATTTTTTACCAAAAAATTAAGTTTAAATTTTATACTTTAAGTCATTATTAAAAACAAGTTACAAACTATACTTTGTACTCTAATAGCTCAGACATTAATATTAGTATAATCTTTGACAAACAGAAACAAGGGAATGTTAGAAAGAATTACAATGAGCTTTATTCATTTTGGGAACATGGATTCATCCTGGAACTAAAGTGTTACAAAGATTTTGCTTTACTACTGCCCTATCAAAGACTGATCTGAGACATTCAATTAGTTTAACAGAACACAGCATCTAATACTTGCTATTATACTAAATTGCAATACTAATCAGAATGAATGCTCCAATCAACATAAAAAATAAGGGTCTATGTGCATGTGTGTGATATGGATTTAACATAGCTTTATCAATCTTCCTGTCATATCTACATTGTCTACAGTGAGACAGTTTATAGTGACATTTAGCACTGGGGCATCATGTTGCAGACATGTACTGTCATGTCCCACACAGTCACATTATCCTGACACCAGGCCAACCAGTCCTAACACTAACGACTTAATGCTGAGTGCCAAGCGAGGCAGCTGCTATTATCATTTTTATAAGTCTCTTGTATGACTTAGCCAGAATTCGAACCAGCGACTTCCAGCATCCAAGGCAGACACTCTAACCACTAGACCACCAGAGTGGTCAGTAAGGGTCTAACAAAACAACCTATACAAACATTAGCACTCAGTGATGTCAAGAACTGAAAAAAAAAAACAGTATGACTTTCATAATGACTACAGCATGAGAGATATAGCACATACCCTCCAATCTTATTAAGGACATGCTATAAAGATATTTAAGACATGGTAAACCTACCTTGTCTGAGGTTACACTGCGGAAACCCTGCAACATCGTGATATTGGTTGGAAGAAGCATCAGTAGCTCCCACACTTTTCTGGACAGGACTCGAGCTTTGTTCAAAAGATCCCATTTCTCTCTGCCTTCCTGCAAATAAAAGCAAAATTGAACATGGAAAGTGGTTTGATGATGAAATATGAGACAGCTAAAGTAAGGAAAAAAGGTCATCATTATTTAATTGCAAAGAAAAGAATTCAAAATTATAATTGCTGATAATTTTTTAGATAAGAAATTCTAACCATATTTAATTTGCAAAGTTGAGACGAGTGATATTTAATGCAACAGTTGTCCAGTGCTGTATTTGTAAAGGAAAAAAGCACTGCAAAGCAAAACACAATACTGATTGACAACTTATATATACCTTAATATATATATATATATATATATATATATATATATATATATATATATATATATATATATATATATACACACACACCTTAATATACCTTAATTTTATGCTTAAAAATGTGTAACAAAAAATGGAGTGAAAAAGATAAAAACAGACCAATACTTACAATTTTGTCAGGAACAACATTCAACTTGCTCAATTTCTCCAGCATGTTCATTAGCTGTCCAAAATATGGTTCCTGAATTAAAAGCATCATAGGTAAACGCTCTGTTGTGGGTGCTGGGAGGCAGGAGGAGGGCAGGGTTCCATCCATCTTCCGTGGTGGTCGACTTGCTCCAACCGACACAAATACCAACTGCAAAAGAAATCATACTTTATTTAATAAGTAGGACTCAATGTCGCTAAGGAGCACAACAGAATTTGGCTTGTAAAGTTTTAACCAAAGTACCAAAAACTAAGATTGTCATGATCTAACAAAGTCTTTTTTCATACCTGAGCACAAATTATAATTCTGGACTACAGAAGTTTACGACTAAAGGTTAAGGTCTCAAAGTTATAGGAAAAATTATATTACTATAATTATCATGAAGAGCATAGATATTGTTTGTAACACTAATTCTTGCAATAAAGTGTTTCTTCTAAATATCATGACTATATCAATTACCTCACAAATATGGACCTTTTAGGTTAGAGCTAGTTACAAAAGTACCAAACAAATAAACTCCTTGCCAAAGTGGAAATCAGATGAGATCCGTCTTCCCTTGGTTAGAGTGCTTAGTGTCAAATACCATTAATTTCTCAATTATTACTAGAGTTTATGTGCATGCTCTTCTAGAGATGTAATTGCTGTTAGGGAGAGTGTGACCATAACTATAATTGGGCAAGTATAATTCATATATACAAGAATATTTTGTTCCAAAAGTTCTCTTCTTCAATATGTTACTTGAGCTTGATACACAATGAGAACAGAGAAGAGAAAAAGGGTGTTACATATTAGATTTAGATCCGATTGCTAACTAAATAAATATACACTTTATAGCATATGTAGCAACTGAAGAGCTTTTGAAAAAAGTGTCGACTTATCATCATTTGAAAGATAACAGTGCATCTTGAAAGGTTTATCAAAGTATATAAAGGCATAAAAATGTAAAAGAAAAGGCACTTACTGAAATAAAACAAACCAACTCATACATATTGCAGCACCATAAACTTATTGTCATTACTTTTATGAATTAATACCCTTATTCAACACAAGATAGGCTATATATGGCAGCCAATACATCTGGTGCAGGAGGAACACATGGAAATCCCTCCTCTTACAAATCTGGGTTTACATGTATTCTGAAAGAGTTATTTGCATTTCCAAAATGACAAATGCTGTATAAAAACTGGCATGGGTGCCTAGACAATTACTGAATTAATAACTTCCAAGCACAATCGGTCATGAAATTCTGTCTCAATAATCAAAGAATTAAATGTGTTCATACTAAGAACTATTCCATTTAAACATACATGTGCCAGTTTATTCAGATTACTCAAGAGTTTATATGAAAAGGATACAAGATTCTAAACTGTATCTATATATTACTACTCCACACTTAAAGTGCCTTTCCCAGATACCCAGCATGTTTACAAAAACAGCCATAATGAAAATATTTTGAGCTGTTGTACATTAGCTCCAATAACAGTAGCAGTAGTCAATCCAGCATAGTCACACCGTGTCATCTTACTATTAAAGTTAATTCTAAGATTTCCACATTTGGTGTTTTATTAAAGTTTGGAAATTATTATACAGCAAAAGAAATAAAAAAATATGTATTAAATTTTATATAAACCTTATTTTTCTTTAAAATATTGTCAGTAATTCAGACATTAGAATCACAGGACTCCAAAAGCCAAATGACATTGTACCACAAAGTAGGCCGCATTATTCTAGTTAACCAAGACTCTGGCATAGGAGTTTTCTTTTACAATTATCTTTGGTATGTCTTAATTTCCATTCTTCTTATTTTGAAAATGACTTATCGATTTGTTGTGAATCCCTGTTTATCCATAAAATCAAATGGCCTACTCCCAAACCTAGTTGAGGAAGAGTCATGTGGCATGCATATTAGAGGTTCCAATATAACAGCTCAAAATATATGAAGCAATTTGAACGCATAACTGCAGCTAGACTATACATTTCTTCTAAGGAAATGTTAAAGTTATGAAAATATAAATAATAGTAATGAATTTACCTGATTGTCCTTGAATTGCATTTCACCCAGGGTCTTCTCATCCATGTCACAAGTCAGTTCCTGCCCCAGTGTGATCAATCTGATTGGTCCATCCCCAAGCATTGCTCCTAATATGGGTGTAAGTAATGAATTGCTATGACAACCCTCTGCATCCTGCTGCTGTAGAGTTTGTTTCTGCAGAGACTCCCACCATCTTGCTACTTCTGCCCTCAGCTCAGCAATGAGATCAGTGGAGGACATTTCTAATGGTGTCTAAATCAAGAAAATTTACAATCTATATTGGGTGGGATTGTATCCACATGATTTACTTGTACATTTTCTGGGCAAACCCTTTTATTAATCTGCATCAGAAATCCACTTAAAAGTTCCATACATGGCAGATTAAACTAAGAATGGCAATGAATGACAGAGGTGACACATGAAAAAAAGCAAAAAACTTTCTGTACATAGAGAAATTATAAATTTTATGTGTAATTTGAATGGCAAATATGTGGCCTTCTAGACCAATGGCTAAAATAGACAGCCATCTGTCCTTACAGCACATACTGGATAAACAAGTTTGGTGAAAGATATATTTAATATACAAAACAAATTCAAACTTGGCATGAAGGATTGACTAAGTCAAAACTATTATAATTTAGTCAGCTAAACATCTTTTTGAAGTTGTATGGCACAGCAGCACAAGAAGGTTAGTGCCTAGGTTATTGGCATGGTAACCAGCTCGGTCTGATTTAATGGAATGATTTAAAGCTGCTCCCTTCTAGCCACTAGTATGACATACTTACCACTAAGCCACTGTATTTCACTACAAATGTAACCAAAATTGTTTGTGCTAGAAGCCACTAAATTTATTTTTAATTAGTAATGTTCTCACCACTAGATATATCCTGCAAAAACAGTACCTGATGGGCATGTGAGATTTTACATAATTGGCAAGTTTTATAAATCATACATAACCTTAATATTTGATCTTCTTAATTTCACACTATATACCTTCTCCCCCATTCCAGCAGGTTGCAAAAGAATGCGAATCTGTGCTGCCTGCTTGTCTAACAAACTTCTCTGATGGCTCAAAACACCTCGCCCATCTATATGCCAGTTTCTAAGATGATAGGCGTAACGTTTGCGAAATGCTTCCAAGTGGTTCTTCATCAAAACCAAGCCTCGCTGAATTATTAACAAATTGGTCTCTGGATCCTGGATGACAAGAAAAAGTTTTTTTTTTAGGAGTATGATTTAAAAGTCAAGCTAGTTCGATAAAGAAATGATGTTATGCAATCAACAAATAATGTGTCCAAAAGAATTGTCCAAGGAGCTAGATCTCTCTTCATTCATAAATTTTAAAAATAAAATCTATTATTTTCAACATTTAAAGCTTCAAGTCTTATTATCCTGTACATATATATCTGTTTACTAGACACAAGTCCCAAGGGTTGAAGATTCACTACTGGCACCATAGCAGGAGTCCTTGGAAGGGACTGATATATACTACTATGAAACAGAAGTTTCAGGCATTCAATACATTTTCTTCCTTTTAACTGTTGAGTATTGATACTATCTCATATTCTTCAGCAATCAAATGATTTTCAAATCAGCTGCTGTGGTGCTTATTGGATGTCAGCTTGGCACTATTTTCATTTAGGATAAAGTAAACATAATTAAAAATCTTTTGAAGAAAAAAAACCCATAATGATCAATTCAGGAGGAACAGTGTGATAATCGTGGATGTATGACTGGTACCATTTTCATCAGAGCTTGGTGAAACCCCAATATCATAATCCATCAAGATTCTTGACAGTCACAGCTGCCACATTGGATGTATGACTAGCAGCATTTTCATTGAGGACTAACTAGGTTACAAGACATCTACTGGAGAAAACCCTATTTTAATATAGTCCTCCATTTGGACAGGAGTAAAGATAACATTATTTTCAAGATGGCTGCTGTGGTATACTGGATATCAGATTGGAAAGATTTTAATTTAAGACCAACATAAAATGTTTTCTGGTGAAAGCCAAAAACATCAATAAGACTTGCTCATCAAACAGTCAAACAGAATTATGATAAGATTTTTAAGATGGTAGCCATATTGGCCATAATCTGACTTCACAAGAGCACCATTTTTATTTATGACAAGTAGACATCATAAAAAGTCTTTGAATGACAACATTATGTTGATATGTCCATTCATTCAGAAGATGTAGCAATAACAAGAATTTTATGATGGCTGCCATGGTGCCATACTGGACATGAGACTGGCATCATTTTTATTTAAAACTTTGTCATAATAAGTCTCTTAGTGAAAAGTCCAGGCTGATATTAATATCCATTCAGGTGGTGTAGCAAAACCAAGATTTTCAAGATGGCAGCCATACTGGACATCAGACTGGCACCATTTTCATTAGGACCAACTAGTCTTTTAGTGAAAAGCCAACTAAGTTGAGATGACCATTCATTCTAGAGGAGTAGTGATAACATGTTATTCAAGAAGGCTGCTGTGTTGGCCTTACTTAAAGTCCAAGTACCATCATACATACATTTAGGCCCAGCTAGACCATATTAATGAATGTGTGTAAAATTTCATGGCAAATCTCCAAGTAATTTACGAGTAGTAATAACAGACTTGTGCTAATAGAAGGACAGGTGACAGACAAGAGACCATCTCATAAGCTCATCCATGACAAGTAAAGCTAAAGTCAAGTGGTAATGTTTAGCATAAATCATTTCTGCATATGAAAAAAGATATAAACAGGAACATACACTTAATTTAAAATGGAAATGTACATCATAATCAACATAGCAAATTATTTGCAAGAAATATAGTTCCAGTTTTGAAGATTCTAGGCCAACATCTTTTTAGAGAGTCTCATGAATAATCACCTTAAAAACAATCTTTTACAGACAATCTGTGAAGTACCTGTTCAGCCTCATCTGATGCCTTCACTAGACTTTCCATACATCGCTTGACAAACTCCTCTTCTTTCTCCAAAATTCCATTCCCATAGTTAATGTAATAGTTGTTCAAGTATTGAATTGCAGTGATGCTCACATCTGTATCCAATGCTCTGAGGGCAATGCTCCATAGCTGATCCATTCCACTCACCTGCATGGCAAACAAGAGACAAAAGTAAACAAAAATAACAAATTTGTCCTCAGCCGACCATGGTGAGGTCATAAAAGTTAACAATAGTGAAATTAACTATGACCTATAAGAGTTGTAAAGTTACTCCACAGAAATGTTTGATAAAGATTCAATGCATTATCTAAATGAGCATTTGAGCAAAAAGTACCAAAAAATGGATTAAATATTTATCAGTGGCCCTGAACTTGAAGATAGAATCATGACTGTAATACAAGAAATGCCACAAAACTGAGAAGAATTAGTGTACCATAGTTCATCTCTATAGCTTTCACCACAAAAGCATCCTTAAATAATGACCTGTGAGCTTGACCTTGAAGATAAGAGCTCAAACATGGAAAGCAATACCTCTTCTTGTGACAATATACAAGTATGCAAATCTTTATTTATATAACTTTAACTGAAATTAAGCATGTCAGAAGAGAACCGAAGTCATAAAAATTGTGACAGTTCTGCAGTTCGAAGCTGAATGAAGTTATAGAATGTAAATTTACATATTTGCAAAATATGTGGCATGGATTGCTGTTAAAAGATCTTTAAATTTCAACCAGTGAGAATATACAGAACCAACTCTTCCTTTTCTCTTATATTTTAGAAAAATGAGACAAAATTGTTTTGAATGCCAACAAAGGTAAATGTTAAATTTCATGGAAGCTTTACCTTGTCCTCATTCAAGGGGTTATCACTGGAAGCATTAGCTATTCTGGACAGGTGAGACAGCTGCTGGAACAAATTTAGTCCTGTCATGCACATAGACTCAGGATTCAGTTGTGGCATCTGAAATAAAAATAGTCCACATATCTGAACACCTTTTCTCATCCCAAGATAAAGAAATCTTATTGACTTTAATTTTCCTTAATTTTCTTTTACTCAGCTGATTTCTCTTTCTGGATTAATTTTATGTGTATCTTTGTGCATATAACTAATTGATCCATTTTACAGGTCTGTCTCTCTCGCTATTAAAATTTTAACATCAAATCAAATATCTCAAAAAATCTTTTCATGTGAATTTGAAATCAATTTTTTTCTGGGACACAGAAAATCACTTATGTAGGTGTCCTCCATATCAATGTAATAGTTAGGTGGTAAATTTAAGAGCTTGCCAATCAGGCTTCAACCAACTGCTGAGTAGGAAAATGTTTTGATCTTCAATGCACAGATATTTACAATGACAGAATTCAGAAGCTGAAAGAATCCCAGATGTGCATGTTGTCAAATAAGAGTACAGTACTTCAGATGCACATAATGCAATAGTGATTCTACAAGTTCAATGACTTCAACTAACTGCTGAGTGATGGGAAAAATGCTGATTTTTACGAAGACTAAATTCAGAGGCATAAAGAATCACAGCCGTACATGTGGCCACTGTAAGTGTACATCAAATGAAAAACTTTAGATTTTTCTTATTATGTTTGTTTCCAAGTGTAGCTGAATATGTAGCGCATGTGACTTTGAAATTAAGTTTGCTGGTGGGACTCGCATTTTTATGAAAACAGAAGCCCTGAGAACACCTAGTTAATCCTAGCAAGACCATTAAATCATAGATGCACAATTGTACCCATATATTTTCCAGAACACAATAAAAATTTAATTAAATATACCTACCTTTTGCAGAAAGATGTGCTTGAAAGTCTCTAGCCCCATGGCATGATGATCCTTGCTTTTGGCTTGATTAAGAAACCAGCTCAGGCAATCATCTGAACACTCAGGGTCCAGTGCTAGACAGGACCACAAGGTATCTACCTGTTCCAAGTCTAATCCTGTGGTTAAAGAAGCCAGTTTGTTAAATTATAACAGTGAAGGGCATATTCCTCTAAAACCTTAGAGAAACAGACAACTATCAAAACAGCTGTATCAAATAAAAATGTTAAGTACTGTGCATTCATTTATTTTCATGGGTATTAATTACTATGGTTCATGGAGCAAACAGCAAAAACAGCAGCTTGTAGGAATCACTTAACTATTTTCATGAAATTACAGTTTTTGAACACTAAACAATATTTCCTCAGATTTGTTAAGAGTATAGAAAACATGCAAATGAGATAAAAGTCTTTAATTACATCCAAAAATAGCCATTTCACACTGCACTGCAATTGGTAACCAGTGCTGCCTATACAAATGCATTTCTGCAAAGTCTCAAAAACTGATATAAAGAAATTTTTTTACATGGGCTCCAATAATTTAAAGCATTTTCTCTGTTAACTTGGGCACTATATGATTTGTTAACCCTTAAAAGTTAAAGGCATAATTAAAAATAATTTGCAGTATATAAGCAGAGTGGCTAGAAATTAGTTTAACTTTGCCTGGGTGATCACCCTTGAAAAATCACATGCTAGTGTCTTTAATATCATATTTTTCTGTAAAACAAAACAAAAAAGATCCTTCTGCAAAAGAACATAAGATTTTATGAAACAAACCAAAAAAAACCACAATTTTCAAGACAAATTACACAAAAATGTATTGGGTGTTGAAATCATCTATGATATTCTTAAGCAATAAAATTTTCAAATTAACCAATGTCACATCTATACTGTATCACATTATAAGATTTAGATTAAAGCTGATCACATTACAAAATTTAGATTAAAACCATGTTGACAAGACAATCCATTTAGCAGAATTAATGACAAAATTTTCTATACGTTCAGTGTGGTATCCATGTTTGAGGTCTAGTGGGCAAGATTTTCATTCAGAATCACTAGATAACATGATAAGTCTTCTGGTGAATACCCAATGGTGATTTGACTTTCCATGTAACAGGAGTAGCAGTAATAAGACTTTCATGGTGACTCCAATTTTATTTAGCACCAAATAGAAATGATAAGTCTTCTGGTAAAAACTCAAAGCTGATATGACTTTCCATTAAGGAGAAGTAGTACATGTAATAAGATTTTCAAGATGGCTACTTTAGTGGCCATGTTGTATACCAAATTTGCAACAATTTCATTGAGGAACAACCTCACAGTATAAGAAGTCTTTAGAGAACACCCCATGATATAACCATCCAATCAGGTGGAATAGTCATAACCAGATTTTCAAGATGGATACTGTGGTGGGCATACTGGATGTCAGGGCAGTATCAGTTTTATTTAAAAGAACTAGACATCATAAGAAATCTTCTAGCGAAAAGCCCATACCAAAACAGCCTTCTATTCAGTAGCAGCAACAAGAAAATTTTCAAGATGGCTGAAATGGTGGTCATACTGGATGTCAGATAGACACTGTTTTAATTTAGGACCAACAAGACATTATAAAAAGTCTTTGAGTGAAAATCCAAGGTTGATATGACCATCTGATCTGGAGGAATTGTGATAACAAGAATTTCAAAAATGGATACTGTGAGAGTCATGCTGGAAGTCTGACAAAGACACTTTCATTCAGGAATAGTGACGGCAAGATATTCAAGAAAGTTGCTGTGTGACCATATTGGATGTCAGATCTGCACCATTTTTATTTAGAACCAACCCGACATAAGAAATATTTTAGTGAAAACATAATGTTCATATCGCCATACATTAAGAAGGTATAGCAATAACAAGATTTGCAAGATGACCACTATGGTAGTCGAAAGCAGAAACCTTTTTCTCATAGGAACAACATCATAAAAGCTATTCTGGTGAAAACCCCATATCAATACTACATTCCATTCAGCTGCAGCAAGAACACAATTGTCAAAACCTTTGCCATAGTAGCCATACTGAAAGTCAGTGTCATTGTTATCAAGAATTAACTAGACAAGATAACAAGTCTTTTAGTATCACGATAATGTTAATGTTACCATCCATTCATGAATAGCAGCAACAACATTTTCTGGATGACTGCTATCGTAGCATTTGCAATGCTATATGAAAATAACCATAATGACTGAGATAGTGACAGGGGACATTATATTCTTCCATTCATGGGAAACAGTAAAATCATAACTGCTTTCTGGTTTTGTTTTTTAACTTACATTTAAAAAAAATGTAAAGAAATTATAAAAGAAGTCCTCAAAAACTTACGAAAGCTGTCAGGAGAACCCATTGATGTAAATACATAGGTTAGGAAGGACAATCTAACTTGAATTTCTTCTTTATGGCTATATCTGCAAAGAAATGAGATAAAGGTGAATGGGTAAATATGCAATGCTCAATGCTGTAAACTCCAGATTTACTCGTAACTGACTTACCCACACTTACAAGAATTATTATTAACACCCAAGCAAAAAAAGACTTTACGAGACACACACAGATCATTCATGAATAAACACAAACATGCTGCATGGGTTCCAAAGCAGGGACTGTCATTTTCTTGTGTGTTGAATGGGGATGAAGATTTGGTTGATGGATGGATTCATGATAATTCAACATACTGATGGTTTCTCAAGAATGCCATATATGCATAAATTGGCATTTACTGTATACCTTTTCTCAAATATAACTACATTATTCATACACTTGTGAATTCTCAAATCAGGAAAAAGCTGTTAACGATAGATTTTATTTTACTTGCTGGAACACATTTTCATGAATTTCATGGTTGCAACAAACTGCAAACCGCATAAAACAATCCTATGAAATGACTTCTTTTTGTCACAGAAATATTTAAAAATTCAAATGTCCTCAAAATTACATTTTTTATAAAAACCATGAATACTAAATGCTGTACCTGTAAATAAACATGGGACCCAGAGAAGGCACTTTTATTGTAGAATAGACACCCTTAGACGCAGCTTAGAATTTTGTATTGTTTTCATATAAACTCTGAATCTGAGTACCCTGGCATATAGCTTAAAAAAATGCCTTCCCTGGGTATAATATACATTTAAATGGAATTGCCCTGATACATCCAACAAAAAAAAACCACTTAAGACTTGTGTTTGCTTTAAAACTAAAACATTAAAAGAACAATGTGTTATTGATTGCAAAGATGTTGGATTGTTTACTGTGGATGCAGTAGAGACAGTATCACAATTTAACGCATAGAATAGTATCATATGGTAACACTCTTATTTAATTGATATATTAATGAATTTACTTTCATTACTTGGAGATGATGATTTCATACAAACAGGACAATAGGATTTGTTGCTACCTTAAATTTCCATATACTATTCCTTGATTTAATCAGTTTTAAATAACATGCTGTGTGTAGCAGAAATCTGTCATATGCAATTATAAAAAGGAATACTGCATTTATTTTAATATCTTTCAAAGGAAAAGTGAATCTAAGCATGAATTATGTTGAACAGTGCCCCACAAATCAATGGTATGATATAAAATGTTGGAGAATTTAAATCACCTACAAATAGATTGTTCTGCATTGTTTGATCCACTATTAACTAAATATCTACCTGGAAGAAATCAGGCCATTGCATAGAAAAATATGGGAAAAAAATACAATGTAATTAACTGCTCATATAGTATTAAAAACAAATATCTGAATGGTTAAATATCTAATTAAATACACAGAGGAATGTTGGTGAGTAAATCTTTTCAGTATAATACAAATTACTGAGATCATGTCTGCTTTTAACAACAAAACATTTGTGCAGTCATCTTGTATCAGAGTACAAACTTTAGACATATAGTAATCAAAGAGTCTGCCAAAAATAGAGAATGATGTAAAAAATGAAGGATCTTAACAATGCTGTGATGCTGCCAAACAGTCATGGCATTTACCAGTAAGGCAGACAGATGCATACAGATATACACAAATACATGTATTCTTATCTATGGGGTAAATTTCTTACAAGGTGTTGGTGGGTCTTTTGTTGGATGTAACTAATTCTGTGTAGTGGACAAGGTCAATGAAAAAATGTGCCATCATGTTCAAATCCTTCTCTGCCCACCTGAAATTAAAAAGAAAAAGAAAAAAATCTCTTTTACTAAGGTTTAAATGTAAACAAGATGTTATGCATATCAACTTTCGGTATTAAAATTTTCTTCTTTTATTTTAACCAAAATTAAATAGAATTAGTGGTAATATTTACACAAAAAACAATTGATGCACCAAATTGAATGGTTATACAATACCAAGATGATTACACTTTTCAAAATACTTTCCAACTAACTGTTATGTATCATATTCAATAAATGTAGGGCAGATCTTTATGTATGGATACAAAAGATTCAGAATTATTACATTTTAAATTGGATTTAAAAATAGAACATGATGTTTCAGAGTTTAAAAAAGTCTGGAAGTGTGAATGTTTAATTTCTTTTTCAGTTAGCTTGGTGAAGTTGACACTACTGCAAATAAGGAGAGGTTAACAGTTACCTTTTAAAACTGGTTACTGGTAATTTTCAAACCATCAACAGTTATACAAATACTCACTACAGCCCTGTATTGCTATAGATACATATGCATGCATATACTCACATAGTCAATGAATGTGTATCAGCCCCACTTCTGTATTGTTGGAATGAATTGAAAATTTTGGGTAGCAGTCGCAAGGAAACTACAACAGACCTAGGAAAGAATATGAAATATTTTGTAATGCAGAGAAACATAAGCAATCAAGATAATCCATGAATTTCATGCAAACCTTTTTCATAAGCACTGTATTTCAATTAAACATATTCAAAGGAGGAATTTACTCAAGTCTTTTCTTGAGGAAATCTGAATTTAATTTTATGAAACCAAATTTAAACTTTAAATTTCTAATTAATTTTAGCTTTTTTCACAATCTCTTAACTCTTAATAATATTTACCAAGATATGGGCACACACACACAAAATAAAATTACTTTCTTTTATTTACTCATATATTTCTAAAACCATGGTGGGACTCCATAGATATTACATACTTCTGACATGTGTGATAAATTTAAGGTGGAGTTGTTTACATTTACATCATGCACTGTGGCGAGAATGTTGGCATACCTCTAAAAAAATTTTCATGTACTCAGACTGAAATTTCTTTGATATTGTAGTTGTGGAAATCATGCAAGATCTAAGCACAAAGCAAATCAAAATAACTGCCACCATGTACAGTTTGAATCAGATCAAAATATTCAATCAGTTATTAAAATAAAGAAAACAAATCTTGCCAGAGTAGGCAATACCAGCTTCTAGAAGTGAAATTAATGAATTCCGAAATATATAACATGTTTTTAATAAGTTACTGACTCTTTGTACAATTTACCTTTGAAATGCAAGAAGTAAAAAGGACTAAGTGAGCTCAGTGTTTTTAATAGGTGCACATGAAACAAGTCCATGCTCTATTCTCTATATCCCAAAATAAACCAAACAACCATACACCAAAACAGGAATTAAAAGTTCTTTTAATAATACCCAAGATACACAACTCTTTTTTCTAAATATCCAGGATAATCAGTTAGGAAAACCTATGAATTTCTTTTTCTTTATAATTATATCCAAAGTAAAGTATGAAAGAGTACAAATTGTTTCAAATTTGCCTTCCTTTTTGTGATGCTATCAAAATTATGTGGTCATTACTCTGCCTCTAAATAAAGATATTATCATGCTTCTAATTTTTTTAATTATTTGCCTAAATAGTCTTTGATTTGAAAAAATTAGTGCCTTCTATCAATATAGCATACACAAATGTATTTTTCTGTGTGACTTAAATCGGTTTTTATGTGTTCAACAAATGAAAAAATTTCTTATGTCAGTAGTGTTTTACAATTCTAGACCAGGACCTTAGTACCTGTCAGAAAAATACACATATTACAGAGTTACTTTATTCCATAACATCTCCCAATAATCAAGCAATTAAGAAAACTGTAAAAGTCTTGATTACAATTGTGATTGTGTGTGGAAACATTCAGTCTTAACTTGCAATATGAGAGTACCTGTGATGAGCAACATTTTCAATGCAAGCTTCAATAAACTTCATCCTAATTTTCCGATCAGTAGAAAAACACACCAGACTACATAGGACTTTCTCTGCCTCCATGGCTAAACCCTCAGGCAGCATCATCTACAAATATAAACAACATGTACCTGCATTTCGTTCTTGCATGGAATATTTCCAAAATGGCTCAAATTAATGGAAAAATATATCCTCAATGACTCAAATAAAATTTCTCAAGCATTCTGTCTCCTAGCAATGTGACACTGATCATTGGCTATGTTTCTGGCCAGTAGACTCTTCTTTTATGGATTTAGTATCTGGCTACAGCAATGTAATACAAATGCTTCTTTCAGAAACAAATCTATTGACACAAACTGAAGTTTTTCTTGTAAACAAAAATGAACTGTCTACATAAACATAAATCTATACAATAGTATGCCTCTGTATTAGTAATGCCCATAGTCAGTCATTGCAACAATGATAACTGTAAAATATCAGTACACCTCAAGTTGTTTGATGTTATCAGTTGTAAAAATGATAAACTCAAGACCTCTGTCCTACTAAATACACCTAACAAACTGTACAGACCAGATATACCACTGCATTATGCAACAGCAGATCTGATTTATGCACTTTGCACTTGCACCCAGCTTCTAAGTGACAATAAATGGTAATATAGCAGTCCCAAATACCAGATTATATAAAGGATGTGCATTCTCTAAGATTAGTGGTAAGGTGTTGTAGTTGTTAAGTTGTTATTGTTGCTTTGAGGTTTAATGCCATTTCTCTGTGTAAGATAGGCTATATATGGCAGCCAGTGTAACTTGTGGAGGTAGAATCCAGGAAAACCACAGCAAGAATCACTGACCACAGGAAGCTACTCCCAACATTTTCACACAGGGGCTGAGCCTGAGACTCACATCTATGCAGACAAAGGATGATCAGGTGCAACTAAACTAATATCCTAAGTTCACATCCCAGACCATACAGTGTCTTAATATGATAATATTTTATTTCCTACGGATCGCCATAATAAAAATTCTAAGAAAAAGGCTATCAAAGGTACATAATAGGCCTTAATTTCTTCTGAGTCACCCATATTTCAACTTGAAAATAACAATTCACAATGCTGATGCCATATATCTGCAATAAAAACAAATGCCAAATGTTGGAAATATCAATATCAAACTCACCACTCCATCGTCTTGTACAAGGTCCCAAAGAAGTGTGTTGCCTCTCTGACAAACATCATCAAATGTGGAATCTGAACATACAGGCAATACTTGCTCTTTCTGAAGTGGACGATGATGCACCACCGCTGAAATGGTTGCAGATACTTTTATCAACAAATGGGGTCTAAAATTTAAGTTTGTGTAAGAACATATTCAGGATTAACAAGTGATCAAGTGAAGCCATGAGTGACATAGTTCAAACAAAAAAGATATAAAACACAATGAATGAATGTTATATTTGTGCAGGAATATATTTCAGGATTAACAGGTGATTAAAGTGATACATGACAAACAAAAAGGATATACAATGTACCATACAAATGAAAGCGGGACATTATAAATCAAAACCTAACAAGAACTGTGCTCCTGGAACATGAAGGTCTTACTACTGTACCTGAAAACTTCCAATTACTAAAAACTTAAACGGGCAAAAATCTGTAATTACCAGAAGATAAAAGGATCAAATGAGTAATACTATATGTATCATTCATGACATAAAGCTGTATCTGATAATATGTTGGATTTTTTTTCTCTTCCACTGGCTGTTAATTTATACAAGCTGAAGAAATTACAAGATCGAGTTATGGCTGAAAAAGGTGGGGTTCCCCCATATTCCATTGAACAAATAGCAAGTATTTCATGTGAAGCAAAGGTGGAATTGCAAATATTATGTGAGAGTTCTCTGCATATAGTTCAGATCTTAGTACAGTGATATAAATATGTATGAATACTACAATTGCCTCTCTTAACAAAAATTCTGATAATAGCTCATCATGAATAAAATATGCAACAAAGATTTCACTTGTTGAAGCAGGGAGGTAATCTGATTGATACTTAAAATCCAAATGTTGATGCATTATGTTTTGTTATTGTGAAAATCTCAATTTTTAATTCAGAACTCTCAATTCCATATTTAAACATGTGAACAAACTTGCAAACATTTTATGTTTTGTCATCACAGTCAAGGCTAAAACTTCATGTATAAATAATGCAAAATTTTATAGTTGTTCAATGCAGCTAATACTGTGTATAAATGCTTATTAATCAAGTCCAACTGCAAACAGCACACACCCTAATCATATGTCACAGTGTGTTGGTAAATCTGTGTTTATGAAGTTTGTTAGGAGTAATCGGTAGCACAAACAAAATTGACTCTAATCTGTACGCTCACAATGTTATTTGCAGTTGGACTTGCCGTGTATACCTGTTTATAATTTAAAAAAAAAAAAAACAGCCCTTACTCACCATGAGGCATGTGAGTATGATACATGGAGGCCAGGTTTGACAAGTGTTGCTGCATCTGTTGGGCATTAAAATGAGCATGTGCATTAATCTGGGCAAGCTCATCATCACTAAGTAGATCTTCACCATCAAAATCGGCCATGTTCTTCTCTGATTTCGCACTCAGGCGGGAACTGTGGCAGCTACCATCATCCGGGCTCATTATGCCCTCCACATATTCCCTGCACATTATTAAAAGCAGGATCATACAATAGCAAACAATATGCTGAAGCTGTAAAATGGTGTATGCACTACTAGTAAATCATCTGAAAAATCTCCATTATTCTTGGAAAACACTTCAGGAATAAAATCATGCTGATATTTGGTCACTGCAGGCCTAATGAAAATGGTACAGTATTACAGCATAGTACTTAATGATTATCTATGTTTGTACAACAGCCTTTATGTAGTACAATTAAATTATAAATGATTTCCAAACTAAAAACACAGTAAGGATCTCCAAAGAGTTTTCTGTACACTGTTATTGCTTGAAATGTAGGTGTCTACTGTATGTGTATCAGTACATGCATCCGCAAGCACTAACACAAAATGAATAGACGAGTTCTGCAAAACACTACATCTCATTTTTATGAGCAGACCTGCCAACCTTGATGAGAACTTCTCAGTAAGGCAGTTGATTTTTTTTTCTGTAAGTTTGACCAGTAAGGTGCAACAAAATATAACTAATACTGTTAACACCTAGTACTTTAGTAACAATGGATGAACCTCCAACAAAAAAAAGTCAAACTTTAAAACTGAAAAAAAAAAACAACTATTTAAACTGAAATAAGTGAAAAAAGAACAAACCATTCACAAAATAGCATTTAAACTTGAGTAAAACAAATTTATGGTGTTATAAAGGACAAGGTATAAATCAGAAATGATTTCATATACTAATACATGTACAGTACACATAATTTTATGTTTAATAAGTATATCTTCATTGCATACAATTTTGTTTTCAGATGAATGCATACAATATTTAGCAAAAACTATTAATAAAGAATAGAATATAAGTACAGTGAAAGTGGTTATTTTTCCTTAAACTATTCTGAAACTGGACACTGGAAACTGGTCTTTCTGTACAAGATTGCAAGGAGAAAAAACCTGTCTTAAGAGACCGTTTTTTGTTGGGAGAAGAGGCAGTCTCTCATAACAGGTTTTACTGTATTAATGTGCTCAATATGGGTAAACATACTTACTCTGCCACTGATCCTAAGAAAGGAGAACAATTACCAGAAGCAAAGCTTTTCTGAGCAAGGTGCAAAAACCTCTTAATTTCAGCAAGGAACACAGAAATACAATGAATGGAAGGACAAAAAGAGAACTTTGAGCAAAATAATGTCACAGATAGAAATGAAGTTTAAATTTGTTGAGCATCCTGATGCACATGTACTCAAATGACAGTGCAAGGAAAAAGAGGTAACTGTCTGTTGGCTATGACTAAGGATTCAATTAGTCAGTCTGTTGGCTATGACTAAGGAATCAATTAGTCAGTCTGTTGGCTATGACTAAGGATTAAATTAGTCAGTCTGTTGGCTATGACTAAGGATTCAATTAGTCAGTCTGTTGGCTATGACTAAGGATTCAATTAGTCAGTCTGTTGGCTATGACTAAGGATTCAATTAGTCAGTCTGTTGGCTATGACTAAGGATTAAATTAGTCAGTCTGTTGGCTATGACTAAGGATTCAATTAGTCAGTCTGTTGGCTATGACTAAGGATTCAATTAGTCAGTCTGTTGGCTATGACTAAGGATTCAATTAGTCAGTCTGTTGGCTATGACTAAGGATTCAATTAGTCAGTCTGTTGGCTATGACTAAGGATTCAATTAGTCAGTCTGTTGGCTATGACTAAGGATTCAATTAGTCTGTTGGCTATGACTAAGGATTCAATTAGTCAGTCTGAAGGCTATGACTAAGGATTCAATTAGTCAGTCTGTTGGCTATGACTAAGGAATCAATTAGTCAGTCTGTTGGCTATGACTAAGGATTCAATTAGTCTGTTGGCTATGACTAAGGATTCAATTAGTCAGTCTGAAGGCTATGACTAAGGATTCAATTAGTCAGTCTGTTGGCTATGACTAAGGAATCAATTAGTCAGTCTGTTGGCTAAGACTAAGGATTCAATTAGTCTGTTGGCTATGACTAAGGATTCAATTAGTCTGTTGGCTATGACTAAGGATTCAATTAGTCAGTCTGTTGGCTATGACTAAGGATTCAATTAGTCAGTCTGTTAGCTATGACTAAGGATTCAATTAATCTGTTGGCTATGACTAAGGATTCAATTAGTCTGTCTGTTGGCTATGACTAAAGATTCAATTAGTCTGTTGGCTATGACTAAGGATTCAATTAGTCTGTTGGCTATGACTAAGGATTCAATTAGTCAGTCTGTTGGCTATGACTAAGGATTCAATTAGTCAGTCTGTTGGCTATGACTAAGGATTCAATTAGTCCTCTTCATTCTATCTGGAACATAAAGTTGCAACTATCTTCCACTATCTAGGTCGGTCTTGAGCAAAGCCTATGCCTTGTGCCAAGAAAGTCATATCTCTTCCACAATGGTCATCGATGTCCTTCACCATGATATGTTTGGCCTTCTACATTTGCACTGGTGTCAATCTGAAGGTTACCTTGGCTATTCATTCTTGGCCCAACCCATTTCATCCTGCAAGATCTCAAGGGAAATGTTACATTCCATCTTTTCACAATGGAGATCAGTGGAGATCTTGTTTGGCCAACAGATGTTGCAGATTTTATGTAGGCAGTTATTGTGAAAAGAATTCAGAATTTACTTTACTCATCTTGAGCACTGGTAGCTATACAACAGTACCAACTTTAAGTTGATGTAAAATCTCATCTCATCCTTCAGGTTAGGGATTGGGTCAACAACTCCACACCATAAAAACTGTTACAGAAACCGCAATAATTTTAACTAAGAATTCAGACTGTGTTCATATTCTTTTCAATTCTGGATCTCCAATTACTGATTGGAGGGTATATTTAACTCGTACTGGAGACCTGCATCTTGGGTATGGAAAGCAATGCAAGTGTAGCAGTTACTGAATTACTGCTATTAAATCACATCTCACCTGTGAATATTACTATGATGTGCATAATACTATATTTTACAGTATAATGCTTTATTTCACTGCATAACTATGCATAACACTATATCTCACTGCATGCTATTAAACCACATCTCACCTGTGAATACTACTAAGAAGTGCATAACTCTATATCTCACTGCATAATGATATATCTCACTGCATAGTACTACATCTCACTACATAAAGCTATCACAATAATCTCACTTGTACTATGATGTAAAGGTCTTTTAACAGCTTTAACACATCTAAGCCTACAATTGATTTGCATTTGCAGGTATAAAAAATATAAATGAAGGAATGAATGAATGAACAAATGAATAAATGAAAACTGACCCACGACGTCCCTGCTTTTGTACATGCATTTTCTGGATCACAGAGGAACAATCAAAGACCTGCATTTCCCCACTGGTTTCTTCAGTCTTTTTTGCTGCAGACTCTTCCTCATGCTGGGATGACTCCTGTTCAATAGAAAAATATCACTGATTGCATAAACTGTACCTAAAGTTAAACACATTAAGTACTATCTAAAATACTTATATGCATTTGAATCAAGGTATCAGTCTAAATTATTTAAGTATCAATAAAAAAGCAACTAGATGGACTTAAATCAAGTCATATGCAATAATCAATAATATAGCCTAGTTTCTTCAAATGGACTTTATGTTGCTGATATTTAAAATTAGTCAAACCTATCTTAACAGTCACCTGAATTTAGCAGTCACCTTGTCACTATGTCCATTCTACCATCCCATAGCAAATATGCAATATAAATATCTTAATCAAGCAGTGGTTTCACCCTGCCATCTTTTCTCAATGGAGCAGCAGTGACCATGCGAGAGAAATAGTGAGAGGGAGATAGTTCATGAACAATTATAGTTTTCTTACTTTTTGCTAAATAGCTAACTAAATGCATGTATCTATTTGTAGCATATAACCACTTCTAAAAATAACACGTGAAATATGATACCACTACTAATAGTAATGCTAATGTTATTTGATTCATATTACATAAATTTGTCATGAACCAAGTTTGAGTGATTAACCTACCACTTTTGCTTTATCCCATGGCTCGTGTGTGTGTGTGTGTGTGTGTGTGTGTGTGTGTGTGTGTGTGTGTGTGTGTGTACATCAATCACATATTTCTAATATGATAGATCACAGAAATAACAATGCCAACAGAAATGAATTATTGCATGAAATACATCCATATAATTGATCACAAAACTCCTTACACACGTCCACAAACACTGCCAGAGTAAGATAACAAGAAACAGAAGTCTCCTAATAAAAAAAATTCACCATTTCAGACTGCTTCTCTTCAACTGATCCCTCTTTCTCAATGCTGACTTTATTCCCACTCTCCTCCTGCACTGTTGCTTCCAAGTCTTCAATGTTTGGCAGATTTCCTGGAGACACCTTGGGGGAAATGACCTTCTGTGCTATCCTATGCTTCTTTTTGGCCATCATCATTTGAGTGGCCCTCTGTATGGCCAACTGACGTTGGGTGTGCTTCAACTGCTGTTTCAACAGTTCCTGATACTCTGGCTTCAGTGGGGTTTTCATAATCTGCTGATAATCTACATCTTCTTCATAGTCCGAACTCTCATCACTGTGACCATGACAAGAATGTTCATGCTTCATGCTAATAATTTTTGCCTGCTTCAGAATTTCTTCATTTTCAGAATCAACATAGTCTGATTCTTCTTCGTCTTCCTCCACATCCATCTCTTCTGAGCTATCCTCGTTATGGCTATGTTTATGCAACCTCTGCTCCTGCAAACTTTTGTCATGGATACTCATTATTCTTTTTGATAATCTGTGTAGTCTCTGTTGTTCCACGATGCTTTCCTCATGTGATCCTTCCGTGGAGTCACTTGTATCCACGTCACTCTCACTTCCACAACTCTCATGTCCGTGAAGTTCATGATGATGCTGATGAACATGATGGTGGTGTAGATGATGATGGTGGTTATGAGGTTGATGGTGATGTCTATAATGTCTATAGTGGCAATGTTCCCCTTCCTCATCCTCTTCATCTTCTTCTTCTCCTGATAATTCTTCTTCTTCTTCCTCATCACTCAATGGGATTCCCTCACTTTCATGACTGGCATCACTGTTCTCTGCATTCAAAATTTTAGAACCCTCCAATTGCCCCTTTCTGTGTCTTTTATGACTGACAGATTTACCAGGCTTCATTTCTGCATCAGAATCTTGAATATCAGTTGGTTTAGTTGCAGGGACTTTCTGCTCCAAAACAAATAGAAAAAAACATTACTTGCAAACAACATATTAAAAATAAAAGATTCAGCAAGACACTATTCTTGACTAAAAATTGCATCATTCCTTTAAATGATCATCAAAAACTTTAACAAAATCTTCACCAAAACTCTGAAAAATGACAAGGTGAACATTTGAATGTGACTCTATATCAAAGTATCAGCTAAGAAAAATATGACAAATTTGATCATGTCATCAGAGGCAACAAATAAATGCAACCTTTTAGTCTTGGATGTTTCCTGTTATTTCTTTGAATACCTAAAACTTACTCAGTACTGAATAACCAGGATTGTGCCATTAAACCCTATCCATATATACTGAAATCAGTTTAAAGGTCTAAATTCAGGTTAAGTTGTTGTTGTTGTGGGGCTTAACGTCATTTTTCAGCACATGATAGGCTACACATGGCAGCCAGTATTAATGGTGGAGAAAGAAACCAGGAAATCCGGGGAAAGAACCACCAACCCACACACGAGAAGCTACTGGCAAGCTTTCTCACATATCCACATTCACCGAATCTTAGACTGGAACCAACATAAGTCACTAAAGAATTTATATTAACATCTGAAACATTGTTTAGGGATATGGTGTGGAAATTTCCTTTTAAAAGCATTTGCTACTGTTGTTTCCAGTATTACCATTAGGCTTAAGAAAATCAAAGGGAGATAGCTATTACTGAGTCTATTTATTAACAACTATTTTAATTGACACCCCCTTTTCAAATTGATAACATTCAATATAATATTCCAAAGATATTACAAGAAGTCACTAAAAGGGGAAGAGGCTATACTGGACAAAACAAATTTTCAGGAAACCAAGATAAGACCAATTTGAATTTTTTAACTGCTAAGTGCTGAAACCATTTCTGATATTCTGGACCAAAAGCAAACTTATGTCACGTATCGGCTCGTTCAAATTAACATAAAAGAAAGAGTGAAGACAACAAGCTTTGTAAATTTAAAAAAAAAATAATTTATTTTCTAGGAAAACATGAAAAAATGTAAATATGCAAAACAAGACTTATAGTTTATAGAAATGATCCAAAATTTTTTGTTCAAAATAGAAACAAGCCCTGTAAAAAGTTTCAGTTTAGAATATTTTCAGGAAAATGCCTTTCTCCAAATCAGTAATGTTGTTCTCCAGGAAAACAATTATACTGAAAAACGAAGTAAAATTAGCTCCCAAGACATGTCGTTCTACTTAGACATATGAACAAACAACTTCTTCTAGCAAAAAAATACCTTTCTTAAGGTAATAGAAGTTGTATAACTAAGATCTTACAATAACTCCAACTGACTTTAAGACTCTACAACTGTGTATGACTCTCTACTACAACTGTCTGTCCATGACTCTCAACATCTTACAAAAATACCTCAGCATATAAACAAAGCTAATGCGTTGTTTGAATTACACATGCACGAGGACACATCCAATTTCGTAATATTTCTGGACATTAGGAAAGCCTGACCAAGTATCAGCCAATAGTTTTCATAGCTATTCCTGAATGTTTACTTATAATGAATTTGTTATCATACACAGCCCATGCTCACACGAGTCACATTTACGACTCGAGTAAACACAATGTTTTTCAACAACATATTAGACTGATATTAATATAAACATATTAATAATTACATTTAATGAAATATAAAGATTTATACAAATTTCACTCCTTAACATACACTTTAACAGGGTCAAAACACCTTTCCCCATAAAAAAAAAGTTAAGTAATAAAACTTTTTTTCATAGCAGATGTAAATTCTACAGAAGGTAAAAAAATTACATAAGATTTCTTATGAATTTATGAAAATGACATTTCTGCATCTGCAATCAAATTATCCTTTCCTTTTATGTGTCTGATATCAAGATTATATTCTTATAAAAATAAACTCCATCTCAACAGCCTCTGATTTGTATTTTTCATTCTGCTGATGAAAGTGAGGTGGCTGTGGTCACTAAACACAACCAGAGAAGGAGCCAAGCTAATATAAACTTTGAAATGCTGTAATGCCAAGCACTCCTCAATTGTTAAGTAGTTTCTCTGGTGGTTATTTAATTTCTTAGAGAAACGACACACTGGGTGTTCAACACCATTTTGGTCATTTTGCTGCAAAACAGCTCCAACCCCAACATCACTAGCATCTACAGATAGTTTAAACGGCTGACCGAAGTCTGGAGCTGTTAAAACTGGCGTACTTTCAAGTATGGCTTTTAGTCTATCGAAAACATCTTGACATTTTTCAGTCCAAAGAAACTTGCTTTTCTTTCTCAACAAGTTTGTTAGAGGTTCAACTACATCAGAAAAATTAGAACAAAATTTGTGATAGTACCCAGCCATACCTAAAAATCGCATCAGCTGTTTTCTATTGACAGGCACTGGAAATTCTGAAATAGCCTTGACTTTAGCATCTATAATTTTAATCTGTCCATGTCCCACAATATGTCCTATAAAGGTGACACATGCAGGGCAGAACTCACTTTTAGATAAATTAATAGTCAGATTTGCATCCGTGAGTCTGTCGAAGAACTTCCGAATCATAGTTAGATGTTCTTTCCAGGTGTTGTTGTAAATGATGACATCATCAATATATGCATCACATTTGTCTTGACCAGAAGTAATAATATTCTTAAGGCATTGAAAAGTGCTTTGAGAACCCTTCATCCCAAAAGGCATCACTTTGTACTGATAGGGTCCATCTGTAGTCACAAATTTCTTTTGCTCTTTCTGTTAAGGGAATTTGCCCAAAGCCCTTCAAAAGGTCGAATTTAGTTATGTAATTGGCATTTCCAATTTTGTTGATACAAACATCAATTCCTGGCAGTGGAAATGAGTCTGTTTTTGTCACACTATTCACCTTCCTATAATCTTTACACATTCTGAAAGTTTTGTCCTGTTTGGGAACAAGAATGCACTGTGAGCTCCAATCACTCTTACTGGGCTCTATAAAATAATTGTCCAGTAAATACTGAATCTCTTTTTTCATATATTGCTGTTTAAAAGGATTCATCCTGTATGAGTTTTGTTTCATGGGTTTCGTATTTACTATTTCAATGTCGTGAAAAAATTTGTTTGTCTTTGTAGGCTTGTCTGGAAACAAGTGCTTATATTGTTTAAGTTCACTTTTTCTTGATCTTGCAAAGGAGAAAATTTCTGATCTAAATTTTCCATAACTTCCAAATTCTGCAGACTTGTTGTTATAAGATTAGTAGAATCCAGCTGAATTCCTTAATGCCAATCTTCTTTTAGTGGGACAGGTACAACTAAATTACATGATTTATTTGGCTATTTCTTTAAAAACAGTAGTACTCGATAAATTTACTTAGTCTTGGGTACTAATGTTATAATCTCATTTTCTTTTTTAAATTCAAGTTGTTCTTTTTGTAATTGTATTTGTCTTTCATTTTCTTTTTCTTCTTTTTCTAATTGTACTCTCTGAAACTCCAATTTATATTTCAATTTTAGTTCTGCAGTTTTAATGTCAGCATCTGTTGAAGTCTTATTGACAGATGTCAATACACTTTTGTCCAAGATATTCTTCTCTACCAAATGTTTAACTATAATTTTTTTGATTTCTTGTTTAGTTAAAGAAGATTTTTCTTCGGATAGTTCATACTTTCTGGTAAGTTTAGCAACCCCAGTCAGTGTCTATTCCGTACAGGTAAACTGGGTGAAAATCGGCTTTTTTCTTATACTGTGTGCGCTAAATTTGCATTAAAATCAATATTGATAACATTTTTATGAAAAAAAACTTTATTTAAAAGGCCTTTGAATTATCCACAAATGCATATAAAATTCATTAATAATTAATATATACATGTTATTATTTCAGACCTGTTTACCCATAAATTTTCCTGTCAGTATTTTAAGCAATGCCTGTCAGTATTTTCAGACCGCAGTCAGTATTTTCAGCACACAAATAGTAGATACTATCAATATACTATAATTATCATTATGTAGTATTACATGACATAATGACTATACAATATTGTGTAAATAACTCTTTAGTTTGCAAAGACGCTGGTATTCAGTTAATTCTGTGTTTCAAGGCACAAACATGCAGAAATTGAACAACACTGACATAAACATCCTGTTCATATTATAGTGATAAAAACCACAAAAAAATACCACAACATAACCAAATTTATTGTTGTTCACCTCCGTTACTTTCTCTAGAAATTCTGTTTTTTCAGCTTCACACATATCCATAACATTTTAATTAAAGCCAATTCTCTATTTTACATGGTTAAGGACAACTTGATATCAAATATTAAGACAGACATTGTTACCACCCATCCACTTAGAAAATAAAAAGATTATCTAGATAGGTGAAGGCAATCTTATTTATCTGATAACATCTAGTATCATCTTTGTCAATATTTACTAGAATGGAAATGTTAATAAATTATTTTTTATTGCTTCCGTTAACTTGTCAGCTGTACTCAATGACAAATTCATATTTGCGATCAACTCACATAGAATCGCCTCAGCACGTGTTATTTGTTTTTGAAGTATGTTTTGATCACTGACTTCCTTTCCTTTCATCATTGACAAAATGTTTCTATTTCCATTCACTAATGATTTCAATTTTGTATGATTTTCCGATTCCACATGCCGTGAACAGTCATTCCTTCCACCATGTGCACAGGAAAAGTCTAAGTTGCAAACAGTACAATGCACAAAATGTTCTCCTTTTGACGATGGTTTAAGGCATAGCCACAGAGTAGAATAAACTGGTAGAAAATGCTGCTTTCTTGTTAGACTTTCCATTTTCATCATCAGTTTCGTGCTGAAACTTTCTTGTCGGCTGCATTTTCCTTTGTTTAAACAACCGGATGTTGAGAATGTCAAAATTAGTGACGTGGCACAAAATGCGGACGCGGATGCGGACCGAAGAGACAATATATCGAAACGAAACAAAAACGGCTTAAAAAATTAATTTTAAAAAGTAATAAATAAATGCAACCTCAAATCGTATTTTCAGTTCAATGACCATATGACCGTACGGATGGGCTTTATTCCATACAAATACGGTCAAATACGGTCGGGTAAACAGGTCTGTTATTTAACCACATGGCCATGTAATCATCAAAAAGTTAACAAAATTGTCGGCTTTCAGTTAATTGCCATTTCCTGTGTGCACGAGTTGATACCAGTGTGTTTGTTTTGCAAATTCGGGTCATTAGATCCTCATGAATATTAATGAGAATTTGAACTATGAATGGCGAATGAATAATGTTTCTAATGGTGTTTTTAAAATTTGCATATGATGACTCTGTGCTGAGAAAATAGTCCCTAAAGTCTCACTAATTTTTTTCAACTCACGAACATTATATTTACATTTTCAATATACCATTAGAAAGTACACATTCTAATATTTCTTTTGATACCAAATTTGTTTTTCGGAATGTATATTTAGGTACCCGCATTTAATTTTGAAAGTACGCAATTTACAAGTTGACCTCTAAAAGACACATGCGCTAGGTCGCCATATTGGATCCACGAGGATAAACATAACTTCAATGTGAATAATCGGCGATCACAAGACAAATGTTGTGATATATGTATCATATAAATGATCGTCCTGATGTTGACGTATATGTACATTTAACAGGTTTACTCTTGAATTATTTTACTTTTTTTTTCTTCTTCAAAACTTTTATCTAAATACAAATTAATGTCAAATTGTATGCAAATGATGTTTTAACATTTAAAAACAAAATTGCATATCTGTAAATGAAATTTAAACAAATTACTTGCAAATAAAGGTAGAACAAATAGAGAATGAAAACCTGTTTTACAGATCTACATTTCGTACCATGATAAAGTACTGGTCAGCAATATTATATGATGAACCACAGGAGTCTGCAGTTTTATCAATAAAGCACGACCAAATTTCTAACAACATGAAATCACCTTTACGTTATTTATTAAATATTTAATAATACTGTAAAGGTAATTTCATGTCAGAAATTTCGTCGTGCTTTATTGATAAAACTGCAGGCTCCTGTGGATGACCTATATATCTTTTTAAATATATATAGTTTTTTAACTGTTCCTAAAACATTTTTTTTTTCATTTTCAGTGCAGAAATAGGAGAGTATCCTGGACCTTACTGCCAAAATGCAGGCATCAGTGTTGATACAATATCATCAAAATCTTGTATAATTATTCACAGACAGTCAAATGGAATTGTGATAGAAATTTTCAACTTGTATAAGAAAATTAATCATACATTTGCTGACTTTTGCTGATTCTGGACGACAGTGGACATTCTCAGAGCATAGAAAATTTGATGAACTGTTTACAATGTATGCCAATGTTTTCTTCTGAATTAAATGATGTGTTAACAAATATCGTGTCCAGTATATCAATTGTCCGGTAGAAGAAATTTTTTTTTAAACACCTTATATTCTTCCCTATACTGAAATCAAGTGGACATTGTTTAATTTACTGCAGATATTTTAATTCTACAGGCAAATTTCTATAAGACTGCCAAGTTTCATGGAGATATCTTGCTTAGATCAAAAGTTATGATAGAAATACTTATTTTATTAAATGTGTCAGGTCTGTGACTCAGAAGAATTAAACATACATTTATATAAGGCAAAAAATCACAGAAAAGCCAGTTTTTGCCAGTATTCAAATAGTCATAACTTTTTAACTAATCATCATATTTAAAAACTTAAATCTGTTCTGAAAAGGTCTGAATGAGTTCTATAAGAATCAACCATTAAAATGCAAATATGTTGACTTTGTAATTTTGACTGGGGTTGCTAGTAAGTTCAAGCATTTCATCCTTCCTAAAACTCTCCAACTGTTGTGGATGGAGTAGAAAGAAAACTCTCCACTTTTGACATTTAGAAGAAAGCCTGTTGTTTTCATTAAAATTTCAAATAAAGTGAACTAGGGTAATTTAAATTTCAAATTTTAGCCAATTTTAAATAACCCAAAGGATGAGCGACCAATTTCTTTTATGTCATGTATTGGCTCGTTCAAAGTAACATAAAAAAAAGAGTGAAGACAACAAGCTTTGTAAATTTTAACAAAATTATTTTATTTTCCTAGATAACATGAAAAAATGTAATTATGCTAAACAAGACTTATGGTTTATAGAAATGATCTAAAATTTTTTGTTCAAAATAGAAACAAGTCCTGTAAAAAATTCTAAACACAGTCTGAAGTTCAATTGCAGTCCAAAATGGCGGATGACCATGTCAGATTAACAGAAAATTTCAGAATTGACACAATGAAGCACAGTTTGTGTTGTTCCGTTCCAGTTTAGAATATTTTCAGAAAATGCTTTTGTCCAAATCAGTAATGTTGTTCTGATGAAAAACATATGAACAGACAACTTCTTCTATAGATAGACATATGAACAGACAACTTCTTCTAGCACAAAAATTCCTTTCTTAAGGTAATAGAAGTTGTATAACTAAGATGTTACAATAACTCCAACTGACTTGACGACTCTATGACTGTATGACTTGACTATGACTGTCTGTCCGTGACTCTCAACGTCTTACAAAAATACCTCGGTATATAAACAAAGATAACATGTTGTTTGAATTACACGCGTACGAGGACGCATCCAATTTCGTAATATTTCTGGACATTAGGAAAGCCTGACCAAGTATCAGCCAATAGTTTTCATAGCTATTCCTGAATGTTTACTTGTAATGAATTTGTTATCATACACTGCACATACTCACACGAGTCACATTTACGACTCAAGTAAACATGATGTTTTTCAACAACATATTAGACTGATATTAATATAATCATATTAATAATTACATTTAATGAAATAAAATGAAATAAAAAGATTTATACAAAACTCACTCCTTAACATACAGTTTAACTACAGTTAAACATGGTTTCCAAGATGGCCATCATAGCAACCACAGTAGCACCATAATCATTTAAGACACATTAGAAATCAGATTAAGTCTTTTGTTGAAAATCCCCATGTTAATATCATCATCCATTCTGAATAAGATTTTCGGGATGGCCACCATTGTGGACATATTGGGTGTTATATCTGTATGGTTCCGTTTTTGGACTGACTGAACACCATTAAGAAGTCTTCAGTGAAAATCCCATGTTGATATGACTGTTAAGGAGGAGTACAAATAAGTTTATTTTCAGTTGTCTGGAGTTTCAATTCAGAATCATTTTCATTTAGGACTAACTAGACATCATAAGAAATCTTTTCATAAAAACACCATTACAATAAGACAATCCATCCTGAAGGAGTAGTAATAACAAGATTCAGAAGATGGCCATCATTTTGGTCATATTGGTATCACCTTCTTCAGAACCAATCTGACATCCTATGAAGTATTTGTGAAAAATCCGTGTCAATAAGACTTTCTATTCAGAATAGCAAAAACAAGATTTTCAAGCTGGCTGTTAAGGTGGCCATATAGAATGTCCAAGCAGCACTACTTTCATTAAGGACCAGCTAGACATAATAAGTCTTTTAGCTAAAACCCTATGCTGATAAGACCATCCATTCACTAGGCATAGCACTAACAAGATTTTTAAGCTGCTGCTGTGTGGTGTAGTCCAAGTGGCACTAGTTTGATTCAAGACCAACAATATCTTGAGATGA
This sequence comes from Potamilus streckersoni, assembly GCA_016746295.1. Taxonomy (NCBI): domain Eukaryota; kingdom Metazoa; phylum Mollusca; class Bivalvia; order Unionida; family Unionidae; genus Potamilus; species Potamilus streckersoni. Next base: position 3,959,767 of record JAEAOA010001763.1, read on the forward strand.
ATGTGGATGTCAAGTTTTATGGCAATCAGCTGTTTAGTGGCAATAACAAGCTTGTACTAACGGACTGACAGATGATGGATAACTGGACAACCAACAAGATTTTCTGGTCTATGACCAACAGAGCTAAATATCTGCCTGTTAGAGATAAAATGTTCTAATACATCCAGGACAAGATTCTACTGAGCTACATATAAAATCAGATTACCAGTAAGCAAGTCATATTATCTAAACCTCCATTGCCACAAAACCACACTGATCTTCCACTTTTCTCATTCTGACATACTATTGTTTAATCTTCAACTTATTATTCAACTAAAACCTAAATCACAAATACTGATCAATATGGAAGAAAGCCAATAAGTGTACAATACAGAGGAAAGCCAATAACTGTACAATACAGAAAAAAAACATTCTTAAAAATGAAAATGTACCTGTGCATCTTTCTGTTCTGGTTTATCCTCACCATCCTCAGAAACCTGAATACTCTCACTGCTGCTGAGTTCATTCTTTCCGACATCCCCGAGATCAGCTGTCAGAAGAAATATGAAATCAGTAAGCATGATTCTATATTTAGGGATATTTTTGGTATCTTTGTGCACACATACCCATACCAGTTTACCTTGCAAAAGCAGAATGTCAGCTGATGTATCAACTTCTCGATAACAGAAAAAAAATTCTCAAGGTGTAAGAAAATATTTTTACTTGGTCCAATGTTCATCTTCATACCAAATAATATAGTTGAACCCGGTTATGTCGCCGGTCTAGGGGTTCGCCAAAAAGCATCGAGATAATCGATAATAAAGATAAACAAAAACCATTATGGCATCAATATATTAACATGTGCTTGAAATTTCATTATGTACATGCTTTGTGTTAATAAATGAGAATGTATATGCATGTATTTTTTGATATTTTTTACACAACAGCATTGCCACTATTTGTTTGATGAAGCGATCGGCATGCTATAAAAATATACATACATGTTTGTTAACAACAAAAGGCATTTGTGCACCAACAGCAGAGATTTACCAGTATACAATACAAACCACCATCGATTCTCGATACAAACCTTTTATTACATTCTCCAACATTGCAACCACAGAGATCGCTCACAAAATAACAAAAAAACATGCAAGGTGTAGTTCATTTTTACAAAAAGCTAACCAGTATCAAAATTAAATTCGTGAGTCATTAACACCTCCAAACATTTTTAGAAAGAAAAAAATAAACAATAGCTATGGCATGTTATCCTTCAGACAAGATCAACAAGAGTGAGTGAACTGTCATTGGAGTGAATGACCAAACAGACCGTGATCACATGCTATGTGAACTCAGCACATGTGCAGTTAACCAAGTACGATAATTTTTTTGGCAAGTCATAAGCTAGCATAAATATAACCAATCGCAAGAAGTACATGTAAATTAAAAAATCAAAAGACAGTATTCTTGCAAAATAGTATCTTCATTCTCACGAATGAAACTTACACGAGTCAACACCTGGCATTATTAGCCCGTATAAATTACTATAGCGTAAGATAACACCCAATAAAGGGATTCTTTCAATCCTGTATTTTAAGAAATAAATAATTATTTTTAATTATGCAAAAGTTATTTATTTGTTGTTTGCTATTTCTTTTTGCTGAGTTTAAGTGTCTGTAACAACCAACAAACAGAAAGAGTAGCCATTCCATTAATTTTATGTTCTATTTGTGTCTTCAGAAGTCAGTCAGTTGTAGGTATAGTATGGTAACATAATTGACTGCCAAAACAGTACTCGGCCATATGTCAGCATAAGCAGATTATGATGTAACAATGCACTGCTAAGATGGGGTTGTGGATACAAAGGATTATTTGTGTACTGATTGATTCCAATGCATTACTTAGTTAAGTTTGTAGCTTCCTTCCGTTTTTCCTTTTATTTATACAGTCGAAAGCCATGATTGTTTGTACAAATTAAATAACCAAAAAGTCTGCAGTCACATGGGACATTTTTGTCACCAATAAAGGGGAAAAAAATCACAGGCGATTGGTAATGGGGATGGAGATAACCAACGTTAATTGGCAAATTTGGCCCTCTTTTGTGCTCAAGATATTAGGGATCGGTGACATAAAAGAATCAACATAACCAATGAGAAAATACTAAGAAAAAGAGAGAATTTGGCGTTTCCACTCCAAAAACATCAACTTAATAGGGTTGGAGAGGTAACCAAGGTCGAGATAAGTTGGTTCGACTGTATCTACATGTATTTTGTTCGTAATCGCCTCAGTATTTGCAAATTTCCCTCATTAATAAAGCAAATTTTCAATTTTTAATTTGTAATCAAGCCTTTCTTGAAAGAGTATGTGTAGACACGTATAGAAATGCTGGACCAATCAGACTGCAGTGTTGATCGTAAAACCTATTTTGTGGAAACTCCTAAGGAAGTTATCACTAAACACTAAAGGGTTAATAAAAGAAACAACCTTGAACATGATGTGCCAAATGCAAAAGATCTGTATCTACATATTTTAGTCAGGGCTGAGAAATTTTTTAACCACTAGTCTATGACAAGTGGTTTAAAAAAATTCACTAGTCTCACCTTTCTCTTCATCCCACCTTACATTTCACTGGTCCCAAAATCATAATCACTTAACGAGATCGGATGAAACATATGTACGTAATACATAAGAAACAACAAACAAAATGGTATACAACTTAATTATTTTTTAAAAGAATTTAATTTTTCAAAAACTTTGGCTGTTATACATTTGGCTTCTTCAGGTTCATGTATATATGTTTTAGCTAATGGATTTGAAAATATGTCCATATATATGTCTGCTTCAGCACTAAGCCAGCAGTTGATAGCTGTGTCTGGGTTAAAGTCCTCAAGCTCTGGTCCATTGCAGAAATGTTCATCTGGGTGAATTTCCTACTTGTGCCAGTTTTGGATATTGTTTGCAGTAACTGCAAAACATCTTTCCTTTCGAGTCAATATATTCAAGCCAGGGATAACAATCAACCCAATGCGGCTAAAAATTTATGCCTCTTAGTAGTGTCATGCTTGACATTTATTGCCATCATAGATTGTTGCTTATGTCTCTCTGGAGAAATAGCTACCACACAATCAGTGTCCGTCTTACATTTTATCCCTCCATTTTCAAACAAATTTACTTTCTCCAAATCACCAATATTAACTTCCTTACGAAAATAGTTTAGCAAACTCATTTTATCTGCTTGCTTGATAACTACTTCTAAAGTGATATCAAATTTTTCTTTTAAATACGAACTGAAACCGCTAATTAATTAGGGTATTGTTTTGCTTCAAACACAATATTGCATATGGATGTTAATCATCTGTATAATCAATTATAAATTAAAGAATCAATAGTCATTTAATCAGTTCATAAAGGAAACTGACACTGATGTTGGTAAAATACATATCATTAATTTAATTAAACTGACTTGCTGGATTAAAATCATAGTGAGTCGCTCGTTATGATTTAGATTGAGTAAACTCATTGCAATAAAACCACTTACAACACTGTTAATTGATCATACTGGCTTTCTTTTGTTAGACATGTTTTGATTTGCCAATAATTTGGTCGCTTAGCCCAATATGCAGTCAAGCGGTAACAGGATGTAAATACACGAAGAGGGGCTAGAATCACAGGGGGTCATATCTTTGCTTATAATTTAAAGTCATACATGTACTATATAATAACTAATAAGTAATAAGTAGTTATCATATAGTATATGTATGACGGTAAATTGTAAGCAACAATATGAGCCCATGTGGCTAGAATCAAGTATTCAGCCTGGAGTGTATGATTGGCCAAATAAAGATAGATATAGTGATTAAAGCACGAAAAAAAGGACAAGCCCGACTTTTTTAAAAAGCACTTGTCCCAGACTGGTGACTTGGAAATTTTTTACTTGCCTGACTTCAAAAATTACTAGTCTGGGACATCGAGCTATGGGATTTTCTCAGCCCTGTTTAGTGCAGGAAAATTGTGATGCTTCCCCCTACCATTCAATCATATGGACTATAAATTCAAACTAGACTCAATTTTCCTGAAAACTGACTTCTCTATAATAAGTAGTATAAGTAATCAAACTCAGAAGTTCTAAAGTATTACTTTCTTACAAAAGAATGTATCCAGAAGCATATATCTAACTTTAAACTCAATTGTGATGAACACTAATATAGCATAAAGTAATATTTCACAACATAATGGTCATTGGGTTAAAAAAAACAAAATGAGCTATAAATGGTAGATGCATCAATTTTTGCAATACATACTTAAACAAGAATTCCTGTTAAGATGGTCATGTAGGGTCCATCAAAATGACGATGTGCACTGATGATTATTAATATAAAGATACATGACTATGTAGAAATGTAACATTCCTAAGTCAAGTTATGCTGCAGTCAGCAGAAAGAACAATCAGGGGTCCTAACTCTTCTAAATGAGCTGTCCAAAATGCTTGAAAGAAAACTCAATCAAGGTCATACAATAAAGATGCCAAGCCAAAATTTGTTGAAATGCAACAAAACTTAGCAAAATTAGGCTGCAGAAATCAGTCAGAAGGATGGACAATGAATGGCCACAACTCATGAAAATAATTTGTGAAATGCTGGAAATCAGATGCACTTAAAGTTGTTATCAAATGGAAACCACAAAAGGTTGTAAATGAAAATTACAGTGCTCTTGTAGAAACCAAATTCAAAATGACAAGCAATCACTCGATTTTAGTTCCTTAATAGAATAAATGCATGCAAGGCATATGTAATCTAAGAGGCAATGATCATAACAAGTTGCATCTGATTATGTTGAAGTTATTGAGTTATGCCCTTTACAAGCAGCATCCAATGTGAAGATATAAAATGAATTGTAAAGGGCTATAACTCTATGCATAATGTAGTGGACAAGATAAAAACCATATGTAGATCTAGGTGAAGAAATAATGCACACATCAAGTTGTCAGAATGCTGACAAGACAAAAGCAGTAGGTAGATTGATCTAGGTGATAAGATAATGTACTCATCAAGATATCAGAATATATTGCATGGTTTATAAGCTATGCTAGTTAGAAGAATCTTGTCAAGGAGATTTAATACTGATAGAAAATGTATAATAACTCTGAAAATTGAGACTTAAAAAAAAAACAACCTGTAAATGGCACATCTACATGTGAAACAGTGTACACACTGAATTATATCAGAATATGTTTAATGGTTTCTAAGGTATGTAGTTACAAGGATCTGCTACATTGGAGATGTAATAATTGTGAAAAATGGGGCAACAACTTTGAAAACCGGATCTGAGAAGACAAAATCTTGAAAAAGCACACTGAGAAATAACAGGCAATTCACCTGCCAAAAGGCATCTAAAAAGACTGCAGAGATATGCTGGCTACAAGCAATAGCCCATCTGAATATACAAGTCAATTGTCAAGGTCCATTACTCCTTCAAAATGGAGTTGGCAAGACGAAATCCATAAAATGGACATCTATGAATATGAGATAATGTACCAACCAATATACATCAAAATATGTTGAACGATTTCCTGATCTATTCTAGCTACATGGATATGATGTTGTGGAGATTTTTACTATCAATTGAAAATGAGCAACATCAAATTTGAACTATACACCAAATCCAAGAATTGCATGATCGTAGGACACATATATAAGAGATCTAAATGAAACACTCACTACTCTCCATTTCTTCTTCTTGCTGCAAAGCCGTATAGGAGTTTTGTTGCTGCTGCTGATGTTGATGTTGCTGCTGCTGCAGTGCCATTACTTGTGACTGAGAGGCTGAATATGTGTTCCATATACACTTCACTAAGGCTGATGCCAAGTACAGTGTCTATAAAAAAAGAAAAAGTACATGGTAGAAATGTAATTGATATATGTATTAAAAATAATCTACACTGGAGTGTCTTGCTTTTAAGATGAACTGTGAAGGCTAGTTACAGAAAAACCAATTAACCTAGCACATGTTTCTTCAAAAACCCAATCAAAATACCTTAGAAACTACTACCATGCAAAACCCGCTCTCCTGGTCTAAAACTAGTTATGTTCTTCAAAACCCCAATCAAAATACCTTCGAAACTACTACCATGCAAAACCAGCTCGCCTGGTCTAAAACTTTTTAGCTCAAGAGATAAAAGTTATCTGCCCACCTAGGTGGCTGTTAGAGTGATTTCTCCTTGATACAGGGATTTAAGCCAAATCACATTAATACTTCACTTACTACTAGAGTAATGGCTGGGAGGGTGAATGTGCATCACAATCCAGAAAGCATTATTAAAGAATCATTTAACTATACAAATTGATTTCTTCCTTAAACATGTTACTCAATCACAATACCTTAGAAAAGATAAGAGGGGACAGAGTTACATCTCCTTGCTCCAGTTAGGGCATCTCTGGTCCCCTAAGGTATGCAATACAGCTTCTTGATAACTGGAGAAGAAACCAAATCTGTCAGGGAGTGGCTCTGTACCCTCCCACAAATTCAGCCATAACCTATGAAGCTGTCAAATGACCCAGGATGGTAACCTGTTGCACCAAAGCTACCAGGCTTATCTTTTGTGATGAAGGTATCTTAGGTAAAAGCTGAAGTGAATTCTTACCTACCTCCCATGGCATGGATAATATTATTCTAACAACTCTTTCACTCAAATGCACCTCTTGTGGAAATAGCCCTAACTTTGTGACCTGAAATGCTTATTTGATTTGGGATTATTTCCCAATATGTAGAATGAACCCATTTTATCCATGACATGTCTATGCTGACATGATGTCCTTTTGAGGGGTAAGATGAGGCATGATCTCCCTCAATGCATCAGCTCAGTCCTATTTAAGTAGAGCTTGCACTGGGTCCTGTTTCTTTTGAAATGAAGTGTCCAAGGTAGATAGGGATTTCACTGCAAAAGTCGGATTACTCAGGAACAAGAGCCTGTTCCTGGTAATGAAAGCAAGGACTGTCATATTGAACCATCCTGTCGTAAATGCAATTAGTTCATATCAACTGATCAAGCATGTTTCTAATTCATTGACCTATCACTAATGCAAAAAGGAAGCAAGTCTAATATCCAAGGTGAACCAATGAAGCACCTGAGTGCAGTTCAAACAGTGTCTTATTCGGCCTGATTAGTACCCGTGATAGATCCACTTTGGACACAAAGCCAACATTTTTGTTTGTTGTTGTTGTGGGGTTAACGCCATTTTTCAGCACAGGAAAGGCTATACATGGCGGCCAGTATTAATGGTGGAGGAAGAAACCGGGAAATCACCGGAAAGAACCACCGACCCACGAGAAGCTACTGGCAAGCTCTCTCACATATCCACATTCGCCGAATCTTAGACTCGAACCCACGCAGATAGAGGTGAGATGGCAGTGATCCGTAGCAGACAGCGCTTTAGACCACTCGGCCACTTGGGGCCCCTCCCAACATTTTTGGACATATGGGGTCGGAATTGGACAGCAGATTGGATTTGTCATGTTTGATATCCTATCTATGATGATGACTCAGTGTATGAGTTAAAATCGACAGAAGAAATGGCCATTCTGCTTATATTAAACAAATGTTCCAGGTCTGTAAGACTGTTAATACATGTAGACAGCATAAAAGATAAATGGATTTGTAGATGAAGACACCAGCTTAAAAAATTCCCAAGATTTTATGAACTTTGCTTCCCTTGCCTTCTGAGACAATTTCACCATAGTGTAGATGTTGCACTGAATGAGAATGCTCCATACAGAATATCCAGCCACCAATCAAATGCTCTCAATATGGTTTTCATCTCTTGGATATCGCTAAATATAAATGGACATCACTCACATGTATAGAACAATGATGCACATCATTTTCTTTCCTGCTGTACAAGATATCATCAACAATCTTGCATTAAAAACATGGTAAAGACAAAAGCCCATGTCAAAAACAAAACTGCCATGAACTACTCATACAGGAAATTCATTCAGAAGAATATCATTTAAAAGTAATGTAGGGTCTATTTTAGTTACAAGTGAACCTAATCCTTTAATAACATGGTTGTGGATCTTTCAAGAAATATGCTCTTATGCAAAATTCTTTGATACAACTAAGTATGTCAAGACATTCTGATACTTCAATACATATCATGAGAATTTTTGGGGTTCTTCAGCCATGAGGCTCCGCTGTATTCATAGTAAATTTACATACAGCTTGTTCCCCCAGCAAAACTTCATTTCCCACATGACTATAATAGTTCATTGGCATTTCATAAGCTAGTTTTGAAATATAAATATATTATCAACTTGCAGTGTTATCAATTATATTGTGATTTTATATTTTTCTTCAGTTTAAAGTAAAAATACTTTCAAGATAATCCCTACTGTACCATTTTTAATGAACTGTTCTTTTTACAATTCATGCATCCAGTATTTTAAAATGGCTAACCCACATACATGTGAATTCAATTATGTGTTCAGGCATCAGAATAGAAATGAACACCTGTCAGCGAACTTGTGACACTTTGGATCTATTTCAGAAAGGAAAAAGATACATTATCTTTGAAAACCCAATTTATTAATGATGTTAAGTCCAAATTAGAATACTTATCATAATATATATACATATACCAAAAGTACGAGTTCTAAATACATGATATAACAACTTACAGATTCTGTATGTGATGCAATATCCAGTGCTGAAACAAGCTTAAGAAGGTACTGGACAGGCTGCAACTCAAGGTGTTTTATCAACGGAATTAAGATGTCAAAAACCTGCTTCCCACAATGCTTCAACTGAAAAAGCAACAACATTATTTTACATCTAATTAAAATTTTATTTTATTCAATCAAATTCAAGTGATATACCATCAATCATCTTGATGGTTATTGGACAAACTAACCACTTAATTATCTGGAACTGGTGATTACTTTAACCAAAACTAAACATCTAAGTCAGACACACTTAGAACAAATTTTCTCACACTTAATGGGTTCATGAGTTCTTACCTTTTAAGATGATTGGTGATTTCTCCCTATTTTCACACAGTGGGTGTATTCCCCCATCTGAAATTTTTGTAACTGGCTGGGGTAGGAATTTGTAATAATGAGAATAGTATCTCTGAAATGACCCTTTTAGTATAGTGCATCAAATGTCTCATAAATAACTTTTAACAAATTAGATACATCTTAATTGTTGATTTTCCCTATCTTTAACACATCGGTAGAGTTAGTGTTATCATGCTGGCACTATATTTATGCATAAGAGATGTATCAGCAGAGACATTACCACTAAATACCAAAAACTCATCTAATAGTTCACATTGGCGCTGAATGATGAAGCTGCAAGTAGCAGCAGAGACAATACTAATGACTGCTTAAAACTGCATCTAACAACATACATTACCACTGAAAATTGAAATTTGCATGTAACAATAGACATTACTAATACTGAAAACCGCATCTAAATGCAAAGATATTACCAAAGAATACTGAAATCTGCATGTCTGCCACCAAGTGCTGCTGCTAAAGCATTCTCTTAAAGTAGATAATCAGTGAGTGCCTCTTATTGCTCCATTGCAAAAGGTCACATGATGATGGCAGTTGATTTGGGCCTTGTGCACTTGCATGATAAGATAAACTTTTGTTAGTAGGTTTTGTTATGCTCACATCAAACTGCAATCTTCATGCATTTATTTTCAAGGGTGAAGACATTTAATAGGGATCTGTGGAACTGTGCATCTTGAGAATAACACTGGATCATAAAGTTATCTTTTCCCATTTTGGCCCATGGAATTATTAAGTTGCAGCTTTCTCTGAATTGTTACTAACATTGTGTTTGTGTTTTAAAAACAAGGGTTCCAGTGATTAATAATACAACATATGAGTAAAAGGAAAATGTTTTAGTGTGTTATTACATTACACCTATGGCAACTCTGCACTTGTTTCAAAAAGAAAAATGTCAAATGTGAAAAGAAATTATTATCTAGTTGAAATAGACATGTAAATCAGACCACAAGTTCCTGCAATGTGGAGCAAACACTATGGGCATAGATAGCAGGATTACCTAGACAAAACTGTGGTGTTTTTAATTCAATCTGCACACCCACTTCATGCCTGAGATTTGTTTTATTACTACTGGTCACTGAAAAATTCTGAACACATCAGATGAATCAACTAGACAAATTGACCTATGACCAAAACAGAATCAAAAGTTTTCCTTCCATGATCAGCTTTCATATACGAGTTCATACTGCTTCAAAACTTGTTAAGTATGACTTTGCATGTCCAAATGTTAAAGCCCCAATGCTGCCATTACATACAAAAAGACATATATGTCAAATCATTTTAATAATACTGAATCCTGAAAGATATTGGTCCTGAACATCATTGGTGCCATCAAAACTCAATAATGTTGATTATGAGCCATGCTTTTTCTTACTCAAAATAAGAAAGCTGGCCATTTTTCACTGGTGTATGAATTAATCTAATGTTGATTTGAGATATATATGGGTCAACTGTTTTCAGATGAAAGTTAGAAAACAAGATTTTATGACATCACAGTTGCAAACATAAGCCAACACGTTATGTCGGATACAGTAGGCAATCCTCATGTGATATGCTATTCTTAATTTGCATTTGATATGATGCTGTACTTGGCCTAACAATTATGAGCATTTGTTCTTCAATGGAATAAATGACATAATTTTTTGCTAGTCTGTATCATATGTTTACAAATTAATATAGAAATCCACGACAGCTGGGTTTGTATTCAGCCCATGTTTGCCCTTCCAAGAATTCCAGTACTCCAGCTGATCACCACCCAAGTCATATTTTATCTAATGCATAATTTTTCTTCTCGGATCCACTTAATAAAAGCAGGTCTGCCTCTCCTCACTCCCTCTCAAATGAATTTGTCTGCCATGTGTAAATATTAGATTAGTAACTAACTGGATGTAATACATCACTACTTTTGGAGCCCTCACAAAATAGAACAGAACAGCAACTTTGTGGATGGAATTATGAGGCTGCACCTCTTAATTCTAAACTGAATATCTAAAAGTTGTTTAAACCAAACATCTTACTCAGTCAATGTCAGTATTTTAACCATTCATTTCCTCCCTTCCAGACTTCAGTCAGATTGGAAGAATGGTGAAATTTGTGAAAAATGGCATATTGGGGCTTTAAAGTTCTTTTCTATTTTTACCATGTGCAAATAATTTTGTCGCTTGGAAAATTCTTTACATACCCTATTCACAAATGACTGGCAAAAATAAAAATAAGAGAGTAATATTGCTATCATTCTATATATTCTTAATACATATAATAAATTTATATATATATATTATATAGTACAACTCATAAAATACAAAATTTTGGGAGCAGGAAAATTGTTTAGCATTAACTACATTTGATGATAAATGAATTTTATTATTTTTGTCTGATAACGGTCAAAAATCTAGTCAAATAATGTTTTTCTACAAAAAAAGTTATGCTAATTTTTAATCAACATCAACAAGTTTATCTCTCAATCATTTTGCAATATTGAAATTTTCATGAGACCATCAAGTATAATTTAAAACTTTTAACACTTTAAAAATTGTTCGGAATGACTTTTAACCTACAAAACAAAACCAACCAAACAACTTTCAAGTACATACTATTATCTGCTACCTGTTGTTACTCAAAGTTACAGTCAAAACTGTACTTGAAAAAAAAAATTCCTTTGTGATTAGTTTTACGTTTTCCATTGAAATAATAACATAATATTTAAAACTGGAAGTGATTCCCTTCCCCATTTTATATGGCATCTCCTATATTGAAAATGGTGCCTCATATTTATGTCACAATGTACTGTTTCTCAAATTTTCACAAAAGAACAGCTGAACTTTCTTTTTGAAGTTTGATACTTTAATGAGTGACCTGTGGACCAGAAAATATATTCATCTTAAACAAGTTCTTCAATCAGTTCACAATAACGTGGTAAAAATACATATAGTATAAAAGAAGACTCCATCCAAAGATAAATAATTTAGTTCATACAAACTAAGTTTTCATCTTAAATGAATTCAAGTTAAACCTGATCTGCTGTATTTACCTGTGCAGCTGCCCATACACAGTCTATCTGCTCATTAGTGATTCTTCCTTCCACAGCCAAAAAGTTTAAAATAATCTGACTCTGTTTGATAAGCTGCAGAACATAAGGTAATAAATTAGAATTAAATAAAAAATTAAAACCACTTTATGTATGCAAACTCAAATGGAACCACTCATACTGCCAATTTTACAACATTGGGAAAACCTCTACAGGAAATTTACCACATAATTAAGATAGAACTAATTACAAAAATAGATTAATTTTTTTCATCAAAATATCAGTGTAAACATTGCCTATTCTTATATTTACCAGTACCTCATTTTTGGGTGATCTTGAATGGGTAACAATTTAATACTGAATTTATGAAACGAGTTGAATAATGTCGTTTTTTTTTAGCCTTGGCTTACAAAAGATGGACTTTGTTTAACTAGTTTCATAAATTTAATATTAAATCATTGCCTATTTGAGTCTTTTGATCACATAATTTTATTTCAGAAGAAATTAGTTACATAACAACAAATAATTTCATTCATTCATAAGACCCAAACAAAATTATATTATTCATTTTGATAACTATAAATAAAAAAAAAAGAGTCCATCCAAATAAACAGAACATTTTACAAAAGACAAAACATTTGTCACACAAATAGTCCAAAGCATGTAAAGTTACATCGTTTGATCTGGTGCACAGTACCAGTACGAGTTGGCTTACACAACACAGTGACCATGTTTTCGTTGAAATTCACAAACATAATATTACATTGTTGCAATATTTTTGTAAAAAGAAGATTACTAGATGCAGAAATAAACATATTTATTGTAATATATTTATGACCAGATTTGGAACATTAGACTACAGAAGACGTAAATAAATCTCTTTTTGAGCATTATTGACATTATATGTTATACATCACATATTCCCTTGATGGGGGTAAATTGGCAATACTGAAAAAGTGACTAGATTTTCCCCAATTTCCCTTTTGTGAGTTGAAAAAAAAATGATGACCAAAAATGTTCAATGAAAACAAAAACTCCTGAAGGCAATATTAAAAACAGTTTTCCTACAGTCACAGCCAATCAGTAAGGAGAATACCATACAATAATTTCATGGGCTTATTTAGACCAATCAAAATCACATAAAGCGATATGTTCACATGTAAAATATCAAAAATGGCAAAGTGTACTGACGGTTTGATAAATAACTTTATCAGTTTTAAAACTTTAACAAACTTTTAAAATTTATTAATAAATATTATCTGCTGAATCAGCTTCCTTCTGTCAGCTATTAATACAGGCTACTGATTCAAGTTTTTTTTAAAAATGCTACTAATATACCATTAATTTTCCTTGGAAAATTTTAAAGTGGAAAGCAAATGAAGTATGATCATTCTCACAAGTTACTAATACTTACCTCTACATGTAGGTTTGGGCCAAAAATGTGTTCAATTATTTTGTGATCTATCAGCCACTGTGCAAGATGATGACCAACCCTTAAATAGAATATATAAAACTGAAACAAAACATGAAAAATTGGGTTTCTTTGTAAGATCTAATAATAGCTCTTTGCTGAGTAAATATTTACACATTTCTCAAAGAAACATAATTTAAGTAATGCGTGAATTAAAAAAACTTCCTGTTTTCCCTCAAAATAAAATTACCCATGCAAAACTATGTATCATAAACATTTAACAGATTTAGTCCTAATTTTTGAACACTTCTCATAATGTATATGGTATCTCAGTACAAAATTTAGATCTGACAGTTATTCACCCATCCATGAAGGAAGAAGAGTCCCTTGATGGGACATATCTTCTATCTAAAAAGCAGTTTCAGGGAATTCAAGATAAGACCATGTCAATGTTTAAGTGTGGAGTGTTGAAACAATCTCCAATATTCCTGAGCAATAAATTTTTCAAATATGTTGCTATAGTGATCGTATTAGATGTAAGATCAGTCCTAATGTCATTCAGGACAAATTAGACACCATCCCATCAGGCACCTATATTCAAAAGTTAAAGCAACAAGAAGACTTTCAAAATGGGCTGTCACTGCATCTACATTTGGAATAAGATTGGCCCCATATATATTTATGACCAGCTAGATATCATACAATGTATTTTGGTGAATACAACAAAATCAATTTCACCATGAATTACAGCATTAACTTTTTTGAGCTGGTCATGTGACCATACTGGATGACAGATTGGCATCCTTTTCATTCAGGATCAGCTGCATACCATAAGAAGTCTTGTGATAAACTGATGTTGATATGACCTTCCATTTAGAAAAAGTAGCAATAACAAGATTTTCAAGATGGTCACCATGGCAGCTATATTGGATGTCAGAGTGGCACAATTTATTCTTTTAGGATCTATTAGTCCATGGGATAAATGTGTGTGTAAAGTTAAATGGCAATTCTCTAAAAACCTCATTTACATGGGAACAGATACTGTGCAAACTTTAAGAACCCTTACCTCTCTGCATCCATTAATGTCTCATTGTTGCAACTTTCATTGTATAAATTAATTTGATTCTGAAAAGAAACCAATAAATAAATGACATGTGGTTGATGGAAAAAATGTCTCTGCTGGTCTAGTCTACTTGCTATTATCCAGTATTGATTTTACCTGGCAGAATGACCCAGAATCATTATGATTATATTCAGTATCACTATGCAACAAATTTAATTTTGAACCATGACACAGAAATTTTTGGGCACAAAATTCAGTATCTTACAGCAAAATGAATTTGTTTATCCAGGATCAGGCAAGTGAATTGCCATGCCAACAAGCCATAAACTGGACTATCGAGAAGTATGGCAGTGTCTATATTAATGTGACAAAGGTGATATCATACACTAGACTATCAAGAAGCACGACAGTGTCTATATTAATGTGACAAAGGTGATATCATACACTGGACTATCAAGAAGTATGGCAGTGTCTATATTAATGTGACACAGGTGATACAGGCATTGTTTCTGCTTACTGTTTAGACTTATATAAATATAGGAGGTAATGTTTCAGGCTGGTCAAAAGATCATTGTTGAGTTTTGTTTATATTATATTCAAGTGATTTTTTATTTTTGACTAATATTCAACAATTTCTGTCTAGGTTTGTCTATTCCTATTACATTTCGTTTGTCAGACATTTCATCACCAAGGACAGTGTACATGTAAATCCTAGTTGAAAAAATATTATTTCCCTTCTCTCTATTAGTAGCACATGTACTTGCTTATTTCAATCTATTACACAGGCACAATAAGTCTCTTCTTTCTTCCTTCCTTTGTAATTCCATATCTTTCTCTTTCTCATCAATCTGATCTTTCATTTCTGATCTCACCCACCCACCCCCAATTCCTCAGAAATCTATATTGATCCAGTGATAAGAAGAATGTCTCCAAAAAGCTGCCATGAAGGTCATGGCTTGTTTAAGTGGCATTTTCTCTTGACCAATGAGATGAGACTATTCTTTTAGCTATTGAATATCTAACCATCTCAAAAAATCATGAGAAACTCCAACATACCAAGTTTTGTAAAAAAAAATAAATATTTTTTTCCATTTATGAACTAACATGTTTGCTGAACAACAATTTGTGATGATCTTTAACCTTGAAGTTTATATTGTGGATAGAAAAAAACTTGTCTAAGACTGTTTAAAAAAAACACACCATAAGTTTGGTTGAATTTTTAGTTAATACTTTTCTAAAAAAATTAAAATAATTTATTGTGCGGATATTAATTAAGGGCTTCTTTAGATATATCCACAAAGTGGGTTAATCAAAATACATATCTTTAGAAGTTGTCATGTTCACAAGCGAATATAGTTTTATAAAAACACCGTCAAGACATTTCATCCTAAAATTAATGTCAGATTGCTATCAACCTATAAGTTAAATATTCATCTGACAGTGTAGAAACAAGATACCGCTTCCGTTAGTCTAATGAAGTATAAATGTGTATGAATAAGATACAATTTCCATTATTCTAATGAAGTATAAATGTGTATGAACAAGATACTACTTCCGATAGTCTAATGAAGTATAAATGTGTATGAACAAGATACTACATCCATTAGTCTAATGAAGTATAAATGTGTATGAACAAGATACTACTTCCATTAGTCTAATGAAGTATAAATGTGTATGAACAAGATACTACATCCATTAGTCTAATGAAGTATAAATGTGTATGAATAAGATACTATTATCATTAGTCTAATGAAGTATAAATGTGTATGAACAAGATACTACATCCATTAGTCTAATGAAGTATAAATCTGTATGAATAAGATACTATTTCCATTAGTCTAATGAAGTATAAATGTGTATGAACAAGATACTACTTCCATTAGTCTAATGAAGTATAAATGTGTATGAACAAGATACTACTTCCGATAGTCTAATGAAGTATAAATGTGTATGAACAAGATACTATTTCCGTTAGTCTAATGAAGTATAAATATATATTAACAAGATACTACTTCCATTAGTCTAATGAAGTATAAATGTGTATGAACAAGATACTATTTCCATTAGTCTAATGAAGTATAAATATGTATGAACAAGATACTACATCCATTAGTCTAAAAAAGTATAAATGTGTATGAACAAGATACTACTTCTATTAGTTTAATGAAGTATAAATGTGTATGAACAAGATACTATTTCCATTAGTCTAATGAAGTATAAATGTGTATGAACAAGATACTACTTCCATTGTATGAACAAGATACTATTTCCATTAGTCGAATAAATTATAAATTTGCATGAATCAGATACTATTTCCATTAGTCAAATGAAGTATAAATGCAAACATAAGTCAGTTAAGTTTGGTTTTCAAACCAGTTCACGACAGCAAAAATGTTAGGGAACAGACTGACAAAATTTTCATTCAGGATCAATCGTATATCGCAGATGTTTTATTAAAACCTTGTTTCAGTGGCATTATTCCTTTTGGACAAGTGATAATATGATTTTTTTTCCAGAATATTTTTTATCTTGGACTGTATACATAAGAAATCTCTTAATGAAAAACCCATGTTTATAGGATCATTAGTTTTGGAGTCTTGCAATAATAATTGTCATGATGGCCACCATGGCAGCCAATTGGAAATCAGATCAGTACCATTTTCATCCAGGACCATATATATGTGACAAGATTTTTTATTGGTGGAAGTCAATATGACCATCCAATGAGCAACAACTTGATTTTCAAGATGGCACCCACATTAAATATCTGAGGGGTACCATTCTCATTTAATAAAAAATAAATATCATAAGTTTTTTTTTAATGATAACTGCATATCAAACTACCTAGTCCTTAAGGTGGAGTAGCAACATTATGTATTTTTAAGACTACCATCATTGTGACCATGTTAGACATAAAGTCAATATCATTTCTAACTAAGACTAAGTAAATACTACAAGAAGTGTTTTAGTAAAAACCCTATGACAATATGAAAATCTGTTAGGGAATAGCAATAATGTCAGCTGCCTTGGATATCTAAAGGACACAATTTTCACTTAAGCTCAATAGCCTTCACAATGCAAACCTGACTCAATTTCATTAATATTCTCTGAGCAGTTCTGGATTAATAACAATAACAAATAGCACTAATGAGAGACATGTGATGGATGCTAGACAATGGACCCATGTAGGATGCAGGACCTTATTTGGTTTCAACCAGCAGAGCTAAAAACTTTAAAATATTGACAAATCAACTCTTAACTGATGGTGGTGTTTTGCAACAGGTCTGTCATATTTTCATACAAAGAAATATGAAATAATTCTAAAGAAATTTAATACTGCCTGAAAAGTTATTTAAAAACTTCAAAGGCAGAAATGTATTTAAAACGTCATTTAAACACCACAGCTGAGACCTCACATGAAAAGTATACAGTAAACTCATATAATTCTTCAGTCCACTCACTTTCTTGAGGCAAGCTAAATATGTTTAAGTATAATGTTCAGATATATTATGATGTCAATTCAATGCTAAACAAGCAAGAACAAATGAACTGACAGATCAAGACAGGACAAAATTTTTTAATTAAGGTATAAAATGTCACTTAAACATACAGATTAGTCAGTTTAATGCTTACATATACAGTTTAAACATCAAAATATGAGATAGACAAGAAATCTGTAGTTTTTGGATATACTTGCATACAAGTCGGATCCAACTGCTAACTGCAGAGCCAGATCTGCCAACATATTATCTGACATACAATGCACCAGCTGATCTTAGTCTACGCAGTTTCTAAAGACTAAATAGTAGAACAAATACCAAACCCTGGTCTGCTATTGCATTATGCAATGGCAGAATAAAGTCTATGCTATCTTCAGTTGGGTTAGATTTAAATGAGTACATACAGTAGACAATCTCTACAATTATAATATTCACCAATAACATAAAATTTGATTGTTATACATGCATTACCAAAATCAGGCATATATACACACCCAAGTACAATCAGAAAAAGATCAAATGTAGCATAATACGCCTGTGCATCCTAGGCTACACTCTCCTATTATTTCAAGCAAATCACCATCGAGATTGATCTGATCATGTACATTACTACATCACCAGGTTGTTAAAATCTTATTCAAGGGTATAAATGTTAAGAGATCTCAAATTAGAAAGATTTCTGCAATATACTCACATTAATCTGAGCAATTCCAGCCAATCTAATGGTCAAGGTAGAGCATGTAAAGTATTTAAATGCAAGATCTAAACCATCCTTGTCAAAGTTGAAATGGGACTCCAATGGTTCCTTCACTGCATGCCACATCAAATCAGTCATATTTCTGTTACCTGCCACCCTTAGATCTTTATCTGACAGCTTACACATGTACCTGTTAAAGAATATTTAAATTAAATTGGAATTTGTAAAATATACAGACTATGGCATCATCAATTAAACACAGTATGACAGAGACAGGCAGCATGACTGATGGAGAAAGATGACAACAAATGCCCTTATTATGATCTGCAATAGATATATGAATCAATATTAACTGGTGATTTTATATGCAGACAACTGAAGCAAGCAGATTTTCAACATCATGATGCTCTGCATTAAATAATTTTGTACGCCTCTCCATCAAATATAACAGCCAATAATCGGTTCCTACTTCTAAATGTCCAATAAATCAAAGTCAATATAACACTAATGAAAAAGTCATTAATTTTACTGTACTTTATCTGGACAATGATGACTTAACAATAAATGGAATACCGATCAGAAAGGGTTATAATACAACTTTCCAATACATGCAATTAAAGAAATATAACACATCTAATATGTAAAAATATTGATCACATAACATTCACATTTGTTAGTGTCATGTAAAAAGTTAGTAATACAACTGGTCAGCCAGCTGTCACAATATGACTACACAGTACATGAAACATGATGCTACATGTCTGTAATATGATGCCCTAATGCCAAACCTCACTATAAACTGTGAAACTGCAAACATCAT
Source organism: Potamilus streckersoni (assembly GCA_016746295.1). Classification (NCBI taxonomy): domain Eukaryota; kingdom Metazoa; phylum Mollusca; class Bivalvia; order Unionida; family Unionidae; genus Potamilus; species Potamilus streckersoni. The sequence goes on from JAEAOA010001763.1 coordinate 3,979,334, forward strand.
AGTGATAAGACTAAAATTGTTAAAGCTTCATTAAAAATCTAAATAAAAAATCCACATACATCAGCAAGTAACAGGCTTTGGTTTCATTTGATTATATCAAACCTCAAACACCTGCTCTTCAGTCATGAAATTCACAAGACTTGCTGAATAACACTTACTTGAACAATAATCACTTCCTCCAATCAGTATGTCATACTATGTGTCATATAGCATTTTTCAATTTGTCTTAAGAGTTCCATATGTAATGAACATTTATTCAAAATCCTCTATATCTCACCTGATCACAGATGTTCTCAAGGGGACGATATACTGCATAACTGTAGGAATATTCATCCACAATCTCAACTGAAATTGTAAAGCAATTCACAGACTGAAATCCAACAGAACTTTTTCTTACTCTGTTATAATCTGGAGCTCAGAAAATGTTTTTCCCAAGCAGCCTATTCCTGGGATGAGTGAGCTTCTAGAGCTACTAATGTATCACCTGCAGCAACTGTAACATTGCCTGAACAGATGATAAATCATACAAATTTTTACACTCTGTCTCATATGTTCTAAAATAAGATTTATAATAATGCATATCAGATCAATGAAAGGACATCTATCTCAACATCATAATGATGCCTAAATTACTGAAAAATGTCATTGTGATTGTAAACACCACAAAAAAATCAAAGGCTAATATACTAACAGTGTGGCATTTTAAGTGGCATCATAATGAGATTCCAATCAAGGATAATTCCAATTCTAATAGCAGATCTACAAATCATAGTACTGAAAACATTGCTTTGAGAGTAAAAGCAAACCAATTTAGATAAGATCAGATCAAAGAACTGCAGAAATATTGCTATTCATGACCTTTGTGTAATCATAAGGATACTGCTCTAAATAAGACATATAAATGTGTCACCAGAGTTGCCAACCCTCCAGACGTGAAATTAGTGAAAAGTGGGATAAAAATTAGTGAATTTTGAACACAATTAGTGAAAAATTATATTGTGACAATAACTCCATCCACTTCGATGGTCAGTACTGCATTATATGAAAATTCCAAAATAAAACTAAAACATTATTTACACTGATTACATGTACTATTTGCAGCCAAATTTACTGATATACACAAAACTTCACGCTATTTGTCATGATGTGATGCTGTGGCAGTCTTGAACTTCCTCAATCAGGCCATGGTAAATTTGTTTTCAGAACACTTCAGGCTTCTTGCATGCTTGTTAATCTTGGTGACTAAAATTTTTGCAAATCTTAAGGTTTGTCTTATTTTTCCCCACAATAAGAAATAATCTTCCAATGCCACTGTTGCTGATCTTCAGCTGAGAATGGTAATGTTCAACAAGAAAGCTCACAATCAATGTTTCAGCATTGGTAGCATGCAAGACTTGAGTTAACGTACTCCAAAAATGAAATCTGCTCAAGAGTGCTATAGTAGTGTGCTTTTTCACATCATTCTGACACATACCCACAGGGGCACATATCATTGCTTACAACGTATCTGTCATACATGTACTATATAATATTACATCATACATGGCATGGAAATTATAAGCAACAATACCAGCCTTTGTGCACATCCCCAACTGTAAAATTCACAGCACACTTCTGTGCAAAAAGCATAATGTGCATTGATGTTTGATGGCTGAACACTAGGCCAAATTTTACTGTACTCCATTCTATACTAAAATTTTTATGAAAAACAAATCTTTTTCCTTGGAGGTATAAACATTTTAACTACAGTGTAACTTAAGTATTATTCCAGAAGATTAAGCATCAAACGGTGAACAATTAGTGGTGTCAGTGCATGCAGGGAAAACAATGAACTCAAGAAATTACAATAAATGCTAATCTTTCAATCTAACAAAATTCCAACACTTGAAAAAGCTCTCTTCATGTAGTTTCCCAACCTCTATGTGCTTTTTGCTACCAATGCACTTTCTCGCATTGTCTCTGCCACCATACCCAATGCTAAAATTTGTGGCAACATGTGGTATTTGATAGCTGAATGCACACCAAATGTTTGGTAAACTCAGAACTAAACTTACAGTTTTGTGCAATATATTTCATTTTCCATGATTGTGCAGACATTTTCAAGATGCAATTCCAAATGGTAATTCAAATCAGTGTTTGAGACGCATGTGAAGAGAAAAATTCTGGTTAGTCCCCGGTTTATTTCAAAAGCATTTGTAAAACTACTTGTGTGTGTGTGTGTATATATATATATATATATATATATATATATATATATATATATATATATATATATATATATATATATAGATTAAAATACCCCAAAACATTTGCTACCGGGCTAACTGTAACATGGGGCTTTAGTTCTACTAATATCATAACTCGAACTCGTAGTACTGGACAGTTTTGGCAATGACCGATATCATGACTAGTACTTCACTGCAAAATTTAAAATAATTGAGAATTGGTGAATTCTTAATTTTTTTTGCATGTGGCGTGAATCCATGAGTCGCTATAGAAAGTCGTGAAATTCATGCCAAAATTGTTAAAGTTGGCAGCTATGTGTCACAATAGAAATTATATTAACACGAAAAGAGAAATAACTATTATGAGTCCTAATATTTTACCTAACTCTGAGACCAAAAAGTCTGTTAGTATCTTTAGTAATATAAACAATATTTGGTAAAAAAAACAATGGACACTATGCCATAATGGGCAGATGGAATAGCTAAAAGGTGAACATTGCATTTAAATGCTAATATACACTGATTCGAAAGACAATAGCCAACTCCTAATTCTTAAAGTTGAAAATATTAAAATGAATAATAATAATGATATACGTTTGCTATCAAAGTGATGAGAAGATGAGCAAAGTTGAATGGTAATGTATCAGGTGTAGCCTTCTCAAAGCACTGCTTCAGGGCTCCTATTCCATTACTATCACAGAAGAAGCACACATTTCGTAGCAGAAACAGGGGAACCTCAGGGTCCTGTTTAGAAGAAAGAAGAATGCATCACAAACTTTTACTTCATGCATGCAAAAATGTGGATGTGCAAGGATATAAGAGTGCATTTAAATGTATGAGAAACTGAATTTACTAGATAAGTTGATTTTGCATTTAAATCGTATTTCATGCACCTTAATTATTTTGCCCCAATTTTAATCCAGAAGCTAACCTACATTTACTTTAAGCATGCTAAAATGTGTATGTGTTTGGTTTAACTGTAATTTTTAATTGTAATTTGAATGTGTATATCTTACGTTTATAGACACTGAAATTTCTCCATCAAATAAAATTTAAAAAGCCTGATAATGTAAATACTGGTCAAAGGTGAATTAATAAGACACACTAGTAAATTGTTTCACTGAGCATGTGTCAAGTGTTAATAATGTACAATGAACAAAGAAAAAGCTTTAACTTATGAAAGTATCTATTGCACATACATAATAGTTTTAATAATAATTGTTAAGAAGGTGCATAATTTTATCAGTATATATCTTTTTTTGACTGTGCTGCTGCATTTCACATCTTCTCATTTCCGTTGAAAGAATGTGGCTCAACATCAAATGGCTTATGTCTCATTGAGTGTATGTGAAGACATCACCAATTACTAATATTAAGTCACCGAATCCGGATTAGGAAAAAGTTTTCAAAAATGTAATATCAGTAGTTAAATATACATCCACCTGTTGTTTAGTAATTGAACCCATAGACACTTCCTAAAAAAATAAATTCAACTGCTTTTATGTCAATTGTACCCTCTCCAAACTGTCCACTTTATGAAATGTCATTCTTTAACTTGTCCATTTTCAAAATGTCCAGCTCCAAATTGTCCCCATCCAAACTAGCTAGACACTCTCTCAAAACATATTCAACAGTTCCAAGAATTAACAACAGTCCCTTTAAGGGATTTGTGCCATACTGACTAAAATTTATAGACAGGACTCGTAAGCTGTCCTGCTGACTCTAATTCTACCCACAAGACAATGTCAGACAGAGATTAACTAGCCCTGTGCTAGAAGACTACCATTAATTTCAAGCCCTGTGCTTCATATTCTTGGCAAACACAAGACTCTCAAATCAGTTGTTGTGGTGGACATACTGGATGTCAGCTTGGCACCATTTTATTCAGGACCATAGTCTTTTGGTTCAAACACCATGTCAATATGACCATCTTGCCCATCATATTGGTCATACAATTTGTACCATTGTTGTTAAGGACCAACTAGGTATCATAAGAAGTCTTTTGGTGAAAACAGTATGTCGATATCACCAGCCATTTGGGATTAGTAGCTATAAAATATTTTCAAAAATGACTACTTTGGTGGCTATTTTGAGGGTCAGATAGCAAAATTTTCATTGAGGACCAACTAGACACCACAAAAACCTTTGTAGTGAAAACCCCAACATCAAAATGACATTCCATTTATAAGGATCAGCTACCAAAATATATTCAAGTTGGTCACCTTGGTGGTAAAATTGGACGTTAGATATTTATGATCTTAATTCAAAACCATTGAAGACTAAATAAGGAAGTCTTTTATGAAATATTTCATGCTGATATGCCTTTCCATTTTGGAGAAGACTTTTAAGATATTCATCATAAAACATTTTTCACTAAAAAAAAAAACATTTTGATATAACCATTTACTCTGAAGAAATAGCAATAACATTATTTTCCGGCTGGTCACTGTGGTGACCATACTGGATGTCTGAATGACATCATTTTCATTTAAAACCAACCAGACATCATAAAAAGTCTTCTGGTGAAAACTCCATGTCAATATGACCTTTCTTTCAGGAGAAGCAGGGAAAAGATTTTTAAGAGGACTCCAGTGGTATTAAATAACAAACTGGCATCAGTTTCACATAGGTCTAACGAGACTATATTAAATTTTTAGTAAAAACCCATACCGAAATAACTATCCATTCAGGAGGAGAAATAATAACAAGCTTTTCAAGATGGCTGCTTTGGTGGCCATACTGAAGATCAGATTGGAACCATATTTGCTTAATATCAATCAGACATTATAAAAAGTCTTTCAGTGAAAACCCTCATTAATATGAACAATAGACGAGGGAAGAAAAGTGGGTGTAAAGTTGCACAGCAATTCTCCAAGCAGATTAGGAGTAACAATAATACTAAGTGATAGCTGGACAACATACCTTCCCTTAAGCATCCTTAGTCTATGACCAGTATAGCCAAATAAAGAAGTGTAACATGACATTTACATGTTGTGAAATATTCATGGAACAAAACTGATACTTACAGATATTTCACAGTAATTATTCAGAGCACTAGTCTCTTGCTGAGACAGTTCCTGTAAAGTAAATAAGTTGTGTATATTATAAAATTCAGTTTTCACTCAACAATTCAAACTTTTTGCAGAGAATATCGAAGCTGACAATGAACATGGCAATGAAGTTTACATTTATTCCTTCATCTGTGAAATCACATGGTTACTGACACAAAACTGTAATGACAGTTGCAAGTTAGCAAAATAAATCAGAAGTTTAACAGTTCCTTCCTTCAAATTGCCCAAGGTGGCCTAATGGTCTAAGGCATCTTCCATTTACATATCACACACATTTCATCTCTGAGTTGGAATCTTAACTGTACCAATGTGGGTATGTGTGAAAGTTTGCCAATAGCTTCCTGTGGGTTGGTGATTCTTCCAAGGTTCTTCCTCATGTATAAGCCCATGATATATATATCCTATTATGGGATGAAACTTAGATTTAAATACCAACAAACCAAACACCATTCAACTAACTAATCATACAGGTTTATGTCTTTTTTTTAGACCAATGCTATGGAAGGGTCCTAGATTTGTCAAGCCACTTCAAACTTCCAGGGTTTGAAACACTCTAAATGTTATATCTTCTGTCAAGTCTACATGGCAACAACTTTACTCCACATTAGCAAGGAAATGTAAGAAACTGTAACCAGAGCTAGAAAAAGTTCCAATTACATGGCAACCAACGGGTGAATAAAATATTCAGTCAACAGAAAGACTAATCTCAAAAAAAAACTGAAACATCTTAAAAGGATGTTACATCTGCCTAGAATGATTATTCACTTGTTATGAGATTTTACATACAAACATTTTTTTCAATATTCACAACAAGTACTGAATAGGTATACTATAAATGGCTTTAAATATACACCAATATGCATTTAATAGTCCTCTATGAAAAAAATTATATTTTTGTGCTGAAACTGTTTTTTTCTTTCTGAGACAATGATCTTGAGATTAGAATTTTTTACTTCAACATCAACAGGCTTCCTTATTATTTCAAGTTTCTGCCATCCATAAAGTTTGGTCCCATTCTGTGATGTAATGTTACTGCATTTTCTTCTTGCAATGACTTTGACCTATGATAATTCGACCACAAAAAATTAAGAGCCATCTACCCAACCCCAAGAGCAAGGCATGAATAAAATTTGGTCCCAGTATGTAATTTAGAATTAATGTTATTGTGAGGAAAGCATCATCATTCTTTCAATCTGAGATAATGTTAACTCACTGCATAAGAACTATTTTTGGTTATGCAAATGTTATGGTTCAACCTTATCTCAAAAACATACCATCCAAACTTTGGTAACTGTAGATGGTGGATTATTGTGTAAAATGAACTTAATAAAATGGATGGAAAACATCAAAACACAAGAGTCCCGTGAAAGGATTTATGCTCTGCTTGCAAAATCCATGAATTTCAACATATGACCATTTTTTCCCTTTGACTGTCAAGCATTGAAAAACACCTCCCATATTCTCCACCATTAACAAGATTTTCAAATTAGCTCAATACCAACAAGAATATCATAAGAAGTCTTCTGGTGGAAACCCAATAATCATAAGACTTTGTTTTGATGGTGTAACAATAACAAGATTAGCATGATGATGGTCATACTGGAGATTAGACCATTATCAGACCAACTAGACATCAGAACAAAACTCATATCAGACATATTGGAGAAGTAGCAACAACAAGATTTCCAAAATGGCTAATTTAATGGTCATACTGGAAGTTAGATCAGCAATATTTTTTTACAACCAACTCAACAAGATATGAAGTCTTTTACTGAAAACCACATGCTGACAAGACCAGTCATTCAGGAGTAAGGATAAGATTTTCAAGCTGGCAATCATGGTGTCACTACAGGATTTCTCAGCTAAACCATGTTCATTTAGGAGAACTAGAAATAACAAGTTGTTTCATAAAAATACGATGTTGATACAACCATCCATTTAGGAGAAATTGCGATAAGATTTTTCAAGGTGGTCACTGTGGTGCCCATATTGGATGTGCAAGCAGCATCATCTTCATTTGGGGACTATCTAGACATTATTTATAAGACATCTGGTGAAAACCTAATGACAATATTACATTCTGGTCACAAGTATCTATAAAACTTTCAGAATGGTCCATGTGGCAGCTACACAAGAAGAGCAGGTGGCACCATTTTCATTTGTAACAACTAGACCTCATAAGAAGACTTCTGGTGACAACCCAATGTCAATATGGCTTTCCATTCAGAAGGAGCAGCTAAAACAAGAATTTCAAGATAACTATAGCAATGGTCATACATGATATCAGAACGGCACCATTTGCATTTAGGACCAACCAGATATCATAAGAAGTCTTTCATTGAAAACCCCATGCTGACATGACCATTGATTCATTCATAAGAAGTCTTTCATTGAAAACCCCATGCTGACATGACCATTGATTCATTCATAAGAAGTCTTTCATTGAAAACCCCATGCTGACATGACCATTGATTCATTCATAAGAAGTCTTTCATTGAAAACCTCATGCAGACATGACCATTGATTCATTCATAAGAAGTCTTTCATTGAAAACCCCATGCTGACATGACCATTGATTCATGGGTAGCAGCATTAACAAGACTCTAAAGATGGTCAAGTATCACCAGTATCTACAGATTTCTATGCAGATGACACAACATTGTCAGACATCCAAAACACAAAATAAGAACTCGAAATTTCTTTACAGAATGCCCTAAACAAACTAGAATACTGATGCACATGCAATGGCATGGTGGTTAATACTGGTAAAACTAAAATATTACTTATCTCAACACGGAAAAAAAAAAAAAACTTGATAGCGATGAACTATGTCTGACATGGAAGGATAAAAGGTTGCAAATGGTCTGTCACGGTAGTCTACTTGGTGTTTTGGTAGATAATAACCTATCATGGACTGAACATATCAAACATATCAGTAAAAAAGTCAATTCAAGTTTATGGCTTCTCAAAAGGATAAGACACTTTCTCCCGGAAAAGCACAGAAAACTATTTTATAACAGTTACATTCAACCCTATTTAGACTACTGTAATACAGTATGGGGTAATTCAAAAGATAAAAACTTAGCAAAGTTGGCACATCTTCAAAAGAGAGCTTTTGAGTTAATATCAATCCTGAAAGAAAGCAAGGAAAATTTAGCTGGTAAGTTAAAAATACTACCTATTAAAGACCGAATCTGTTTAAGAAAAGCCAAATTAATGCACAAGATAGCCAATAATAGTGCTCCTGAATATTTACAATCACTATTCAAGTATAGGCTACCTGGAAATACTCCCCACCTGCGATCAATGTCTACCAAACATTACAATATTCCCAAACCAAATAAGGAATTATTTAAAAAAAGTTTCCAATACTCTGGAACTTTGCTATGGAATAATATTCCAGTTGAGATTAGAAATGCCCACTCTATTTCCTCTTTCCAAACCCAGTATATACAATGGCTTCAAAGATGCAGCAAAAATAAATAAATTCCTTTGAATGAGGGCCTCAAGGTAGATTAGTTCTTAGCTAATTGAGTTACTCTCTTTAAATAAAGACAATAAAGTCATAATATTAATAACTAAGCCATGGGATAAATATGTACTTAAAGTTTCAAAGTAATTTAGGAGTAGTAGTGATAACAAACATGGATGGATGACAGACAAATGACCATTCCCATAGCTCTTCTGGTCCATGACATGCAGAGCTAGTAACATATGAAGACTTAAGGTGGGCATATAACAAGCATACCATGCAAATATTTCCATGTCTTATATGTAAGGCTTTATTCCAGTGTTAAGGCAAAAAATTGTTTCCATTTGGCCAACTAGCTTTCATTTTGTTGCTTACCTTAGCACTCCCCCACCCCAAATTGATTTCTGCAACTAAATGACCCACTTCTGCCATTACTTCAAAGAGCTTAGTATATATATATATATATATATATATATATATATATATATATATATATATATATATATATATATATATATATATATATATATATATAACACGTACCTACTGACCCAAAGTTTAAAACTATTGCAATGGGAAACATGGTGAGGGGGGGCAGGGGTTAACCTTTATTTTTCAAGATGCAAAAGAAACTATATGTGTTGATTACCTCCAGGGATGCATGGACACAATGTTTATATGCCATGTAGGATGGAAAATTCATGAGGAACACTTTGGTGACAAATTGCAAAAGTTTCTCCTTTTCATCTAATGTCCATTCCTCATTTACATTGTCACTATCTCCAGTTTTTTCAGATTCTCCTTTCTTTTCATCTTCATCCTTTTCCTCAACATGAACTAGTTGCTCTTTATTCCCACCTTGATCATCTTTACTTTCTTCTTCACATTTCTCTTCCTTTGTTGTCCGCTGGATTTCCTTCTCAATATCCTCTGGAAGGGTTTGTATGATACGAATTCCAACACTCAAAGCATCTTGTATCATACTATTCAGTTTCTCAAAGTTGCGGAGATCCTTAAAACAGCACATGCATTGCCTAAAATGATTTAAGAAATTAGTTTTCATCAATTTGCAGAGCTTAGCTTTAAACTACCATTTTTTGATGAATTAAAGACTAAAAACATTAACAAAATGTTAAGCTCAATGAGCTAAAACTTAATGTGAAAAGTCTGTTTACAACTGACATGAAACAGCAGTGAACTATTAGCATAAAAATGATAAATACTAGTGTTACAAACAGGATCTAAACCAAAAAATCCATCTACCTCTCTTACACAATTTCCAATCAAATGGCACCATAAACATTTATGCCAAATGTTTGCAACATGATACAAGTTATAAAAAATTGTGGAAGAAACTGTGAATTTATTTTTTTTAACAAGTGCATAAACTCTAAGGAACAAAGGAAACTAGCACAAATCTCCAGGGCACATTAAAAACAATAAACCAATTTATATACAATATAGTTCCAATATTTAACTGTACAAGTCAGCAGTTTTAATATCCACAATTTTTATTTTTATTTTTTTTTACATAACTGGTATCTTCTTGGTTATGGAGAAAAAATAAAACTGATAACTTCATGGATTCAAGCCAGATTGATAGGACAGCTCAGCAGGGAAATCACTAGAGTACAAGTCACACAGGTCATATATAAATATTTACTTTTTTTTAAATGAAATATAAATTGTTCTTTGAAATGTCAACACTAATTTTCTTTATCATGTCATATTCTATCCTGATTATTGAATTATCTGCACCTCATCCTGAAACTTCCAGATGAAAATTATCGATCTCTATGGTCCTTTACATAGGTGGCCTTGTGTTAAACCTGGATCAAGTAAAGGGTAGTACAAATTTGTTTATCAATATGCATAGCTTTCATTGTGACATCACAGCATATGACATTCAATCCAGATTTTACAGGATCACACCCTTAGGTTCATTTCATCGAAATATGTCTATATACTTTAACATTGATCTGCCAAATGCACTTCTCACAACATCTAAATAATGACCTTCCAATGGAGTGTCAATATATAAGAATCCAAATAAAGTGAATACTTCTAGAATATGTAGGAATATAAAAAAAATGACACCCATTATTGAAATAGTGTTAAATGCCTAAATGACTTGCATGATTTTTAATATTGTTACAGAGTAATGGGCCTTTATAATATAACACTGACATTGACTGTTCCTACATATAATACAAGTTTTAGTGCATTTCCATCAAGACTTGTAATTTTAAATCACTATATTATAATATTTGAGTCCTGCATGGTTCAGGGCTCAACAACTCTTGGCTAGCAAAGATATCTGCAATATCTCTTTTGAGGTCAAATGCATAACATATTGAGTAAATAATACAAATTAAAACATGCAATAGTAATACATTATCAGATGGCACAGGGCATCACCAATATAGCTAAATGCAATTATTTTACTTATTGGCTATGAATATACCATCTGGCAATTTTCTAGGCTACAACATTTCTTGGAAGTTTAAACTTGTATATACAACCATGGGATAAGTTGGAGAAATTCAAAGGCAACATGGAAGTGAGCGGCAAACTTAAGATATAAAATGCAATGGAATCTATTGTTACATAAACAAATCCTTTGTTTATACTGACAAATGCATCTTAAAAGCATATTTTTACATCACAATCGGCTTATGCAGACACCAGGCCTTGGTACTATACTATACACTAAGATAGTCATGCTACCAGATTAGTTACAATCAATCAACCTCCAAAGGCAAAATCAAGAATGGCAACAATCAAACAAATGCCATATATATATATATATATATATATATATATATATATATATATATATATATATATATATATATATATATATATATAAATGTCCCCAAAAAATAGCTTTGCTGAATATTCAAAGAAAACTGATAACAAACCCGCATCCTCAAAAGTTTGCACCTTGCACAGACTACAATAACACACACACCCTTCATTAAGCTAACAGACTATAATCTTTAATAAAAACAAAGCACATTTCATCAAATGAAGTCAGCACCAAACTTAAATAACTTTAGCAATTGAATCTGATCAACTGTTGCATTTTCCAACATGACGGAATACTTTTATATTGCCATGAAAGTTTTTATTTTGCAGGAAAAATGTTTAGGTAAACGATTGCTACCAAAGGTGGCAAAAAATGTGAATTAAATTCAAAATCTTTGGAAACCATACATATTTGGTCTCAAAGATGTTTCTTAACCCTTTCATCACGGCAGACCGCATATGCGGTCCAGGGTAAGTAAATCCGTCAACACTATGGACCGAGTTTTCGGTCTAGGGCAGTGTTCTTTTTTTAACATTATAGTATTCGACTAAATATCTTTCGGGGTACCTCTAATAACTTCCATCTGGTAACGTAACTGTTATATTTGGATTATCTCGTGAGTTTAGCTTGTATACAACTAGAAATAACGAACAAAGTAGGAACTTTTAACGTGTTTTCCGAATGCTAAAATTTGCATCCAAAATGGCGGCGTTTGAAGGATTTTTTAGAGGAGAGTTTTCGTAGGATTTAAATAATTTTGACCTGATAAATTTGTTTGACAATGAGAGAAGACATATGGAGAGACAATGGAATGCACTTGTGGGTGACAGTGATGACGATGAAGATGACTTTGAAGGTTTTGAACCAGAGGAATTGTACGCTCCACGTGGGGTTTTTTTTTGGGGATGAAGCTCGAAAACCAAAGACATTTGTTTCAGTTTTCTGACAGAGTTGGGCACATCCAAGAGTTATATGGCTCCAGTGAAGCTTCAGATTATTTTCAAATATTCTATTCAATGAAGTTTTTGGAAAAATTGTCCGTTTAACAAACTTCAATGCGACGATCAAACGTGGCAGAGGCGATATAGGTCACTTAGGTGTGTGGACAGATCTCACCTTGGAGATCACTTTGGTTCATTATATAGAATTTTATATATTATGGACACCATAAAAGAAAGACTTGTGTTGCTACTATGATTATTCACTAGTACATCTAGGGTCAATTGAACAAGTTTTGAGAACATTCTAAGTTTTCTAAGAGGTAATAAAATAATTGTATTTTACCTGTTGTTACCTGTTTGTACCTGCATTTTAACAGTTGTAATAGATATGCACATTTTATTGAATTAGTCATAAAATATGATTTTTAACCTTGATTTTGACACATAATCCAGCCAGATATGTTTAACATTGGCAAAGTTATGTTGTTTCAAAGTCCACAAGTCATTTTGCTTTACAACTCCAAAGTTACTTAGTGTTGAGGACTCTATGCCTACAAAGTTACTTAGTGATGAAAGGGTTAAACTTTTTAATTTGTCCCCATGCTTTTATATGCCTATTAACTTCCCCACCTCATTGGTAGCCTATGCAAGATATATGTAGCATGTAACCAACTATAAAGCTCTTTGCTACTGTCAACAATGAAGATCTCAGTGAATTTTTTGACTTGTTTGGCAACAACTTTTTTTCTACTACGCCATCCCTGCATTATATTCAGACATCATTCATTTCTGTTCACTTTTCTTTTCTTTAAAATTCAATCAATATCATACTTTACCAGCTCTTACCTTTGCGGCCACAGACATACATAAAGCACAAAAGACAGAATTTCCTTCTTATTCATGTGAAAACCTCCATTCTGACTTCTTTCTTCAACTGCATGAAAAAGAAATATATCAATTATTAAAACCATACTAATGAGACCTTAAACAGAAACCATTTGTTTGGCAACAAATTTAGGGGGAAAATAGACAATCAAGGAACATTATTTTTCTAAATGATGATGTGGAATGTTAAAAATTGCACATTCAAGCTAACATCAATATAAATGTGTATGATAAATTTGGCTTTAAAAAATATCCAATATCATACATGCCAGCCCCTGGCGAGGAAAAAGCATAATCCAAGTGGACAAAAGGAGTAATCTATGCAGAAAAAGCATAATCCACACATAATAAAATTCAATGAGCATATGTACAAAACATATTTTCCGCAAGTTTGGCATCAGAAGGCATCCATTTGAACAAAGGACCAAAGTTTTATTCTACCACTAGTTGTAGTCATTGTTCTATTAAGAGCTTGGTAAATAACGCCCATGCATTTATAAAATTTGTTTCTATAATTTAATTCTGCTGTAAAAAAAAGAAGTTACCTAAGTATTGGATTTTGTATAATTAGCTAATTCAAGGTGTCTTTCAAAGATTCTTTGTTTTACACTATAACCAAGATTAAAATCCTTTCCATACAAACTGAAATGGGTGTGAAGCTATCCTAGAATGGTACTGTATTGTGTTATTCATGTATTCATCACCAAGGTGTTTGTTTTTTTTCTGGGTTTTTTCCTAATCCATCTATGAAATCATGTGAGACACTTTTTGCTGTAACATATGACTAGAATAAATAGGATGACATTTATCACCAAATTCCTACAGAATGGTTCTGTACCTCATATTATTTTAAGCAAAGAATATGTGAGCAAAGATTAAAAATTAGAAAACCAGTCTGTTCTGTCCTAAGCTAGACAGATGCTATAAATAGAAACAGAGGTCTTCTTGGAAATAAGGCAACTGCTATAAATAGAACATAACACTTGGGAGGGTCACCGCTAGTTGACAGTCAAATGTACTTTTATGTCATAGTTACACAGAAGCATCTTTTCTAGAATAGTTCTGTGCAATTAGTGGGATGTTAATAAAAATGAAAAAACAAATTATTAATTTGTTTGGGAGAGGGATATACAGCAAAAGCGTAGTAATTAAAAAATACATTTTCGCATAAGGCATAATTTCAAAAAGCATAATAGTTGGTTGGCATGTATGCAATACTCCTGAGTAAATTATGTCCTGGAAAGCAAATAAGGGTATGAAATCTGGAGCAGTCAAAGGATAAAGTGAAATTTAATTAATTCCAGTTCTCATCAAAACTGAGATGCATGCCAAAATCGGAAAGAAATCCACCAACACAGGCACTACCACCATAACAATGGGTCAGGTCTTAAAAGATATGAAACAATCATGAAATTTTTCATCTCTTCTACCCAATGCAATACTTCATCAATGCAATATTTCATCAACATAACATTAATGTGAAAAGTCACTTGGTCAACAATGTTTTGTCTCAAAACTATTCCTTGAATTATGAAAGACCTCATCAATTGTGCACTCATTTTTCACATTCTGCAATGGTGTTTTCTTTCTTTTTCTGAACATTTTTTCTTTCTAACATTTTATACATTTTTATGAACAAAAATAGTATAATGCAGTTGATATTTACATTTTACCAATATGTATTGGGAGAGTCTGTCTCAGTGATTAGTGTACCAGACAGACAACCAGATGGATTACAGATTCAACTTCTATTTCAACCATGCTAGGCTGGCTGCCATGTTATCTCTGCAAGACACTTTATTTTCTACAAAATTATCATTCATATGTTGATGTGCCTGGATTTTATCTTATCTGTCCCTTCAAAAAGAAAGCACATAACATTCATACAAAGATAAGGAATAGAGTATGTTCAGAAATAATTAGGTTTAATGCTTATACAACTAGATGTAACATCTTTTAAAAATTCTGACTTCAGTAGAGCTCTAAGAAAGTGGAGCAGAAAGAAAGACATATTGAAGCACTGGGTGAATATTGAACTATGATCATTACCTCCTCCCCTGCCTTTTTTACTACTTCCCCCTTATATTGGTGACAAAGGGGGAGGTCCCCCTTGAAATAAAATCCAGGCAGCATATCTCCTTATGCAGAAATATTAAACGAATGAATGAAGGTGCAATAGAACCAGGCGAAGTGAGGGACTAAGTAACATAAAAAATTTAAACTTCACCTTCTTCTGTTAGGAAACCAAAACTTACATTGCCCTGTAATTTTTTTTAGAGATACATTGAAGGACCATACTTTTTGAGATGTGCCCTCACCTTAGCCAGGTTGGTTCTAGTGTTGTTATAGCAAAATGTATTCATCAAGCCATCAGTCTCTAGGCCTTGTTTTGATATCCATTATGCTGACAAAAAAAAACCTCATGCACATTAACAAGCTTGTGTTTTGATAAATGAATAACCATTAATACTATCACTGCCTGATTTCCATGTTATAATTTGAGAAAAAAAAAAACAACATACAAACTTGTGTTTAGAAACTTAACAATAGAATGTAAATAGCAATTTATGTTTTAAGAACTGAATTGGTGATCTGGATATTTTAACTGCCTCTTGTAAACTATTCATAAAGTTAGCTTGAAACTGTATGTGAACTAGCTTTTTAGCTTATCTGTTTCGTGAATCATCCGGCAAATATATTCAGAAAAATATACAATTCACAGAAAGCAAATCCTAGGTACAATGTTATTTGAGATTCAACTTTAAAATGGAATTATGTAGGTCAGAAACATATGGGGCAAAGCTGTTATGGAATTCATGAGAAGCATTGTAAGGTCAAATTTGTTTTCTGCCAGACTCATATTTATGAAAATACTGAAAATAGCAGCAAAGCAGATGCTATTTAACCAATGCCTAAAATTACTACATATACATAGACAAATAATAAAATAAACCATAAATATGCAATAATATCAATAAGCTATTGTAATGAAGCTATATAAAGTGATTGGTTACATTATGAAAAAAAACCCTCCTTCTAAACAGGGATGCACTCACATCTGTTAATTCAGTTGGAAAGGATTTAGTTCAAATATCAACTATAAAGGACACATGTCTGATTTTATGCATCTTAGTGTGTTATGTATGAATAGTTATAGTAATGTTTTATCTGCAACAAAGAAATGAGGATAAACAGTAAATCTGAAGGCGTGTAAATATGTCATGTACATTGTACAGCAGTTGTTTTAAATGCGTTTAAAAATCTTTGAAAGTGACAATATTGTGAACTCTAAAAAAGTATAAAAAACAAAAACAGAACTTTAAAAAAAACAAATGAATATTGATAGTTGATTAAGCATGTTTACTAATTAAAATTTGTTACAATCTATTTTCTATTATTCTCTTTTAGAGTCATATAGCCAAAATAACTCATAAAAATTTCTACCTGAAAATAAAGTATTGCTTATGTTAAATGCAAATATGAATAATGGGAAATACAGGACACAATTTAAATAAGAGAACACCCATATATCAGGGGTCAAGCTAGACTTAAATTTTAGGGAGAAGTGGCTTCTCCTTTTGGTCAGAACAGGGAGAACTTGGTGCTAAACAAGGAGAAATGGGAGTTAAACAGAAGTGAGACAAAAACAATAAACATTATATATATATATATATATATATATATATATATATATATATATGCGAGTGCATCCATTTTTAGATGGAGGGCATTTCTCATAACTACTCACTTTCTTGCTTCATTACAAAAATCCATTAATAGGACTGCATATTTATGATTTGTCTACGTACTGGCAATAACGACATGCATTGGTTAAATAATATTTGATTCATTACTTTATATATTTTTCGTATTTTAAGTTTAATGAAGTGGTATATCATAAAAACATCGATGTCTGCAAATTACTATCTGTATATTGATGTTTAAGTTTTGAAACAGAATTTGGTATAATTTCATCATAACACAGTAGGCCCAACTTTATCAAATTAATCAAGCAGTCTTCTTCCTCTGGAAAAGGGTTAATGGTCAGTTAGCTATTAAAACTTGCATGTGAATGTGCAAGTATTTCTTTGTTGCCCTAAACTGATTGGTATCAACCCCAGGTAAATACATTTTGCCTTGGGTTACAACAGGGATAGAACTTTCTGGCCATAGGGAGGGATAATCTAGTCATTATACATCTGAAAAATCAGGGAAGATATTTGCGCTTTAAACAGACAAAGGCAAAGTTTACTTTTCTCAGGTGATTTTTTTTCCCACTTTCCTTGGTATTGTGATCCCTGATACACACACACACACACACAGGGATGTTGCAAATTGCAATCATTTTTTCTTATTGGCAAAAAAATATCAGTTGGTGATTTTTTTGGCAGTTTAACTTGTACATACAGGGGCCCTGAGTGGCTGAGTGGTCTAAAGGGCTGTCCCTTACGGATCACTGGATCACTGTCTGTGTGGGTTCCAAGAATGTGGATATGTGAGAAAGCTTGCCAGTAGCTCAGTAGCTTCTGGTGGGTCCGGTTTCTTCCTCCACCATTAATACTGGCCGCCATGAATAGCCTATCATGTGCTGAAAAATGGTGTTATGCCCAACAACAACAACAACTTGTACATAAATTCAATGGGATCAGTAAAGAAAGTCACAGACATATATTCAGACTTATACACAGACCTATATTCCCAATTAACCAATCCCTGGTATTAACTGACCCATATTAACTGACCTGTCTGCCCCAGGCAATGTTACATCATAATCCCCTACCCCAACTTTGGGCCTAAGTACAGTACACTAAGCTACATAACTCAACCATTCACCAGGCTATACCTACAAACTAGCCTATTAAACAGCTAGGAGTAAGTGAACCACAGCAATATTTTGACATTCAGAGATAATTGATTTCCTTTGAAGTACTGATTGCATGTATAAATACCAAGCAAATGGACAAATCTATCAGAATTAGTGCAATATTATCATGGGTAAAGTTAGAGTTGCATGTTCATCATCTCAGCCTAAGAGTAAATTAACAAAATTAACAGCATTTGGATTTAGTGCAAATTCATGGGACAACACAGTAGCAGATCCTGATGTTAATTTTGGCAGTCCAGCTCACTGACCTTTTACTTTTGCTGTCAATCCAGTCAATCCTGCTACTCTGCAGAGACTATGCAACAAGAAATATCAACACAAACAAGTTTTGCATAATTGAATAATTATTTCTCAAAAAGATTGAATCCAAAAGTACGCAGATTAGAACCTGCCATCAGGAAGTTTTTATATTTAAGCATCGTTTTCACTAATATTTTCCATTTTATTTACAGGTCCAATACCAATGAAATTTTCAAAAATGACATCCCATTTCTCTCTGTGGAGTGCATTATTTGCCTTCCCCTCCCAAGTGCCCCCATTTAATATTTTATACCACAGCTAAAGGTTACACTTGAGCCTCTGCAAATAATTCAAAGACACCACCTGTTACACACTGAGTGAAGCACTAGCAATTGATTGACAAATAAACCGGGCCTGCCCTGCCCCTTTTCAGTGATAATAATGCCTAAAAGGGGTATGCATTTGTTTGTTCAAATTTTGTCAAGATACCATACATATGATAACTATTTTCCACATTTTATATCACACAGTAATTTGTATTGTTTACTAGTGACTCCATAACAAAGGTACACGATAAAAGAGTGCCAACATATGAACACAATGATAAACAACCTCAATAAAAGGATGCAGATAAAACCAACCACACTGGTGTTATATAAGTTAAAGTAAACAATGTGTGTGGTATTCAATAATCCAAAACCAAGATCATTATTCTCATTCCAATTCTAACTAACTGTAACCTGTGATCAAACAAATTTACTTTCATGTTTTCAGATGAAATAATTATAATTATCTTTAACTGACTGCCGATTATTTTCCAAAGACAATGATATCACATACAACATTAGCATTTAGAGCAATTAACTCAGTAAATGTTAGTTGAACCATTTAAACATGTTAAAATTACAATTATTATTTCTTATTATTTGTAATATTTGGTCTTACATAGAAGAACGATTGGCTAAGTACTCAGAAAACTATTTTAAAAATGATGTTTCATGTTATTTACATTTTTCGCAGAGTGCATGTCAACATGCTTTTGTCCTGGGTGCTTTTGTGGTCACCTTAACTAAATGTAGTATATGCATGTAACAATGTTGGTTCAGTCAATAACCATTTTTTTCCCCCTGAATTGATATGATGGTCACTAATGCCTATATATGGTGGGAATGGCATCCAAGTTTGTGTGTCAAAAAAAAACTACAGCATTCAGTGAGATGTACATTGTGAAGCTAGCCATACAATGGGGGGGAGAGGATTTAATTAAAAAATGATATAAACGCTGTAGATGTCAGCAAAGTTTATATTTTTTACATTTGATAATTATTTTCTTTTCAGATGTAAAATAGTCATCAACATGTAATGATTTATTTTATAATATTATAGCTGTACTTCTTGTTGTCAATAAAGTAACAACTATCCTGTGTTTTTCAATTTTCATAGCCTATTTCATTAACAGACTTGGAAAAATATTCACTATTTATTATTCTGGAGACACTTTGAAAATTGGCGAAAAAATATTGCGGTTGGCGATTTTTTTTTTTTGCGACAACTTTTTAAAAGCCAGGGCCATTCCTGCATGCTCCAATTTGTTCTAAATGAGACTTTCTTTGCACAAGGAAAATGCATTATGTCTTCTGTTGTGAAGACAACAACGTAATGTCTTCCACATTTAATTTAGAAAACGAAATTGGTAATGTTTTCAAGCATTCATGCCAAGCACAACAGGACCTGGTGGCTAAAAAAAACTAAATGGATCCAACCATTAAATGGCCTAAAATGATGAATAAAAACTCAGGACAACCAACAGTTTGTCTGTTTGAAAATATTTATATTACCTTGTCACAGATGAGAATTGTACATAAATATATGATAATAACATGTCTATCTGTAATTTGCATACTGGAAACACAACCAGTATATCAACATACAAAAAAGTGCACCATCTACCTTCCAAACAAGGAAATATCAACAAGTTCATATGTGTATTAATATATATTGTATCACAATCTGTGTATCATGAATCACACCCATACTTATCATCAATAATGAAATCAGTGCATGGACATTACACCAGCTACCTCAACATGGCACAAAGTCAGTTGTGACAATAATCACAGAAATTAATGGGTGGATGCATGGTTTAACACCTGTCAATCTTCATCATGAGCAGTGTATCAAACTAAAACAACAAACAGATTAATTATCCATTAATGGAAATTCTGACCAATTACCACTTCTTAGCTGTTAAGATAGCAACTGGTCATAATTTTTATCCTCTAATGGATAAGTTATGATTGATTTTTAATGATCCATTAGCAAAATCACTAGCCAGGGACAGGAGATTAGCATTAATTTCAAGCCCTGCTAAAAATGTGTACCCAACTCCTAGGAGAAGACTTTGTTGGGTTTTTATTTTCCTGCTCCCTCTCCTTTTCTGCAAACATGGTGAGAGATGCCCTAAAATTGGTAGTAAAAAGCACACAAAGGTTTGGAAAGTTAAGAACTCCAGCAGAATTTCAGCTCTGGAATATTTTAACCCATTCTATCCTGACTACACCTCTGGTTGTAGACTCCCTTTGTATCTGGAATACACTTTCAGTCGTAGTTTCACTAGGTGTTTATGTAGGTCTAGAAACACTTGTCATACATCACAAATACTTGTGTACTTCTTCACAGACAATAGGAAATGGTTAAAGCACACAGAAAAAAAACCTGGTTAAAAACGAAACAGCTGATTTGAAAATCGATTGATAAAATGATGGACAAAAACTCAGATGTGAACATGGATATTGATAGTGAAGGTATTGACATTGAAGTTAAAGATTTTGATGATTATGAAGATAATATCGACTTAATTGATGGTTTAGATGTAAATGAAGTTGATGAAATAGATGGTGCATGACTGCATCCATTTTTCAACAGCGATTCGGACAATTACACTAATTTTGAAGGATTTAAATATGATTATGTCCGGGGTAATTTTTTTTCTCCTCGGTTGCATCCAGTATTCAAAATGACTGAAGAGCAAATGTTCAACACCCAGAAGAATACTGACCTAGTGATGATGTGGACTTCAAAATTTTGACAAAACTTTGAATGATTCAGTTTAAAGATTTCCAGGATTAATTTGTGGACAAGTTTTTTTTCTCGAGAAACTGCAGGCTGAAGTACATGTTCTAATCTGTGAGTTCAACAAATTGTTCCTAGTATTTAGTTGTGCAGATTTGGTAAAATTATTATAACGTTTGAACTAACAGTGCTGTAAACTTCAAATTTGGACCAAAATATTAGAAATAGAATTATCTTTATTTTATTCCATACTATTTGGAGAATTTCATTCATCTTCACGGAGAAAAGATTCACTGAAGTTCATGGTAATCTTTTTTATTTTTATTTTTTTTAAAGCCCTATTTCAAAATATAGTTGTGAGCTTGTACATAGTAAATTTTAACAAGACATATATCACTGTGTTGCAAATTTTATTACCTTTCCAGAGATACATAGTTTTATAGCTTTAAAAACTAAATAACAATGTTACAATGTTTTGTAAACATGGTGAAGGTCATCACAATTTCTTCTGCTGCTGCTGTGTGATGTTCCGATTTACTACAGTGTATTTAGAATTGCTTCTCAGGATAGAATGGGTTAAGCCATTGATGGAAGACCTGCAAGGTTTCAATGTTGAACACAATTTACCTTTATCAGCTGAATCCCATGCTAAACATGTGTTCTGACTCCTGACCTCAAAGATTGTTTCACAAATTTATGTCAAAATTAACAATTTTAAATCCCTATTTTTACTAACTGCGAGCCTGGATGGTTGGCAGCTATTGATGTTGTTCTAAAAATTAACAAAAATGCATTTTGAGAATTGGCCACCCCCACTCCATTTATGTCCAGAAATCATGCAGAGCTGCATTACAGAGATAGTTGAGACTTCAGTTTTATCATTCTTGGATGCATCTCCATTGAAAAATAGCTTGGTTTACTTGCAAAAACTGGTACTTCAATTTTTATGTCCTATACCTAGTAAGGGCAAACAACTAGAAAGGGGTGGTGCAGTCCTACAACATAAGCCCCATCACCCTGCTATTTTTCTTCTGGGTGGATAATGGGTCTTACTGCCTGACTAGTGGCGCTGTGAAGCATGTTTTTATGTCAATTAACAGGGTAATGAAAGTAAAATTTTCAAGAATATCACACACAACCCGCAACCAATAACACCTTTCAACAAAGTAAAGTTACAATGTTTTGGTCAGATTTTACATACACTGATGTCTTTTCTCCAATAAATTCAATTTCTCACCAAAGAAATGGACCTGATTTCAAGTTTTGTTGGCCTACATCTCAGTTGGCTGCAAAGCAATGAAAGCTGGGAATGCCGAAATCTGGTTAGGTTGAAATATTTTTTAACGAAATGGATAAAAAATATATTATGCCTAATGAAACTATAAACAATGTTTCATTTCATTCAAGAAACATATCTGCCACATGAACCTACTGAAACATACTTCAGCTTCAGCATACTTCAATTAGCGTTGCATTGCAACAAATTAAAATGTATGTCAATGGAACATGAAAATGTGTCCATTTGCTATCGTCATAGTTTGATTCCACCAGGATAAATATAAATTAGTGGATGAGTGTCCATATAAGCTGCCAAGTGTGTGAGATTTTCCTGAAACTTTGATTACTCTTTCCTATATCGAAATTGGCTATGTAAGCCGTTATTAGGGTAAGTAAGACAAAGCACCAAAACAAAAACATGTGCTATGCCTTACATTGTTGGACTATGTGGGGCCCTACATTTCCATAGTTTGTTCAAAATTCTTTTTTCTTAACAGCACGCAATCAGGCCTAGTGACTTTAAGTACAATTTCTGATTTATGTTTTATAAATCTTGGATGCATCTCCATTTCAAACTACCCGGGTTTCCTGGCAAAAAGTGATAGTAACTATTCATTACACAATACAGTACTGGGTATAGGAAATGCCAAAACCTTGTCTGTTAAAGACGACAAAGACGATTCTTGATAAGTAAATACAAGCGTGGGGTCGACGAAAAACAATCTATATTGTCGTTATAAGCAAAATATGCACGATCCCTCCGTAGCCACCCACCCCTTCAACACAACAATACTCACAATTATCAAGCAACTGTAGCAAGTCTGAGCAAATGTCACACATTTTTACTGCGTGAGATTGTGATCCGGCTGCCAATATCCGTTTATGTGAGCAAGTTTTATACAGAATATCAATATGATTTTAAGAAGAGACGTCGATTATGGTGAATCATTGAGATTCTTTCTTTTCGTTACCCGCCATATTGGCTTTATCGGACTCATCCGGAATCCGGTTTTGGCCGGAAAAATTAAGTGAAATAAAATTGCATTTATCTATTGTAGACTCGAAACAATTAAAAAAATACGAATCAAAAAGTTAATATAGTACATAATTTTGTCTGGTACAAATTTCAAAACTTATATGCTCCGTGACCTGACTTCCTTCAAACAAGTTGAGTTTCACAAAAAAGAAGAAAAAATTATGACAAAGAATGGAATAATCTACAGTCGGCTTTACGAGGTCCATATACTGCATATGTGAATATAAGTACATCAATTTAGTGACGAGTTGCCGAGAATAATTTTTTTAATGGTTTGTAGAAATGACGGCAAATTAAATTTTTTTTTAGCAACATTTAAGTAACAATATATCAATATCACAATTTATAATCAGCAGTTGCATGTGGAAATAGGGTTCCGTACGGACAAGCCCATAGGTAAACATGCGGATGACATTTCGGAGAAGAGATGAAATCCAATGTCAGATTTGTCCATAAATTCAGATGTTTGAGGCACTTTGTGGACAAAGACAGATTCTATGATACACTTCTTGAGCCTGTCATTGGTATTTAGATACAAAACATCTTTATTCTGAAAACTGAAAATATAATGTTAACTTAATGACTATTATGGGCTGGCTCGATGGTGAAAACGGAGGGGCTGGGGTGGGGCTACATACTTGGGAAATGTAATGTTGACATTATCAGACATTATCAAAACAAAGAATTTGATTACTTTCCGAATACAGGCCCATGTTGTCCAAAGAAAAAGGCAGAAGTGTTTAAATACACATACTCTGACATATACATACAAATATAACACCACACACACATACACACACACGCACAAACAAACCTTACATAAGGTTAGGCGGTGTTTATAGATACAATACAATATCCTGGCATACAGATACAAAGAGAGAAATGTTAACGTAGGTTTAAACTTTTTGATTGTGAACAACATTGATATATGCAAAGAAACATACACTTGCACACACATATACACATATACACAATACATACATCAAACACATAATTTTGTATCAAAGATTATTATCTCTCTTTCATATAGCGATCTGTGTGACCCTAAAATGGGACTTTGCAACTTTCTTAGCAGTAGTTACACCACCTGGGTCAGTTTAAGACCAAACAGTCGAAACAAACATTGGGAGTTCATCCGGGATTTACATTATTATCTTTAAACTTTAAACTGACCTACTTTCGGAATATTTGTTATCCCTTGTAAAAATGTTAATATCACATATTTGAGACATCTTTAGTGAAACCAGCGAGCATCATAATGTATTTCTTATTTCAATATTAGAATGGATAGTGTGCATGAAAAATACGTATGGTTTCCGCTAGCCAGACATCACGCCATTTAAAAAAGCATCCTTATAAAACGAAAAAAAAAATAGTTGGGATAAGAGTGCATTCGGTTTGATTAGTATGGCTCTATCTGATTTGATAGAAACTTTTAAAAGAATCATAGTTTTAAAAAATTAAATTGGATTTATCACAATCTCCAGCTTCAAAAAATTCAGAAAGAAGAAAAAGAAATGCAGAGAGAGAGAGAGAGAGAGAGAGAGAGAGAGAGAGAGAGAGAGAGAGAGAGAGAGAGAGAGAGAGAGAGAGAGAGAGAGAGAGAGAGAGAGAGAGAAAGAGAGAGAGAATTAGACAGACAGACTGAGAGACAGACAGACAGACAGAAAGACAGAGACAGAGACAGCGATTAATTAAACGAATTTGAACTGGCACGCAGAGTGTCGAAGGGTTCTTTATGGCTTAATAATGATTATACCAAGCGTATCATTATTAAAATATTAAGAAACATGTTGCTTCTCAGAATCTTTCGTTGTTGGGTACTTTGCCATTGTCTGAGTGATTTTTTTTTTAAAGGATTATTGTTCAGGGAGCAAAGTGCATGTTTATTAATGCTCCTCTTCACAGTATCCTTTGGCATCAGACATTAGTCTCCGGACCCGAAATTTCAAAGCAGTGTCTGCTTTGCCCATCGAGGCTTTAGATTTATTACTTGGAAATAACCTAGCGGGAGATCAGGTCGTGGCTAATCCACTTGTAACTGACAAGCCTTGTTTGGATAATAAAAACGTTGATCCTTTTGATATTGAAATCACTATTTTATACTTGTGCAGTTACCAGAGCTATAACAAAAATTGTTATTGAGATTGATGTTGCGAAAACCATAATTTAAAAAATAAATTCAGTATTTGCTAAAAGGGTGACTTCATAAAACCGAGGATAATTACTTAGAGTTCATAATGTAATTTTGTGCATACACAAGAAAATACTTTTTGTATGTGTACTGATTATAAAAAGTGAACAGTGTCACAAGAACAAATTCATTTCCATAACAAAAATCGATGGCTGCTTTGACATGATTGGAAACACGAAACACGTCACAAAGTTTGACCTTTTGAATTGATTCTGGCAAAGTCCACTCATATAAAGAGCAAAACAAATTTCGGTATCTGCAATTCTAGATGCCGTTTGGTATGAAAAAAGTCTTTGTCAACATTCACTGAATATGATAATATCTGGTCTTGATAATTATGACGCTAACATCGATGACATGATCATCTACAATGACACCTGAAAAGATCATTTGTAAACATTTGGAAATTCGTTGATCAACTCTGTGTTGCAAATTTAATAATTAATTAGATTAAGGGTGAATTTTGTCGTTCTTTTCTTACATTTTTAGGACATTTTGTGGGATAAGGTCATGTTAAACCTGCAGAAATTAAGCCTAAGGCTATCTTTGAATTTCCTGTGCCTGTTAGTAAAATGCAACACATATGTTTGGGTATGGCTGGATATTATAAAAATTTCACTCAGTTTTGTTCCATAATTGCTGACCCCTGGCCAATTTTTGGACTAAATAATGCAAGGTTCCTTGGTTTCATAAATGTGAAGAGGTTTTGGATAAATTAAAATGCCATCATTAACAGTGTACCAATTCTTTCAGTTCCAACTTTTAATCAAGGATTTAAAATGTCTATTGCTTTTGGTGGAGTATGAGTAAAAAAAAAATAATAAGAATTGTGTCTATCGTCCAGTATGCAGTTTTTCTTTTTTAAAAAGTAAGCAATCATCAAAGAAATTATTCCAAGAAGGTCGGGTTTGATATTGGCTTTGCAACACCCTGAAGTGTATTTGATTTAGATCCAACCCGAGTATTGTATTTATTGATCACAACATATTTACCTTCATTAACAAAATGAAAAACAAAAAGTCAGAGATAGTTAAGGTCGAGCTTGATGTTGCAATAAAGCAGCATTGACATTAGGTACAACAAATGAAAGACAGTGTGATTGTAGACGCACTTTCAAGTGTGTAGAATTACTATACTGCTTGGTGTAAATTCCAAGCCATGCAAAAGACACATTTCAATGTAATTTTAATTACTCTAGAATTATATGTATATTTGACTAGCCTGTCAAGAAACCTTTATTATGTAAATTCTTTTCTTTCTTGATGGGGAGAGATATGTGCCGAATTTTGTCCATGATTGATGATAGAGTTTTGTGCGTAAACGACTTTTCTCGTGTTTTTATGTCATAGATAATTTTACTGGGATTTGAGTTCATGACCGAACCTTGAATGTGACCTTAATAGGTGTTGAATCGATGTTGTTTACAGTCTGGAGTAACTCCATTTAGATGATTAAATTGTTTCAGTAAAATGTTAGGTCAAGTAGGTTGTCTATAATATTTAAATTTACATTATTATCCAGCCTTCTTTTAATTTCATTCTCTAAAAGTATTTACTGTTTTGTTCAGATACAGTTTGATAAAAATCATTTATTTAAAAATGATTATGCATTTAAGTCACAATGTGCTCATTAACTTTTCGACTACAACACTTTTCTATTATTGAGGTGTCATTCAAAGATATTACGGAGTATATCATTGTGATACATCAAGATTATTGGTACATCGAACATTCAATACTATTGGAACATCAGCACATCCAATATATGAATTCATTAGGGACACCTTTGTAATTTATTTTGAACTCTATAATTTTTGACTTGTGATAGATCTTGTATGATTATTTGAGATTAAATTTAAATTACTGTGAAGTCATTATAAATTTGTTCTTTGTATTACAGAGGAATTGATATTGGCTTTGCAACACCCTGAAGTGTATTTTAGTTAAATCCTTCCCCGATTATTGTATTTATTGATCACAACATATTTACCTTCATTAAAACATTCTTTGTTGAATTTTATTAAACTTATTGGTTTTGCATTTTATGTTGCTTTATTTAAAGACCATAGAGTCGCAATGCAGCTTTGACGATATAGTTAAGGGGTATAATGACCATTCAACTTTAAAGATCAGGTTGGAGGAAGTTAAAAGGTTATGAGTTTTCCAACGCCATTCACACTAGCTACCGGAAGCAGTATGAATGCGATCCCGATGCTCCTTAACTACTTAGGAACTAAAATATTCATTTGAGCTAGCACTCTGTCCGAGACGGGGGTTTTCCCAAAAATATTTTTGCGAGCATATGGAAGCATACTATTATTTTCGAGAACGATGTGTCTACATATTATGAAATGTCCATTTCCACATGAATTTGCTAAAGAAATCTTAGCATAATGCCGTCATATGTAACTTTGCCATGTCGTTTGGCAACATTATTCAAAACTTTCGTAGAAATTACCATGAATAAGATAAGAAGATAAGAATTCTTTATTTCAGACTGCATAGTCCATACATCTAAATTAAAGTACTGATATAGAGTAAAACATTGTAAACATAAAAGAACATATATACATACATACAAATATATATATATATATATATATATATATATATATATATATATATATATATATATATATATATATATATATATATATATATATATATATACAGATATATCCATAAACATATACATACACAAACATATACATATAAATATATATATATGTATATATATATATATATATATATATATATATATATATATATATATATATATATATATATATATATATATACGAGTCATTACCAACAATATCTTTACTGAATCTATTAATTTTAGATGCAGTCCAGATATTTACATTCTTCACAACAACAAAATGTTGTTCTTCAGACCCAACGCATGACTAAGATCATTGATGCAAGTAAAGCCTTTGCCATGTATTTACTATATTATCAACATTGTCATCAGCATACTAGAAATGTCAATCACGGATTTAGACACAATGATATCATTAATACTGAGCGAGTAACATTTATCTGCATTTGCGAGCGCAAACATTGAACTCTGTAAGCGTGCTGTATTGGTGAAGTCAACACAAATTAAGAGGTTCTTTATCAAATTTGTTTTAATAATGTATGATATTGTGCCAGGCTTCACATATCAGTAGCATTTAAAAAATGGAGCTTCAGCAGTGAGATGAGCAGTTTAACAAATTATGCAGACAAGATCAAGGTTACTCCTGTTGCGATGGAGTCTGTTAAGGAAATCGTCAAGTAACATGCGACAACAAAAGAAGCTAGGCGTGTGATGACAAGAACAGCAAAAACTACTGCCTATGCGCGGTAAAGAAGTCATGAATTACCTTGATAAAGGAGCATCGAGATCAGCAAAGTCCACATCACCGCCTAATTTGTCAAATATGGCAGGCGCAAACAGATGTTTAAACATGCAGTAAAGATTTCACCCACAGCATTTTAAGCTCTTTGATGCGGCACCAATCGAGGCATCAACAAATGAGTAACAACTATGTCGATTCACATCAGATGAATGAACTTGCTACAAGAATAATTAATACGCGAAATGAGGATGTATTCTTCCTTACTTTCTCATAAAGCTTTTCTTGAAGTCACAATTCATTTCAAACAGTTGTTGCTCTACCCCGCAAGTTTTCACGCTAAGACAAAATTGGCACTCAAAAACAATAGATGAAGCATATTTAAGACATCGTGATATCAAATGAATAATTAGACGTTTGAGGACATTAGCATCTATCTTCATGCTGACAGCATTAGCATTAATATATTTTCGAGGATTTGCCAAATCAGCAGACGTCCATCAACATATATGTTATGGTACTAGGATACAATCATTGAAGCAGTTAGCATAAAAGGCAAACAGTGGTGCGCTGATATGACTGATGATCATGCTACTAACGCTGCTGTTAGCACACATTCTATGCATCTTTGTTGATGTAGAAGATTATCATTACAGTGTTGGCCTTGCAGTGATACTCGCAGCCTGCAGCAATAAAGCGTGCATGATGTTATCACTATGTTCCACTTTTTGTTTTCTTGCCTAGACAATGATGCAGATTTAGGGGCGTTAAGCATTCTCTGGTTTTGGCAAAGTCTGATCCTACTACGTACATGCATAGTCTGGCTTAATGTTTGCAAACTATCTGCTTGGATACCAAATATAACGACTTCTCTTTGCCTTTCACTAGAATTGGACAATATTTATTTTGAGCAACAAAGCGTCTACACTTCCATACAGAGAGTTAGCAAGACATGTACTTATAGTTTTTCAGCGCACCGCAAGAGATACAGATCAAGTGTTCGGCAGCTAGATATTGACAACGTAATTTTGTGGACGCCAATGTAATTTTAAGCAACTCAGTAAATATTATTCGATAGCGTACATTATACTTGGAAAACGATACAATCATGTTTATACAGGAACACATTTACGGAGGAATTCGCAAACCTGTATATTATTTCTCGCATAAACGTTTCTAAGCATTGCAAAAAGATTCCACGGCAGTCAAGTGGATTCTCTATCATGCTATGACGGCAAATTATCATGCTTATTCAGTAATTTCTGCTGACAGATCTCTTACATTAGATGCTCTTTGTGGCAGGATGAAGGTGATTGTTTTAAGGAAACTGATTTCAAATAATTATCCAAAGATATAATACGGCTACACTCCAATGAAAGTTATTTTGACGCCACCACAGCAGCAATCACGTGCAACAGTACATAAAAGTGTATCGGCGTGTACAGTTAACTTGGAAATAACGAACTTAAAAAATAAAATATAAATATAAAAAATTACCGTAAGTAAACACTATGACAGAGGCCTAACTTAAGCGTTCTCAGCCAAAACAATATTTTACATGGGTGGCGCGCTTTACCAGCAATCCTATTTCTCGCTGCATCGCCGTTAAAATATTAATATTACTTAGTAAGTTAAGAATATCATCAGCCTCATCTGGCGCTATGGAAAAGGCAACATGCGGCAGATGACTTGGAAGCAAAACGATTTTTTTTCCTAACCATCTTACATTGAAATATAGTATCAGAAAGTTAATCTCTCTCTCTCTCTCTCTCTCTCTCTCTCTCTCTCTCTCTCTCTCTCTCTCTCTCTCTCTCTCTCTCTGAAGAGTAAAATAAGAAAAGTGCGCATTGTCAATACGATTATCATCAAAACAGTTATCTTCTGGCAATGAAAAAGTCGTAATAATAAAATGCCAATATGCAAAGTAAAACAGTTAAAACAAACGAGGTGCAGCAGATAATGGTATTGTAACGAGGAATCCCCATTGACATCAATTTTTCGTTTCGTTATTTAATATCTTCTTTCGTTCAAGTTTATATTGTGATTTTGAATACTTGGCGGGTTTTGTATTTTGTAGTGACATCTATTGTCTTAGTTTTGGGTCACGTGATTCCTCCTGTGCGCTAGTGTATATATATATATATATATATATATATATATATATATATATATATATATATATATATATATATATATATATATATACCAACTGTGGCTGATATGGCGGTGTGTTAGGAAGCGGCGTAGAGTGAAGACGTCCCCTGCAGTGCAGCAGCATAACCACCCCGACAGAGCAAGCAAACTTTGTCGTATAAGGTTGGGTAGAAGAGAGCCAGGCCAGGAATCTAAAAATGGTAGGGACAATGTCTTTCATCGACCAACAGCAAGGCGCTACAAGGTTTGACCAAGCATACGCAGAGGGATTGCGATAATACATGTTTCGACTGAGGATAACTATTCATTCTCTCTCTCTCTCTCTCTCTCTCTCTCTCTCTCTCTCTCTCTCTCTCTCTCTCTCTCTCTCTCTCTCTCTCTCTCTCTCTCTCTCTCAAGCGGATAACGACTCGACTCTGCTACCAGTCGGCGACCAGAAGAACGAAAAATCTGCGACCCTGTTGGTGACTGCGACCGAGACAGCGACACAGTTGGCGACTAGAGGAAGGCCAGTCGACGACTCTGTGACTAGTCGGCGACCATGTGAGAAGTCGGCGACCAGAAGAAGGCCCAGTCTTTGACAGAGACTGCTACAGTCGGCGACCAGAGGAAGACCAGTCGGCGACCCTGCCATAAGTCTGAGATCCAGTCGATGACTGCGACCGAGACAGCGACACAGTCGTTGACTGAGACAAAGTCTGCGACCGAGACAACTTCACAGTCGGCGACTGAGACCAATACCGCGACAAGTCTGCAACCAGTCAGCGACCCTGTGACAAGTCGGCGATCAGTCGGCAACCGAGACTACGACAGTCTGCGACTTTGCGGCAAGTCTGCAACTGCCACCAGTTGACGACCCTGCGACTAGTTTCTGACCAAGACGGCGACACCCAATAAGCCAGGAATAAGACAGTATATCCGCTGTGGTAGATATCTCACACTCTAGAGTGCCAGTCATCAGACAGATTTAGCGGGATAATACTCCTAATACAAAACTTATCATAAAGAACCCAGGCTAGCGAGTCTCGGGGAAGTGTAGCCGAGGGAGTAGTTCCGCTACAGTATCATACCTGATTTGTCGGAAACTCAACTTCTAATATTCCTTGCTGCTGGTACTGCTAGTGCAGTGATGCTATGACTTCTTAGCACACGTTTTGGTCGTGGAATCAACTGTATAAAGGAGTTTCAAGATTGCAATATTCACAAAGCCACTGAACAATTTTGACAATGAAAGAGCGCTTAAAGACATAAAATTGGCTACGTTTTATCCCAAGTTAGGAATACCCACAAACATCAGAGCCAAAGAATGTTGCATTGTAAATATCAAAATTATTTTGATGGTTGAAATTGAGCTGAAATTGGCAGCAGGCCACAATGTAGTGTTACAGAATATTTCGATTCCAGTTATTTGTCACTGTGTCATGTCATCAACATGTACGCTGAACACGATGTTACGACTATGTAGTTTAATTACTTGTGTCAAAATTTGAATTCTTTTTATTTGTTTTGTATCATTATATTTTATGATGATTATGTTCACGGGACCTAATGTTTTTTTGAAGAAAAAAAAACATTGTGTTTATTTGGAGCGTAAATACGACTCGCGGCTTGCATAAGCATTAGTTTAGATTGCCAAACAACTGCCTTAAACGATTGGCTGTGACCAAGAACATATGTGTTAAAATTGTGTACTACGATTGTGAGATGATGAAATAACCACTTGTTTTTTGGTGAAGTGACGTCTTAGTTTAGTTTAAAAACACTTAGGTCCTTGTTGAATAGTCAGTCGAATATCATCTCTCTTAGGTGCCGTAGACAGTTGTTCATATACCTTGAGAAGAAGGTATTATATTTCTTATGCTGGAAAGAGTTTATTTTCTTTACATCTTCAGAGCACGAGATGTGTTTTGTTATAAATGACAGCTTTAAGAATTCGTCTACTTTCTAAATAATAATATTTTTCCCTGTAGAACTACACAAGTTGTTTAGGAAAAAATATATTCAGTGAAATTCAGTCTAAATTGTTACAGTACAGTGTAAGTTGTGTTTCAACATGAAATTCTGGACATTTTGTGAAGACTTCGTCTGACGTCATCATCGTCCATTTTGGAACCAACTTGAGATTCAAACTAACTTCATTTAGAACTGTTTATTGATATGACATATATTTTCACAACTCTAGGATAAATGTTTGGATTTTCTTCACAGACCGTAAGTCCTATTTAATATTTTTCACCTTTTTACTCTGTTTTCAAGGAAGTAAATTATTTTTTTAAAAACTTATAAAGCTTGTTGTCTTCACTCTTTTTCTTTTGCTACTTTGAACGAGCCGATATGTAACAACGACATTGAAAATGCTAGATATAAAACAGCTTGGTAGTGCTTACCATGCCGTCTTGAAAACAACAACAAAAGAAAACTTCATCTCAAACTAATAACGGTTGTTTTAATAAAAATCCTGTCTCTGACCTGCAGATAGCCTTGTTGAGTATTTTAATTTCTTAGAAATTCAGAAAAATCAGAATCGTATTGCATCATGTCGCTAGCAAGAAAGGCATCGAAGAACTCATAACATTTAACTTCCTGCAATCTGGTTAAGTTATGCTTACATCGGAAGTTGAGGTAATTACGTGATCTGTTAGAAAGGTCTGTATGTCCCCAATGCTTCGTCACAGCTAATATCAAGGCATAGTGTCCAACCCCGAATGACACCATACTAGATATGTGTGATAGCTTGCCATCAATGGAAATAATTCTAAGTGCCTTATTTCATCAATTAAGGGAGGTAACTCATGTGTGTTAATATTTTAATGAAGCCGGCGAATAAACGAGTCTGACAGGCTGATAATAACCATAGTTAAGTACATAAATGAGAGGAAGTCTGAAAACACCGTCGTTTGTTTAAGTTTATTATGAGCTCTTGACAAAGCATGATTTTAACAATGCTTTGCAGACTCCGACCAAGAAGACTTGATCAGGGCAATCATCATTGTTCAAACTTGCAAAAGGTCTTCAAAAAACAAAATCCTTCGGAATATGTCTGACATATCACTAAATCCTCATGTGAGGTCGAGCTTGCTAGCAAATGAAAACAAGTGTTTGCAGCTTATCATTTCTGTAAGACAGTTTACATATTAAAAAAGTTTCATGATCTTTACAATGTATACATTTACGGATACACTCTGCACCATTATGCTTTTAACGACTGTCAAAAGACAATCAAATAAGGACTTAGGTCCATAATGAATTGTTTGCATTCGGGCATGTGGATGCAATACAGCTGTTTCTTTGAATGGCATGGAAGTACATCTAAGACTAAATCAAAGTAGTACTGTAATC
Organism: Potamilus streckersoni; assembly: GCA_016746295.1. Classification (NCBI taxonomy): domain Eukaryota; kingdom Metazoa; phylum Mollusca; class Bivalvia; order Unionida; family Unionidae; genus Potamilus; species Potamilus streckersoni. The sequence continues at coordinate 4,014,272 of JAEAOA010001763.1, forward strand.
CATTGGGTGGCTAATGAGCACAAAACTATTACTGAATAAGACGTGTGACATATGGAAGTCCTACTTAATGTAGGAAACGCTATTCGTCAAGCTTTGTGCAGAATGAAACCCCAAGCATCCTCTACGACAAGTGAAAGGTAAACACCTCACCACTGCAACTGGATTGCGGTCACATGTTCAAAGGTTATGTCTTCCAAGGTTAACTACCTTAAGGTCTCACTGGATAGTTTCGTATTTTGACACCCCCCTAATTTTTAAGGTAGAAGGCATGAGCCTGATTATCACAACCCTAGCATTTATAAACTCACACATAAGCTAAATCTGTAATGTGGTTTACATTTACTTTGAGTTAGGCTTGTAAATGGGTTGCCTTGTTGGTGACTGCCTGTCACAGTTAGACTAGCACTGGAGATCAAATGCGTAACGTAGTCTGCAAATGTGCATCCGACTTGGCTTACGTATTTACATGTGTCTGCTTCAGAGGTAAATATCTAAAAATCTACATGGTTGAGGGGTGATGAAAAGTATGTTAATTTGTTATAGTACTAGTGAACTTTCAAGATCAATAAGGTACATACTGACTCTGTGAGCCTGCTTCTCACAGGAACAGGTTGAAAATAGCTCTTTTCTGTCAAAAATGAATGTAAAAAAGAGGGGTTGGTGGTAGTATAGGTTCAGTATCAAAACCACCAGTTGCATAAGGAATTAACCTTAATACCTTAGTCAGAATCTTACAAGCATCCTTTCAACAAAAATCATTAGTTAGTTTTTATTTCTATCTTTATTGTAAAATTATGATCATTTTTCTGCAATAGGTCATTGTCGGATGAAAATTTGGCAAAACAACTGTCCGGTGAGACCTAAGCACTTTTCTGTTGGTTTATTTCTTGTGCTTTGTTTGTTTGTTTTGGGTTTGTTGTTATATCGGTATCATCAGTAATCATGTTCTCCACAGAATTATTGATCAAAATCCTTTCGAGTTCCAACATTTCAGAGAAAAGTCAATCAACATAGCCGGTATTCTTGTATGCAGAAAATGACAACGCTCTGGAAATAAACAGTGTAAGGGAAGTGATCCTTGACTATTAGAACAAACCATGCATGACGATGTCATGAAAATCGGCAAAGATGGTGTTTTATATCCAGAACAAAAAAATCATAGACATTAAATGAAGAAAAAAATATAAACAGTCGTTGTGTCACCATGGCAAAAACAAGAACAACACTTAGTCTATTGAGAATCATATCCCTGACCAGAGAGTATCATTATGGTTGTCAATTTTCTCATTCTAGTGAAGTAGTACGAGACAAAATGTTTTATGAAGGGTCATGAAGAAAATTAATATTAGTCTCTGCAAGAAGAGTGGAAGCTCAACTCAGACAAGAAAATCTTTAAAGGGTGGAAAAAGACTCGAGTTACCATTCTTTACCTACACCTATAACGTTGGAGACAGACACCATCGAAACAATGCGGCAACAAAGAACCAAGACTGCATATTCATCAACTTTTTTGATAGCTCTTTTAAATGATAATGTCTAGTGTGAACTCAATGCTTATGATTTCCTGTGAAAAAAAAATCTGAGAATTTTATTACTTTCTGACATACACTTTGTATACAGCTTCACTGAAACTCAAAATGAGCTTCCTTGTGGAGCACCTGAAGACGCTCAAACATGTCATCAACAAAGAGACGACAGTCATTGCCCAGAAACACAATTTGTAGCTGTCTACTTTCCAGCGACCACAGAGATGAACATGTTTTATTCCTATGAATTTTTCCACATTAAGATTATATCATCGACTTTATGAGAAGACTTACTGAATCAACTCAATTAAATAATAGGAGATTACAAGGATCAGATTCAACACTTCAGTCGAGATGTGGACTGTAGCAATATAAAGGATATGAGACATGAATAAGGAGCAGGTCAAGACCAATGTAAATTATGACCTTGTCTTCTGCAGTAAAAGCATTTCTTTCTCGAGTTGGCATATCAAAAGATTTTAGAAATACAAAAATATAGTTTAAAAATTGCCTCTTGTATGCGTTTTGTCTGATGTTTTTGCAAAACATGGGGTATATATTGAAAACCTTTAGTTTTATGCACAGAAAGTTAAAAGCTAGGTTGAAACTCATGGTTGGGGGTGGGTAATCGAATTTATAAAAAAAATAACTAGTGGAATACCCTGTAGTGTCAATAGTAGTGACGTGCAGGATTGTTTTATGTATTTCATATATCTGCTAGTTTACCAAATTATATCAGTTTTTATGCTTGTATACATTTTGCTGGAGAGACCACCAATTTATGACGATCTTAAAGTAAATGAAATTTATTTATTTAATGAGAAATTGGAGAAAAAATTCCAATTTCTATATCAGGAAGATGATTGGACCTTGCAAGAAATTGTAATGCTTATAAAAAATGAAATCTTCTTGCCTTTATAACCGATAGTTGTTTGGAAAATATTTAAATTCAGATACATATGATGGCGATAATATTTCTCTACCATTACAAATACTGGTGCCACCATAGTGATCCATGTCGTAGTACCTACCGAGTCAGACCACTTTGGTGGCCTAAGTGATTAGAGCATCCATCTCAGATGCGGGAGATTGTGAGTTCGAACCCAGGCTGAGTCATACTTTTAAAAAATGCTACTAGCATCTGCCTCACTTGGCGGTCAATATTAAGAGATTCTTGTGAAGTCTAGTCGGACTGGTGTGTGGATAATATGATTGAGTGGGATATGAAGCCCCGGTGCTAGATATCACTAAAGACTGCCACACAGACATCATAGCCATATAATTGAAAAATTGTTAAAGCTACATTAAAAATTCAATATTCTCTCTCTCTTTTTTTCTTATGTTTTATTATCATATGCACCATTTTTTTTTTAACCCACTACATAGATGCCTGGGTCACAATCTGATGAAACTAGCGTGCTAGTTTGTAATTTTAAACCATACAAACAAAACTGTATTGTCAAATATTTGTTTGTTAGGTATACATTTTGTAATGTCCATCTTACTACTTCTTTAAAACCATGGATGTTAAATTTCAAGTGTTATCTAGTACAGAGTACTTATAAGTATACTAGTGTGTATGTGGCTGGGGTACATGCTAGAATGTAAGCTGTTATTGTCTTTCACCACTTTCCGCTATGCTTTTAAATCAAAGAGCCACCATTCCATGCAATCCTTCTGGATAGACAATGATTTTTTTCGCACAATTAAAAAAGGAACACAAGACAAATTAATTATGTATGATTATCTACCACAATGGTAATGTTTGAATTTTAGAATACTGGTTTTAACTGTAAAATCTGGAAGACACAAATTTATAGAATAAAGGTCTAAGTAACACATAAGACTATTTGAAAGCTTCTTCACAACACTCATTTGGCAAGCACACATTGAGAATAAAGTTATCATTTTACTACAAGATTATCATAGCTTTTAAAACTGTCTTTAGTGAATGGAACCTTTAATATATTTCTATGAACACTTTTACCTGTGAAAAAATGCACACACCTGACTAGAGGTTCATCCAAGCATGTGACTGTTGAAAAAGTCTTTCAACTGCATCAAAAATTTAAAAAAATGTATTCCACATATATAGACAAATATCACAAAATAAAGACTAAACAAATGCTATTTAAATGAATGTACCAATACACAAACAACCATGACAAACATAATTTCTCATGTAAATAATACATACCACTTAAAAACAATGTTTTCAATTTAAAAACGCCCCCATTTATATCAACATAAATATGCAGATTTTAGCAATAGCATCTGTAATAATATTAGCAGAGTCTTTAGAAAGCATGTTTGGGACAAGTGTTGCTCTCACACAAAGTAAAGATGTTTATTAAATTTTTGGAATCAATGTTTCTTGTTTGATTGTTGGAGTTTAATTTCTTAGTCTATGATTGATAAATATTGCCCATTTCAAAGGCTTATGTATAATATCCTTTGTTACAACATTTAAAACTTTGTACAACTGGTTACAGTGTTTGATTTATCAGGTCTATGTTACATAATGAGATCCATGATAACATTTCATCATATGATGTACTGAAGAAAGATAAAAAAGCAGTTTTTGAATAAGTGTTGGGAAATAAAAGTATGATAATCACATATCATTCATAATTGTTAAATAACCAAGGACCAACAAAGATACCATTAATCACAGGCATGATAATTACACCTCATTCATAATTTGCACTTTAAAATCATTGCTGGATCACTGCATTGAAGTATGAAAATAAATGCTATTGCTTTGTACTTCTTTAACTAAATAGTTTAGAAATATTCCTTAACTATCATTCTATACCTCTGCTAACTAAAAACATCTAAAACCAAATCTTTCTCATGTTTATTCTGAATTCTGACTTCTGAAAATGGCTGAAAATTTGCTGGTGAGAAAGAGAAAAAACAGTCTCCTTTAGATACAAAGCATCAAATAATATGAACAGAAAAAGGGCATTCATTAAAACTGAGTCTGAAATAAATGTATTATCTGCAAGGAACATGATTTACCATGCATGTCATGATGTTTCCACAGATTGTGTAGCAAACTGTTTTGTTAAGGCCGAGTTTAGCAAGAACACATCATTACCAGTGATCATGAAGGAGATGATCTTCACATTGCTAATGTGCATGACATGTTATTCTTACTTGGGTCTGGTCATAAGGAAGTTGATTTCTTGGATTATGTTAATTCTGACAGTGACACTGTTAGATCTGTGATACCAACAACTAAGGATATTTTTTGTGAAATAAGTGATTATCTGGAAGCAAACAGGCATACCTTTTCTGCTTAATATTATTATCTTTTGGAGTGGCACAGAAACAAGAGAAGGAGGTCTGCTTTATTCTTATGATTCCTGGAAATCTGATTAAATCGATTCAGAGCAATCTTAATTTTTCACCATTGTCTATATAATGTCCTTTTTACCAGATTTAATTGTTGCCATGATCTGATTCTTCACATGGAATTATTGTGCTTTTCCCTTCGGCCTGAAAGAAAGTTAATATGCTGTATATTCAATGCATTCTTTTAACAGTATATATATATATATATATATATATATATATATATATATATATATATATATATATATATATATATATATATATATATATATATATATATATATAAACTGACTCCGAAAAAAAACTAGTAATAACTAGCCTAAGCGCTTTCGACTCTTAATGAGTCTTTTTCAAAGGCAAATACAAAATATATATACGACAAATAAACACAAAAACGTATTTATAGTTTTAGCACATGTGAAGACAGCCATGTAGAGGTTTGCAAACACAACGTTGTTTTGTTTATTTGTTTGTCGTATATATGTTTTGTATTTGCTTTTGAAAAAGACTCATTAAGAGTCAAAAGCGCTTAGGCTAGTTAGTTACTAGTTTCATACCATTCGTCGTCAGTTTATTGCATCTATTTTAATTAATCCCTGACACACGTGATCCCTTGGTGGATCCAGTACGCTTGAAAGGGTTGTTATTCGCCATATGATTTGTATTCTTTATATATATATATATATATATATATATATATATATATATATATATATATATATATATATATATATATATATATATATATAATAAGAGGTCCAAATGGGCCTGAAATCATTCTCTCACCTTATCCTAATTAGTTCATGAGAAGTCATTAAAAGATTTTTGTTTTTAGTTAAGGTGTCTATACTGGACATCTGATCAGAGTAATTTGAATCTGAAAGAACTCCATGCCATTATCATACATGATAAACATGGCCATAATTGATAAAGTAGTGTTTAGAAATTAAAATTAGTAAATGACTACATACAAGTGACACCGCATGGATGCAAGACCAAACCATAAACTCATGTCTTGTGAACAGGCCAGTAAAGAAAAGCCATCTTTGGATAGCATCCATGTCTATTCAAAATACTGATAAAATTTAAGTAATGATAAGTAATATTTCAATTACTTTATATTTATCATGTTTTTTTAGGCTTAATACCATTTCTTAGTGCAAGATAGGCTATACATGATGGCCAGTACAACTGGTGGAGGAAGAAGAAAAGCCAGAAGAATCGCTGACCATGTGAAGCTACTGGCAAACTTTTTCACAAACCCAAGATGGTCATGCCTGAGATTCAAACCTACATGGACAGGGGTGAGATGGTAGTGACTGGTAAAGCAAGTGCCTTAGACCACTTGGCCACCAGAGGCCACTATATTTATCAAAAGAACTGTTCATAATTTAGATGAATTAAAAACATTTATATCAAGCTAAAAAATATTTTAGAAAGTATTATTGTAAATTATTATATAAAATTGTAATATACAAAGGAATATTAATCTGAGTATAGTAATAAAAATGATTGTAATGGGTATATACACAGAAGCCAAATAAATTTAGAGAATATGAGCGATCTCTCAGAATGATAGCTCAAAATGACCCCCTCCCCCAAAATCCCACCCCTGCTTTTAAAAATTTGATTTTTAGTAAGAACCAAAGTTCAACTATTTATAGGATATATGAATGCCACTGGCAAGGTTTGCCTTAGAATAGGGTAAATTCATATACAATAGTAATGTTAAGCTATGAAATTGAATGAAGAGTTTAATCTACCTTTTAGTTATTGAGCATGAAAAATAGTCCCAGGCACATATAGAAGCAATATTGCACTATTTGGTAGTCAATAACATTTAGAAAAAGGAAAGTAAATGCTTTTAAAAAATATAATTCACTACTCAATTGGGTAAGATCAGCCATAGTAGTTAAGGATGTGCCATACACATGGATTTAGATGAGACTGTTTACAATATAAACTCACCCCCAAACTGTATTGAATCCATTATGGAGATTCATCATCAGTGCTCAAAAAAATTATTTTTAGGCACAGGCCCTGGGCTGGTGACTTAAATAAACTCACACCCTGACTGAAATTCTACAAGCCTGGTCACCAATTTCCACACCCCCAAAATTTACCCCATTTTTAATACTGTCACACAGCATTGCAAAAGCTACAATTTGAAGATAAATTCAATAGAGTTCAAAGGGTTATGAAAGTAAATGCAAGTGACATTAGTTGATTGTGTTCATCTGGAGTCATATCTTGCATGTTGCATAGGTCAAGACCAAGATTTATACAACTTCCATATTTGTTTCTAAATTCAAAAACATCATTAATTTTAGAGAATAAGACAGAACTACACAAATGTTTATGGGTTGATATTCAGCTGAGGATGAGATTATTTGGAAGAGAATACTTAAAACATTGTTGGAAGACTAATGCAATTTCTTGATGTAATATATTAATCTTCAGTCTATTTAACTATTGTATTTAAAACTGAATAGTGATAATGTATGAGAATGTTAACATAAATTCTCTATTAATCAGAAAGTGATGACAAAGTATTAAGATATTAATATTTTATTCTCACAAGATAATGTATCACATACAATTAATTTTCCCTTATGTTGTAAAATAATCAAGACTAGAAGTGGAGCCCAAAACTACTGATGTGTCATGCCAAAAAGTTTGAACTTAAGGATAGTATAAACTCTTCAGTTCATCTGTACAAATCAGAGAAATTACATCGACCTAATAATAGGAATGCAAATGATGCTAGGTTACTTGCACCTCTCCTTAATTCTACATCCCACATTCGGTATTCATATCCACCACTGGGAAAGGTAAAACTAGAAATAATGACAAAAACTAGTGCCAAAAAATGGATGCCTTCCTGATAGGGAAGGAAATCAGTCTACCTGTAAAACTTTGCTAACAAAATTACTGCCAATAATATTAACACCCAAAGAGTTTCACACTAAGCAGGACAGATAAATATACAAACACTTAAGAAATACTCTGTGCCATTTACTGCATAATAGAATCTACTTTTGATGTAATTTCAAATGTATGTTTCCCATAAAAAACTGATGTTAAAAGCAGTACTATTTCATGAGTAATATTTTCAGATCAAGTATTTCAGTTCCTGATTGAGTACCTTCCAACCAACAACATAAAGTTATCAGTCTAACAATCTGTCAGTCTTTACCCAAAATGATGCAAGGAGTCACTCTGAGAATGCAGACACATTAATGTTTCTTGTCTATTTTCAGTGGAGCTATCAATAGGACTATAGCTCCTTCAAAAGAAAATATAATTTTATGAAATACCATCTGCTTCTAGTGAAAGTTGACACATGATTTGCAGATTTCTGAGAATATTTTTCTTTCTTCAAAAACTTAAAATTGTCTTTTTTTGATTTTTAAAAATGTACAATCAATTAAAATGTTTTAAATATTTCTAATAATTCTTTACAGCTATTTACATTTTAATACATAAGGTGATTATAAAGATAAGCTAATTAACAAAATTATCCTTAATCATGTGTTTTCATGTTGGCCCCACTATAGGTGCTCAATTTGTCATATATGACCAAGGACATGGGCCAATATGACAGACTGAGGACTTAGAACTGGGTCAAAACACTTGATTATTAGCATAACAGTATATTAATGTCAACATCCTAATAACTATCCTACATAAAACAAAAGCTTTTACCATTCACAAGACATGAAAGACATGGTATTCTTGATAAATAATTAAAATTTCCATTAAGATCACTTGAGGAAACCAGAAGGCTTTCTTCTAAACAATAATTGCCCAATAAGTGAATTCTGAAACCAGAGAAAAAATTCATAGAAACTAAGTGTACATAGCTGCCAATTTGTGTTGATGTGAATTTTAAAAACTGTAAAGTATCCATCAGCTTTTCTCAAGTCATCCAAGCCAACAGCCCGAATACAGCAGCGTGACATGTTGATAAAGGATGATGCATTAGAACGAACTTGTAGTGATGCTTCTATTCCTCTTAGAACATCATTAGTTTTCATTATCAGCAGTAGCTGCCTTGGTACACGGTTAAGTATTTCAGAAATTTCTATAAAATACTGTGCTGCGTTGTCCTTGATCACTTGTTCCTGTGAAAAAGAGGGAAAAAAGTCCTATTAGAAAAATTTAGCTTTTTGATGGGGTAAAGTTAATTTTATTGATGTAATATGAGCTGCTACTATTAAACTGATTTCCTTTTCCTGGATGCTAAGCTAAATATTCTCTTCTCCAGTTAGTAACTGTCAGCCCAAAATTGAAAAAAAACCTTCACTATCCCAGACTGATTTTTTTTGGTCACAGCTATTATAAGGAATATTTTTCTCTTCAACTTGGACTAAGACCATAGGTAATAAGTACAGGGACAGAGGGAGTCAGTGCAATAGTAGCAGATTAGTGTTAAATAAAATTAGTTTTATCGCCCTCCACCTACATTGATTTGCAGCAATACTTTACCAACTACTACTGCATTGATGAATTTACCAGTTGGGAGGGTAGGCTGATGACTTGAAAAGTTACTCCCCCCACCTGATATAGTGAATCCCTGCCACTACACTATAGTAGAGTCCATATAATGATGTGCTATGTATCATATGCAATATCCATCAAAGTAAGTTCAATGGTATCCTGCTAGCAGCTATACAAGATGAGGATAAAGGGGTGCACAAATATGAATTAAAGTGACACAGTTAACAACTTGATGCATATTATATGATAAATAATTGAAATAGTTATGACTTATTTAATATTTATATTCTTGGCAGAGAACCATTCATTGGTACATACATACAATGAGTGTATAACTGGCAACTTAAGTATGAATAGTTTGAGAATATGTACTCATTTGCAGATCTCACTGTATTTATATTATTAATTCCAACAAAAAGTTGCACAAAACACAATTAATATTTTTTTGCTGCTAGATTTCATTAGAATCCAAATACTGATCTGTTGCTAATACATGCACATCAACTAATGAAGCACTGAATTTTCCAAAACATTAATATTTAATATACTTGTTCATCTTTAAAGGGTCCTAATTTTTATTACAATATATGTGTAAATCAGATACTGGAAGTTTTTTGACAGAAACTTGAATTTAGGCTAGTAGTATGGGAATTTGAGATCACCTGACCAATTTTGGTTCTTAGATCCAAAATCCCTTTGAGATAATCCAAAACTTTTCTCACTGATATTTTATACAAGTGTGCATCTGTATACAGGCAACCATTTACTTGTTGTAGCTGCAACAATGAGCTGCATAGTGGCATTGATTTCATCAAAAATAGTGCATCAGAATACAACATTGTTGCAAGTTTTATCCTGTCCCAGAACTTATGGAGAAACTTTTCACCTAGGTCATATGTCCCAAGACGTAAGAAACAATAAATTTGGGTTGAATTTGTGCTACCCACACTGCATTTTACCATAAAAAGACAAAGAAAATGCCTATTGGATAATAAAATGAAAGAAACTAACTTTGCATTATCATTTATTTCTCTTTTCTCTCATTATGAGCAACTTATTAAGGATAAAAATATATATATGAACTCCATATATGTTGCTTATGCATCATTACTATAATGTGTATTGCTTATGTCAGATAACATGTATTGTTGACTGATGTGAATATAAAAAATGAATCATGCTTGGCTGTACTCAAAGGTTTGAATATGTAATAAGCTCAAAAACTGGATCCAACAAAATAGCAAATGAGAGAAAGAGAAGAAAGAGAGAAAGCAATATCAATGGCCATACATACATACATACATACATACATACATACATACATACATACATACATACATACATACATACATATATTTGAAAACAAACTGAAACAATGGAACAGTTTTTAGAGTGACACAATCTAGTGCTTTCTGCACAGACATCAATGACCTAGCGTCTCAAGATATGGAGGAGAAAATAAATCATTCCATGAAATCGCAAAGGCCAGAGGAGAGGAGGATGATTTTTCCTACAACATGATCATCAATATGGATAAAACTCCAGTGTACTTTGATCTCATTCCTGGATGAACTATCAATAAGCGGGTTACATGTGTGAAAATTTGCTTGACTGGTGTAGACAAAAAAAGTTTAGCTTTAGTCCATGCAGTTTCTACAGCAACCATAGGGGAACTGCACATCATATGGCTTCCTTGGAGAGCACTTCAATTCATATGGGTTCACTGAAGACATGACTATCTTAAAACACATTCTTCCACTGGTGTTCTGTTACATGGAATATAAGCATTCCTGGATATTGTGTTTACAGTTCAGCCATCTTGTGGGTGCATAGACCGATAAAGCCATTCATATTATAAGATACTTCACTTCATATGGGTTCACTAAATAGTACTTCACATGGATTCATTAAAGATGCAACTTCTTAAAACACTTCAATCTCCCTCTGGCAGTCTGTGACATGGAATGCATACATTTCTGGGTATTATGTGCACAGTTCATCAGTCTTGTGGGTGCACAGACGGATAGAGACATCCATATTATATAGCACTGTGCTTCAAATGGGTTCATCAAAGAGCACATCAAATGGGTTTGTTTAAAAAACACAACTGTCTTTAAACACGTCGGTCTCTGGCTGGCATACAGGGACATGGAATACAAACATTTCTGGATATTGTGTGACCTCTGACTTAAGATTTTATGTGATTTTCATAACAACTTGCACGGAAATTTGTGTTATCAGTGTCCGATCATACTAGGTTGATGTACAGAACTGCCATCAATTGTATGTGGAATTTTTTGCAATGTCAGTTATTGTTGCACATTCGAACACTTTACATGTACTCTCAGATGTTTTGTTTTATTTCATAACATGCTGTCATGCCCTGCTGCAGCTGCAGTACTCCACAATTAAGCTGTACCTTGCAGGAATTAGATTCCATTCCCTACTGGTTGGTCATAGTAATTCTTTTCAGGAGTTGGAGACGTTACAGAGTATACTTCATGGGAAAACATAGTAGACCTGGATTTCCTATTACATACAATATGGTGGTGCAGTTCTTACCTGTGTTTCGAAAGGGTGTTCACCGAATGGACTTTTTGCAGTGCATGTGTTTGGTATTTTTTTCTTGGATTCATGCAATGTATGTCTGACATAATTTTTCATACTAATAAGTGCCTATTCATTCTGCATCTTAGAGCATCTGATGTTTTCCGTCAAGGGTTGGATATCTATATTTATTCTATGCACTGTGACGTCCTTGTATGCCCATACTGTGTGATGAAGAAATTCCATCAAATTTGGATATTAGCTGGAGCTCGCTCTTGTGATCCTGTTTCTCATGGACAATGGTCACTCTTTAAGTAGAACTTTTTTTATCACTACCATTAAGGCCATTTTGTTTACTTTAGTTTATGATGCATGTCGGTATAATAGGCACTCCTTCTGCTTGGGGGCGGTTACTCGTGCTGCTAAGGCTGGAATTCCGGACCATCTAATCCAGATCTTAGGTCAATGGTCCTCTAATGCATATTGTAGATATATTCAGGTGCATCTCTACAGAATAGCTTTGCACAGAGACAGATGTCAAATCAAGTGCCTCACTAGTTCTTTACATGCTTGTGATAATCAATGCATTATTCATTTGTTTACTTTGTGAAACCATCACAAAATTTTTATATTTATTTATTTATTTACGCTTAAGAGACACTGTAATAATGTATCTATGCTACAATATCATTTCACTATCATCTATTAGTGCACATGTGAATTCCTGACTATCGAATACATGTTAGAGTATATAACATTTCTACTTTTGCGTACATCAGGTTTTATCATGCAATTCAAATATATTTCATGCATTTCCAGGCATTATTCCCCTTATAGATCCTTACCTTACTTCAAATTAGGGGCCTCATTACAGTCACACTGTTCCAGAGTCACAGTGCTACTTTCACTTCATTTGGGCCAATGCCAAGTTTTCATTCATTCAAAAACTTTGCTTTTGAACCCCAATTTGTGTCAGTACTTAAATGTACTAGACTATTATGCCCATATACTTCATACCTGCTTCCTACAGTGCATGTATGGAGTATCAGCTGATGTTTGTTATCATAGCATCCTTAGAATTGGACTTGTCGAGTTTTGGTTATCATTGTCCCTATATACCTCGTTTCAGCCCCTTGTGGTTCCACATACAGGTGTCAGATCAGACACTCTTCACAACCTTACAAACTCCCACATGTCGCCTGTCCTGAGGTATCCTTTAGAACAATTCAGGGCTGGGCTGGTGCAGTGTGCTGTGACAGGATATGCCCCCATTATGCCAAAAAGATTATTTTATATGTACAATAAAGTGTCTATTGGACCTGTATATTGTGTGTTGTTTAAATTACAGCAGATGTGTGCCTCCAATGACAAATTTTCATGGTATAAGGGAGCTAAAAATATTCATGCACCAAAATGATTGATCATATGTGTACAGGAGGACTGTGTTGATGAGGTGATGCTGCAGTGGTTTAAAGTTTTATCTTAAGTATACAGTTAAAAAAAAAGTTTAAGTTTGAGTACATTTTCTGACATGTCATTTTCAAATTATTTAAAAGGTGATCCACAAATTTACAACTCAAATTTTTTAAATAACATGTCTCAGAAGATATAGTGCACAAAAGAATCACATTAAAAATTAATTAATGGTGTCCCTAGAAAGAAGGCCACAAAATATACAGAACTGAGAAGTCATTATCAGTGAAATTTATTCTCTTTAGTGATGCCTGCTGAATGTCAATTGTTTTACAACACAGTCATGCCTTCATACTGTATGAGATACCACAGAAAAGTATGTCTTAAAGGAGACCAGAAATCATAATAAATATACATGTAGAATAATAATAAAATTACTATAGAATTAAACCTAATTTTGAAGTATTATTTGCGACTGTAATGCCAATATATAAATATTGGCATATCTTCAAGGCGCTGAATTTCGGTGATCTCGCATGCAAAATGTCTGTGTCTATTCGGTTACTTTCATGATATGATGTCATAGTAGCGACTCAGTATCTTGACTGGCAGTTGCCAGTATAAAAGATTTTAAATCCTGGAAAAATTGTTAAATGTGTGAGTTAGGAAGATAGGCAGAAGGCCGAGTAAGTGACCACAAAATGCAACAATCAATTCACATATCTTTTATCTACACTAGCAGTAGCAGTGATACAAAAAATTCTATAACGGTTTTATTATTAACCCGACACCTGAGGTTCCTTTAATCTTAGTTCAGGCCCATCATGTAGTCAAAGCGAAGTGCCCATCGGGATTATGGGGGGAAAAAAACATGTTTGTCTGAGGAAATGAGCTAATGTATTTAAGGATGTTGACATACATGCCATAACACGGCACAATTTAAATCAAATCACCGCAGCCCTAGGTGAAATTGAAATCTGATTTTAATGAAATGGGAGCTCTGCGAAAAATTAAGATTCTAAACCCCTTGCATGGTTGTGTTTCGAGACAATACAATTTTTAGTAATCTTAACATTTAAATTTTCTTAAAAAACAAAACAACAATAAAGAACTTTTCAGTCTATGCAGGTTACATGTAGTATGTATAAACAGTAATCTATAGTGAATGGGTGAATGGAACTGATATAAAACTTTCTCTTGGGCAGTTTCAATAGCAGCAATTAAACTAAAATAGGTTTGATATAAAATCAAAGTGTCACATTAACTGGCTGATAATAAAAATTGGGTTGAGGTGACTATTGACCCCCATTCTTGCCCCAATGTGCCATTGCTCAAAGGGCGCACCATTTCTCCCTGCGATACACCTAATAATCTCTTGGGAAAAGCCCCTTTTTTTATATTCTAGTCAGCTGTTGCTAAACTGCAAAATAGCTGAAGTTTTGATTTAAGTACACAAGCAATCTTTATCCTTGTATTTATCTTGTGAAAAAGACTGCAGTTTGGACCATATTTGACAGGTGTTTATGTAATAACCAGCAATTTATTTGATAAATAAACGATTCCCTATTTAGTTATAACTTACCACATAAACAGATTTAAGTCTTATGTCCTGTAACACTTGCTTACTGAATGAAAATATTTATTCTGAATTTTTTTTGAGGGGGGGTCATATATCCTGCATGGTATTGTAGTTTTATTCCTTCTTTTAATTTAATAATGGGAATAAAACTTTACATATACAGTAGAGAAATGTCAGGTTTGAACTGGCGTTGTTTCTTTGGCGGAAATGTTGATGCAACTTTGTAGAGAAAATTACACAGCATTCAGAGTGATCATTCACAGGATTTAAGTTAATGGGTGAAAATTTGATTTTTTATTTTTTTTTACTATAGTACTGTTGTAGTGATTTTAAAAACTCTGAAATTTATGTAAATAATGTCTAATTTTAACATTCTATTTATTGAAGAAAAGAAATGTGTGACATCAACTGTTTCGTCCAGTGTAGAACTTAAACATAGCAGGGACCTAAGCTAAGGGAAGCTGTAGAGGCCATATTTGGTATAAAATAAATTTGAGAGACCACTTCTAAGAATTTTGAGATATTACTAGATCAGGAGGTAGGTGTGGAAATACCCCCTAAATTGGGAGGTTTTTCTCCCTGCTTGAAAGTTGACAGGTATGAGCTGTCTGGTCTTATGGGATTTTAGTCTGGGCTTGTGAGTTCATTCAAGTTACCAGCCCTGGGCCTGTGCCTAAAAAAGTTTCTTTCAGCACTGATTAATATAGTACATAAACTATTATACCAGACATGTATATATTATCAGATTTGTCAATAAGCTATTTGTAGCCTGCATGTAAAATGCACGGTAATTGAAACCTAAGAAGGAAGCTTCTTGATGTTTATACTAATTACTTAACAATTTCTGCTCTGCAGATTTATTTGAGGGTTTGTTTTTTTTTATTAAAAACTAATGCTAAAGTTAGGACAGATGAAAACCATTCTCAGTGCCTTTTAACACCTCCATGGTAATGGATATTGTTTCACACAACAGTCGGCCCAGAATTCAGTATTATCTTTCAGAGCTTTTGTGATGGATGAATATTTTCAAAATATTAGTCCTCAGGTAGTGTGTTGAGGTTAGGTAATGAATACGTCATTTATATATACTACGTTTGAATCTTATCCTTTTTAAATGAATTTATTGCATTATGGCAAATTTTTAATTTTTACATTGGGCACCATCTCTTAATCCTTATCATATTTTTTCACAGCACACAATGTATAAGTATTTATGTTAAAATTACATTGCTTTTCTTTAAATTCTTAACACACAGTTCAACATATATAAGGTATGATCAGCTCTCAGAAACAGATTCATCTTTTTAATGTGCAACCCAAATCTAACTTCCCCTGTATTGCTCGCCTTCTTTCTGTTTCAGGACTGGCTAGTACTGGTATCTTCTGTGCAATATAATCACTATCTGCCTATGATATGTAATTTTTAAAGATTCCAGTCGAATTAAAATTTTTAGAAAATGACCTACATAAAAGGAAAAATTTTATTTCTGGTCTCCTTTAAACATAATCATTCTTATACTGGGATAAAAAATCACTTAATGGATCATTAAAGGAGACATAAAGGCCAAGAGTACACCTGGTGGTTGTAAGTGTGCTACTTGGAGATGGGCAAACTCCACTCAAGGAGATAAACCACGGTATAATAAAATATGGATGTGAAAATGAAAGTTGCATTCTACTGTCAGTGTGGATATTGGAAGGGTTAAGTAACCAGTGGCAAACAAGCATTGTGGCAGGTTACCTACCAGTAACAATGCAAATCTGTCATGGATGGTTTGATTGGAGGACACCCAACAAAGTTTACCAAGTTGATATTTTGTTTCTTCTTCATTATTGGGAACATGCATGTATATACAAATATGTAATAGCCCTTAAAAATGTATCCAGCTGATACAAAGAAGCAAAGTCTTTGATGTCTAAAGATTCAACTAGCATAAAACAGTCATTCAAATGTATGTATGTGGACCTGGGCAAAGAATTTTTCAGAGCCAATGCTCCATTGTTGAGAAACATCATGTGCTGGTCTGTTGTAGACATTGTAGACATGGCATCTTACATTATAATTAGGCCATTTAGGAAAGATTGAACCACACAATAATTATTCTGGTACCAGTACATGCAACAACTGTTGACAAATTTTAAGCAAACTCATAAATGGGTGACACATAATTGGTCACTTATTGCAGCACTGAATAATTAAACCAAACATGATTGGGTTAAAACCCACTGATGCATTTTGGCAGAAAGCTTTTATGGCCTACAAAGTGGTTTCACTTCCAACTGTATTAGATCCACTTAGAAAAAAAAACTTTACTTGATAGAATGAGGGCATAAGAAGGCAGGTAAGGTTATACCACTGACCAGGAGTGGTCTGTCAATGCATTCACAATCTGACTAAACTGATATTCTATGGCAACCAACATGCTACCATTTACCTTTTTGCATTGGTATACATTCATGAGATGTTCATTTGCAGCATGTACAAATTTGCACTGATTGTGTAAGCACTCCACAAGCATACATGGGATTCCATCTGCTTTCTTTGATTTTGGAGTTTCAGTTCCACCAGGTAGACCAGATCCAACCATGATTAAATACATTTGGGGGCATATGTAGTCCTCAAAGGGCCTGCATGCACTTTTTGAATTTTTTTGTTGTCATTCCTAAACAGCAGAATATCTTTGTGATACTCTGTGGTATCAATCTCATTCACCAATGATGTACTGCCCATGTAGACATCGTTTATCAATATATAAGGATACTGTGCCACTGAGACATCAGAGCTGTCATAGTTTTCAATCATGCTCAACAAGAGCCGACCAACTTTGGGCCACAGTCATTTTTCATAAAAGCCTTTGCTCCAAACAAAACACATTAGTGGCAATACTAGTGTTGAGTTCTTCAAATTTTTTTGAGGATGGTCTCAAAAACTTGTGCATATACATCATTTAAATTTTACAGAATAAACATGCTATATTTTAATACACATACACTTCTTAACTGCACCAGGTCTGGGATGAAATTTTTTTTAAGAACTGAACAATTTCAAGAATTTTATTTTGTTCTAAAATATCTGATTCTGAAGAAATTAGAATGATCAGTCATAAATCAAGACAGCAATATAAGTAACTGGGGCTGTCATATTTGTTAAGAAGAGACCCAAATGAGCACATGCACTGTCCCAGAATCATATATCTGAGTCTAAATAGAAAATGTAAATACAGATAGAAAAAAGTCAGAAATATGAACATTTTATTAGAACTTGCATGCTGTTTTAAAATGTATCATTGAAATTTTTTAAGAACATGAATCCATTAGCCAAAGCTAAATACTTGCAAGTTATAATGCTGATCTACCAAAGCCAAAGCTAAATACTTGCAAGTTATACTGCTGAT
Source organism: Potamilus streckersoni (assembly GCA_016746295.1). NCBI lineage: Eukaryota > Metazoa > Mollusca > Bivalvia > Unionida > Unionidae > Potamilus > Potamilus streckersoni. The sequence goes on from JAEAOA010001763.1 coordinate 4,032,589, forward strand.
CTACCATATGAGACTAATAACCTTTTGCAAACTTGCATGTAAATTGAATAAACACTGTAACTGACACAGCTGCAAAAAAAGTTACACATACTGAAAAAATTTCATCAGTGGCAGCATATGGAGTCTCATAAACAAGAAATTAGATGCCATAAACAATATATGATTTTTCTAATTTTTACCTCAGAGGCTGTGTATTCAATTCGGTCAATACCAGAAGAAATAGATTTCCATGATCTTGCTGTAAGCATGCAAGCAAAAAGTGGATACAAGTTTCCAGCATTCAACTTCATAGCATATGTCTTGATTCCTTCCATATCTGCTTTAATTAGAGACATCCACAATTTTGAGTAGTTCACACGAAAATCATCTGTCAGGGTCTGTAAAAAATACAAGTCAGAAAACTACATGTACTATCTCAGAAAAGAAGCCAAGAGGTAATCAGTGTAGACATTTATTTATCTAGAGTGATTCTTCACTATCAAGCCCATCTCTATAATACTGCCCCTCATTGGATATGTGTAGGGATCAAAATAAATAAGCTTGATTCAATTTCATTATTGCTGTTATTGTTCCCACCAACAACATCACAATTGGGATGCAATGTTCCAAAAGATACGGACCAAAAACTTTTTGTTAAACATCATTTACTCAATTAAATGAAGCTATGTACGATAACTGTGATGTGATGTGATGTTATTATGATTTTAACGTAGCTTTAACAATTTTTCAGTCATATCACTACAATGTCTGCAGTGTGGCAGTTTATAGTAATGTCTAGCACTGGTGCATCATGTTGCAGACATATAGCATGATGTCCCACCCAGTCACATTATCCTGACATCAGGCCGACCAGTCCTAACACTAGCCTCTTAATGCTGAGCGCCAAGCGATGCAGCTGTTAGTACCATTTTTGTAAGTCTTTGGTATGACTTGACCAGGGATCAAAACCATGACCTCCTGCATCCGAGGTGGATGCTCTAACCACTAGGCCACTTGAGTGGTCACAAGATAACAGTAATAACTAGAACTGGATGTTGCCAGTCATGTTGTATCACAATAATTATCTTTGATAAGATATGTATCATCTGTATTATGATAGTATTGCATTCATAATTACACTAATACATATTAAATGAATCCATGTTTTGAAAATGAACATTGTACAAATTGATGCTAGGATATGCTAAATTTCCAAAATGAATGAAAAGAAAGTGTTTTCATTTTCTTTGTTTTTTTTTTTTAAATGTATATTAAACATTAATAAGTTAAAAAGAATTTTAATAACATATACAGTGTGACCCCCACATAACATAATATGGTATTTGGGGTCCATAGAACCCAAATGTGTTATTGACTGAACCATGTTATAACCAACCAAGTCAATTTGCTTAAGAAAATGGTGCATTTACCTAAAATATAACTGTCTGTGTGTGTGTGTGTGTGTGTGTGTGTGTGTGTGTGTGTGTGTGTGTGTGTGTGTGTGTGTGTGTGTGTGTGTGGGCAATAAGAAAAGGTGCAAAAATAAGTGATGAAAAATGTGTACAGTGATACTTACAATCCATAATATGTTAAGTACAGTACTTGTATATAAATCTTAGCATAGATCACATGTTATACACTTCAGGTATGACTCACATCCCATTAGAAAACACAAATAATACATAGTGGTAACAAAAATGTTAGTCCTCCTTTTGATCTATATCTGATTGACATTTAATAATTCACAATTGTTGCAAGAAGCACATGGCTGTTTACATGCTACATGTACATGTTTTTAAATTGGCCAAGATTTTGTTCAGCCTGATACAGTATCATCTTTACCCAGTGGATGAGGCTGCTAATAAGAAGTGGAACAAATTAAGAAGTTCAACAAACATTTTTGCAAGATACTCCATCTTCAATTAGCTTGACAGCAATATATTTATGGTTTGAAAAGATTGAAAATTTAATTTGTTTTATGCTGCCATTGGTACTGACCATAAGCATAAGTTTTTTCCTGAAAAATTAAACTTGCATGGTACAATAAACATTTTTCAGTCATGATAAAAAATGCAACAATCTATCAGATTCCATTGCTTTTATTTAAGTTTGGTACTGACTTCCTCTGATGAAAGGTTATTTGTTTTTACTGAAGACTGTAGTTGGCTTTCTTTGATGAAGGATGCATGTGTTATTTAAGTTACCACTTAAAAGGACATCTTTGGACGAAACAGATGTCTTCTTCTTATTGCAGCAGCAACAACAAATAACTGTTTGTTACATATATGTGATTAAATTGCTTTTGTGTAAGGTTTAAAATTCTTTTATTTCATTTTTGTTTCATTGTATTTAATTGCAATGAACAGTTTTCTCTGATTTTGGATGCTATTTTTAGTAGTGAGATATAATATTAGCACAAGCTTTGTTTATTTAAGACAAAATAGTAATATGTGAGGGTTGGCATTTAGTTCACCTTACCTTAGTAACAAATCAACAAGAAGTTAAAATGATTGGTCAGCATGATGGACATACTTTCTCGGCATAATCAATGTTTGTAAACAACCTATTTTTATGATTGGTTTTTAAGTCAGTCTGTAATATGGATGTGACATAAATAGCATAATAATCTTGCGAGATTTTTAATGATGATTTGAGTGTAAATACACATTCTTAATATTGGTTTGGTCAGAGTCATTCAAAACCTTGAAAGAACAACATGTATTGATTTTAAATTTGTTGCCAGATTATTTTATTCTTTGTCTGATTTTTGGATTCAATAATTTATTTTCCTGGACACTCAACAAGTTGACTTTCTTATAAAAAATTCTGAAAGATATTCAAGGAAATTAATTCTGGAATTATTTGGAAACAAAGACTGTGATTTAAGTGAGGAATTATTGTTATTCATAGATTGGACTGCATCTGAGGTCATCGCCTTCCATATTTGTATGTTGTTGGGAGTATTTAGTGATAGGACTTGTGTGTTTTTATTCTTAGCATCATATATGGATTATATTCACAGATTGTAAGTCCTATTTACAAATTTTTACATTATTGTCTAGGGAAATAAATTGTTTTGTTAAAATATACAAATCTTGTTGGTTTTTACTCTTTTCTTTGTTACTGAGTACAAGCCCTTGTGTTATGAAACACTGTAGAAACCTGATTAAGATTGAATTTTTTTCATTTGCTACTATTTATACAGAACAATCGGTGCTTCAAAGATGCTTAGTTTTCTTTGAAATTTCAGCAACAATTTTTTCTGGGTACATTTTAAAAACTGATAATCTGATACTCTTTCGTTCAAAAGATCCATTATGACAGTGACTCATCTGCTTGATCTCTGCTACTTGAAATGTTAATAAAATTTATTTTAGGACAAGTAGCAACATGTTTTCAAGATGGCAAGACTGAGTATCTAAGAAGCACAATTTTAATTTTTTTCTATTATGCCACAGAAACAAGTAGGTTCATTAGCAACTGGAGTAAAGTGCCTTGCCAGTCTTTTACTTAAAATTCCATGTCAATACCATCATCATTTTATAAATAGCTGTAAGAAAATTTTCAAGATGACCACTAGGGATACCAATTTGTGTGTGTGTGGGGGAAATTTTTCAATTAGTCCAACTAGATATCATAAGTTTTTTTCAGTGAAAAACTCCATGCTGGTATGGCTAACCATTCAAGAATAGGGCTATTATGGATGTCTGATAAGCATCATTTTCATTTAGAGCAATATGGTCCTGCAATGAGGTAATTCTTCTAGTATTTAGGAGTATTGATAATCAACCTGTTCAAATAGAAACCAAACAAAAAAAAAAAGCCATGACATAAGCTTTTCTGGCCTGTAACCAACAGAACTAACAAGAGTTCCTTAGAGAGACTGATGCTCTACTACTAAAAACCAAGATAAAACAATTTCTTATGTCATTAATACTTTTTCACTGCTGAGTATTAAAACTATCTTAACATACCAATTTAGTATTAAAAAAATACGGCAAATACAATTTCTTACACATCAAAGTTAACTTGTTCACAATATATCTAAATGCAGAACAATTATTTTTGCATGGCTTTTGACCTTGAACCTCTGACATCATGGATATAATCTCACTGAATTTGTTTCAGACACTGTCAAGATAAACCCAAATTCTATGTTTGGTCAAAAGCATAACTAATAACAAAGTAAGTTAAGTGACACCAATCAAGGTATTTATCAGAGATATACACAATCTGAGCTTAATAAGAATGCATTCATACTTGTAAGTGTTATCATGATCACAAACCAGTATAGATGGAACCCTGAGTCAAGACCTTTGAAATTAATATAATATCAGGGTGGTGATATCAATTTGTTCACTTGAATACAACTGGATACAAATCTGGTCAAAATTCATATGAATATGTACTAGTCTCTGTGTTCATAAGCTCAATTAAGTACAAAAATGCAACCAATGGCCTATGACGTCAGCCAAATGTTAATTAGGTTTGGTTTACTCCTTTAAAAGTAAAGATATGTTGGTGGTCAAATTTGTACCAGCTTAATTCAGAATCAAAGCATTTTAGTGGAATCATATGTCAATGCCACCATTTATGTAGCAAGAAATGAGAACAACCCCTCACACAAATGTTCACTCAAAAAAGAAGTTCTATAGTGATTCTTAATTTTGTGTACATTTCATTCATAATAATTGCTTTTTGTTTCCTTTAATAATATTAAATAAAATGAAAACACAAGGCTGATAGTTAACAATACTATTTTTAAAAATAATGTGCATGCCGACATTAAATAAGCAGCATTCATCATCATGAACAGTTACAGGAAGGTCATCATGACCAGAAATAGGACAGCCATTTACATCTATATGGAGACTACAATTTGAGTCAGAAACATCAAAAAAATGAAAGAACAAGAGTAAATGAAACAGTTTAACCCTAACTACATTTCGCTGACATCGTTTCTGTCCATATTTCTCTATTCCTATTGACTGTCAGTGTCACTTTCAATATTTCTCCTAGGTTTCCACTGTGTGGGCCCTGTTTGAGAAGTCGCCTGTTGCAAGAAGTTACCCCAGTTAGGGATCTCGTTAACATTTTGCGGGAGGTTCATAACAAACATTTTGTATGGTGATGTTTGATCTGTAGAATTGGTTGCTGATTCTGTTGAATATTACATGCTTGGGATATTGTTGCTGTTTAGTTTAAAATTCCTTTGTTGTGGGTGTGGGTGATGACAGCATCATTACTTGGGTGGCCCGTGTTGCTCAGGTAATTGGAATAAATCTGTTGTTGTTTATCACTAATCTCTGAGTAACTGTTTATAGACTACATTTCTGAGGATCCCAAGTGGCCGAGTAGTCTAAAGCACTGTCTGTTACGGATCACTGTCATCTCACCTCTGTCTGCATCGGTTTGAGTCTAGGATTCGGCGAATGTGGATATGTGAGAAAGCTTGCCAGTAGCTTCTCGTGGGTCAGTGGTTCTTTCCGGTGATCTCCCGGGTACTTCTTCCACCATTAATACTGGTTGCCATGTATAGCCTATCATGTGCTGAAAAATGGCGTTAAGCCCAACAACAACAACAACAACAATAACTACATTTCTGTAGCCTGAAATTTGCATAATATCAGTTGGTGGGATGTTTTTGTCTCTTAACTTCTGAATTAGGTACTTTCATTCTGCTTGTGTTTGTTAATTTCTTTCTTTCTGTAATTTTGATTTTTCTTTCACTTTTTTTCATGATGCATCCAATGCTTTGTTTCCTAAACCATTTTGGATTTGTCTCTGAGATTGGCATAGTGTTAGGTGCAATATAGAAAGGATCTTCAGGCAGACAAAAGTCTGCTGGTCTTGGCTCTGCATATTGTTTGTACATATCAAGTGGATATCTCTCTTTGTTGTTTTTCTTAGGATTAATATCCCTGATGTTTTTGACATTGTCTCTTGTTCTTGTTTTTGTCTCCCATTCATTGAGTTCAAGATACTCTATGCCATTCACATCATTCTTTAGTGTAACATCCCCCAATTTCAGATCGTAATGTTCACTCACTCACCCCAGACCAAAATGTATTAACAATGGCATCCAGTGTTTCCATCCCCATTAGTTTTTGCTATACATTTATTTCTTTATCTCTGATCGATTGACTCCAATTGGGTGTATTTTCTTTTCTTTTAGATTTTAAATCTTTTTGCTTAGCAGGAAGAGCTTCCCTTGTTAATGCAAAATTTCTCTCATTACCTCTCATGATTGAACTTGCATATTTCTTTAATTTAAGGTGGTGATCAATGGAGCTGATCATGCTTCTTAAGCTGTTTGGTTCAAACTCAGATCCATTTTTTTTCCTAACAATGAGTATAAAACCAGCCAGGTGCTGATCCAATTCAGATGGGTGTATTTCATGTAAATTTCTGATTTCATTTTTGATAGCAAGAATGCTGTCACTATCCTTACATAAAATAGTCTTTTTAAGGTGTTTGCATTCTGCTTACTTTCTATAAATTTTAGCATATCATCAGGTTTATGGAGTACAAATCTGTCTTCTCTAACAAACAAATGTCTCAGCATGTCTCTATCAAACTCTTCAATTATCTCACAGATTAAATGTTTTTTCAGCATGTTGCTCCTTATCTGATGTCATTGTTTCCTTTTTTCAGTGCTGCACAGTTTTTGATTTTTGCAAAGAGGGAGAGACTGGAAATAGCAGTGTTAACAGAGATGAGAGCAGACAACACTTAGTGTAGCTCAATAATATTTATTTCCTGGATTGAGTATGGTAGATTTGTCTTGTGTAAAAATGTTTCTATAAAATAATTTACATGAAAATCATTTTCTTATTTTCTCTTTTTTAAATGTAATATTCAAAGGAATTCATTTCTACATTTAACAAGGATAAAGTTATAAAAACATGTCTCCTGATGTGTATTCACACGCCATGGACATATCATAAATTGATATATATATAGGTAGCCAACAACTGATCCAAAAATAACATAGCCACCCCTCATTTTGCAGTGGTATAACATAGTATAGCAAACATGTACATATTGCATTTTATCAACTGATGTAATCAGTCTTACAGTTTGTTTATCTGTAATTTGATAAAATTTGATGTCATTAACATACTAAAATTTAAAATGAAAAATTTTATGATATCAAACTATTGTGAATCATACTAGCTTGCAAGAGTATGCAGATGTATGTCAAAAACCTGAGATGAGGTTTTATATAAATTTTACAACTGGACTGGAGCTAGTGTAGTTCTAAAATTGATCATTTGATACAATACTCCATCAATATAATGCTGCCCATGGAAACCATAAAGTATATTGCTGCATAGTATGACTATCTTACAATGAAGTAAATGATACATCTAATTTTGCTGCCGCTTTAAGAAATGGGATCCATCACCATATCAGCTTTGTAAGTGGGCAGTGTTAAAACAAATGTTACAAATCGGCTTGTTCAAAGTAACACAAAGAAAGAGTGAAAACAACAAGCTTTGTAAATTTTAACAAAAATAATTTATTTCCCTAAAAAACAAGGAGAAAAGGTAAATATATGAAACAAGACTTACGATTTACGAAAGAGATCAAAAAATTTGTTCTAAAGTTATGAAAACACATAAGTCCTGTGAATAAATAGTTCTAAATTGATAGTCTGAAACTCAGTTGCGATCCAAGATGGCAGAAATGATGTCAAACGAAGGCTAACACAAAAAGTCCAGAATTTTCACATGAAGCACAATTTGTATTGTTCTGTTCCAATTAAGAAATAATTTCAGCAAATGCCTTTGTCCAAAGCCAGTAGTGTTGTTCTCAAACGAAAATAATTATTTAGAAAGTAGATAAAATACAGCTACCACCACTAACCATACACATCTTTCCACATGTACGAAAAAACAACTCTTTCTAGAACAAAAATACTTTTCAACGTAATAAAAGTCTATGTTAGTGACTCTCAACTATGAGCACAAATGCTATGACTGTGATTGAATATTTCTTACAGGTAACCAAGCATTTAAAAGAAATTATGTAATTTCAAATACACATGCACGAAGGACACATGTAATTTCAAAATCAGATATGGGTATTCCAAAGGCATAAACAAGTAATGATTTGGTCACAGCCAATCATTTACATAGCTTTTCCAGATTGTTTACTTGTAACCACAAAGCCCTCATGTGAAAATTGTGCTTACATGTGTCACATTTACGTTTTAAGTAAACATGATGTTTCTAACAAAATATTAGACCCATGCAAACATAATCATCATAACAATAACTATATTCAATGATATAAAGATGAAATGAAATTAAAATAGAAATAAAATAGACAAATTCAAATCTTAACAAGTAATTTAACTACAGGGTTGTAACATAAAAAAAACCGCAGAGTAAGGTAGTGCAGCATTTGTAACATACCTCTTTACTGACTGTTTCATATCCAAATTCAAGCACTCTTTTTGTGTTTTACCCATTTTAATAGATTTTCTGACATCAAAGAATGACCTAAAAATCAAAGAAAATGCTATGTAAAAGACAGTAGCAAATCAATGGTGCTGTATCTATACCTGATAAAGGCCATGGTCTAACAGAACAATCTGGGTGCCTTGTTTTGTCTTGTTAACCAAGACATTTCCAGGATGTGGATCACAATGGACATATCCCTGTACAAATATCATCTCACTGTACAGTTTCCCAAGATTTCTAGTGACCTGTCAAAATAACAAGAAACAAAAGTTACAAAATGAATGAAATTCTCATTTGTTAATACAGTAGATTCCTTTTCTAGTTGATATCAACTTTCATAGTTTAAAAAAAATTTACTTTTGCAGTGTTTCACCTAATAGCTTTGCATGCTACTATTGGTGGAGGAAGTAGGAGGTAAGGTTTGTAATTTCACTTGTTTAAAAAAGCATTGTGAAATATGCTTATCTCACACAAGTGTACTCAGAGACACTATAGAAGCCATAATTATGCTGATGACATCAAGAATTTATGCAATGTTTTCTACCATTTTTAACAAAAAAGGTAAGAATTATTCTAATGCACAAAGAATTCTTGTTTACTACCAATTCTTTCCTAAATAATATTCAATAGCTGCATTGATACTGATGATTTCCATCTTATCTCCGCCATGTACTTCTGATTAGAAATGAGAGAAAAATAAGTGATTGTATGGGTTTGTGTGTTACAGGGATATCCCACCTTCTGGATCAGAATTTGTGGGCAGAAATGAGGTTTTACCATATGTTGACCCATAAATTCTGACCTTAAGGCTGGACTTTTTCTAACTCATGCCAATGCATATCATAGATTCTACTATTCTTCTTCAGTCATAAATCTATCAGTGGGTCTTTATTCTGACTGTTGTTAAGATTGCATTGCTAATACATGTAAAATGGTTTAGTTTACAAAATTGGTAAACATACAGAATTTGCATGTGGCTATCAGTGACACAGGAACCCACACATCCCAATTAAATTCTATATTTTCAAAGCTTTGCTAAGAACACAGTTTAGTAGCATTTTCTGTTAATTCTTTTCTTAAAATATGAACAATTTTCAAACTAGGAAAAAGGAAATGATGAGAATTGGTCATAGTGCACATTATTTATCAGGCTCACTTAACAATAATGAAAATATAATTTCTTGACGCTACATTATTTATCTTTGAAATATAAAATAACACTGTATTTTAGAGAAACAGGTTTCATGTTTGGAAGCCACTACATAACTTCATTTTCAATGTCGATTCTATAAAAGCCACCCATGCATATGACCACAGTACATTTCATTGCAGTATTAATATTTATCATCAAGTATATGTATTTGCTGTAGGAAAACAGTATCACAAATACACAAATATCTCAAAAATAATGTTTTACTAAAATTGTCATATATATATATATATATATATATATATATATATATATATATATATTCAACATAGACATATCTTATCAACTGAATTTTGTCATAATAAAATATCAAACATGTACAGAAATGAAACAATCACAAGCTGAGAGATGTATGGCATGCACATTATATTATTATATTATATTAGCTGTCAGATGTTCAGTAAGCCTATTTATTATATGCTCATTTTTTCCCCTGTTAACTTTACATTGTCAGAATCATGCAATATTTTATGATTTGCACTCACATGCAATTTCATACTGAACTCACATGTACACAATAGTGTATTAAGAACTATTTTATAAACAAATCATATACACACTCGTAGTTGATGTTACTGAAAGAACTAAAGCAGATATTTTGTGGACTGCCACATACTAGCTGCTTTGCCACATTCCACGTTAACTTTTTGATATAATGTTTCAGATTTAGGATAGCTATAGACTCCAGAAGGTGTCCTTACAAATAATGTGCAAATGACAAGGCATAAACTGTCTTCTTTAGCTGATAATAAGAATGTTAAAAAAGATAGTTTTACATCCTGAATTTCCTCAAAATGTAGTGTCTTAGTTTTGCAAATCTAGTTTTTTTTGAGTTCTCAAGCATGATTATACCTTTCATAATTGTACTGTAATTTCGACTATATTCCAAGTGCAATTACATCCTCCTTAATGCACTCAAAATGAAATAAACATTATATTCCAAAGCATCTTTTTAATAATTGCAATTGAAAGATTTTATATTTTTCCCACATTATGATTTGAAATATTCAATGACAGGTGAGAAACACACTTGCAGATGCCAACACACTTCTCCCTTGCTGCTTCAATCTGATGTGTTTCATGCAGAGATAAATCCAGTCCATACTCATGAAATATTGTATAATTGACAAAAATACCAAAATCTATTAATTCCAGATCAAATGGAAAAGTTGTTGCAATGAACATTCGTTCACAACATGACTCCGAATTTCAATTTTAAGTAAACCAAAACATCATTTTCTTTCCAAAGTTATGTCTAGCTTGTGACTAAGTTCAAATTTATCTGGGTGTAGTTATGTGCTCATTAATAATGTTATTGCGTAATGATGAATCTGTGCTTGTATATTTAGTTTGAATTATGTTATACATGCAGTTTCTTTGTTTCTTGTAGTGTATTTTGTTCATATAATTAAGCCTTAGGTAGAATAAGAAAACAATCATATAAAAAAGGGTTACTGCATTTGTATGGAAAAATATAAACTCATTTTGCTGGAAGGATATACTGCACTTCCAAGGTCATGAAGTATTTCCATCTGAAAAACTTGTTCATATTTTCCCATACAAATAAATCAAAATTATAAATAGTAGATGAGGGAAAGGTTAAATTTCTAATTGCTTCTATTATTGTAACCCATGTACATGTTTAAAAATTCTGGCAAATATGGCAGGTTTATTGGTTGCTATTGACAACACAATCCATAAAAAAAATCAATGTCCAGTGAATAAAAGTGAACAGACAGTACTCTTGAACCAAAATACATGACAAACTCTTACCTGCTGCAAAGTTTAAGATTCTATATGTAAACATCAGTTTCTAATAACAAAAATTATTAAACCAAACTGCAAAAAAATCAATACTTGACACATCCATCAGAGAAGAACATATATGCTCAACAAAACAGTTTGCCAGCAAAGTAATTCACAAACTTATTTTTGTGCTTTTTGATAAAGGAAAAAGACATTTTCATGGGTGCTTACATTTATGGTGTCAAAATTTGCATATTTGTAGGTATTTTAATGTCATGCTTTAACCTCAACAAATACCACAAGACAAGAATACAAGAAAACACAATGAGGCCAACAATCACAGTTTGCTTTAATTGTTACAAAAGAACAAACACTTGTACAAGTACAAATCAAACACCTGTAAAAATAAATCACCTACACTCATCATTAAAGTAGCAGACACCACTAACAACACCAAGCTACCTATTGATTACTTAAGTTCATGTGAATGATCTCTACCTTACAATACTGCTCAATCATCATTTTCTGATGAAAATAGCCTGATCACAGTAGAAAAAGAGTGCTAAAAATCAGATTAGATCACTGTCCATTTGGTTAATGTCATCATTCCACACATGAACCAAACATGTAACCAGGTGTCCCTTTCTCAATACACTTAACAAGGAGTGTCAATATGATGTGTTCAGAGCCCATCAAAGTGCAGGGATACAACCTAAACTGAAAAACAATGGGATCACTCCTTTTCCTGACTCAGGTAAAAAGCAACGTCTGCCACTGTCAAAGAAGCTGACTAATGCTGAATGGATAATTCAGGCTCACACAAAAATGTGAAAGATCGAACTTTGAGATGACTGAGCTTAGTGAGTTCAACAATTTCAGTATTATTTACCTGACAAAACATTTATGTGAACCAACTGACTTGAGTGACATGATGTTGGTCAAGTGTTTTCTAAAACAAATCCTTTAAGCATGAGCTTCAATACTCTACTGTAGTTGGTGAATTTTACATTTTAATAGTAATCCAACTTAAATTTACAGTATCATTTTCCTATTTTTTATTTCATTTTCAGTAAAAATCATGTTTGAATATCTTACGATTTTCTTGTTCCATCTATCCTTCCTTATCTTAGAACACACTGATTGTGGAAATTATGGATGTATCTTCTGCATTGAAACAATATAAAATGCTTTATAATTCTTTTTTTTACATCAAGGGTGAAAATAAAACACAAGTGTAAAAACTTACTATATAAAAACCAAATTACATACAATAATGTTGATTTCTCATAAAGCTTTGACAGTCTCAAGGAAAGAAAAACTAATTTTGGTGACTCTTTGGCAACTGGCAACAATAAAAAGTCCAAGAAAATTGGTATCACATGATAAATAGTGATAATGCAGTAAACTTAGCTGTCTTCTATACAGCCATCAAACATCACATACAAACCTCATTAACAGAAATGTTATGTTCCTTCATGTATTGTCTGTCATCAACCTTTCCTCCTTCACAGAACTCCATTGTCAGGACTCGCTCACTGGATAAATCCCAGTAGATCCTAGGGACCTAAAAGAAGATAGTATGGGAATAGTCTTCAAAATTTTCCAATGATATTGCTATTGGACATTACACACATTTATTCATTTTGATAATCTTCATTTAATGTCATTTTTCATTTCTAAACAAGTGACATTAGCTGTTATCAGCAATTTCTGTCACAAGCAACACAACTGAGAAGCGGGTTATGGCAAGGTACATTGCTCCAGGGTACTCAAATCAGTTAATTGGTACTTGGGTTTCATCTTGCAACCCACCAAATATTCTATTAATTGAAAAATACTACTCCTCATACTTGCTAAACTGTACCAATGATCTTTAAGCTGTGAAAAAGAAACATGTGAAAAAGAAACCACAGGGTTTAAAACAGGCATTTAGAAAAATGCATTGGAAAATTTTAAATCTAGTGAGATAATCTTCATTGTACCCAAGTTTCCATATGTAAATAAGACATGGTTTGCTCAACTCTGAAGAGTTTATTCCCAGGGACTTTTCAAGGACTTTCAAAAGTTTTCAATGTGTGTTCTTTTTTCTGGAAACTGTACCTTTTTCTTACCTTACTTAATTACTAGTGTTTTGTGTCATTTGATATACATTTTATCCCATTTTATTTAATTCTTTATTTTTCAGACAGTACATAACAAAATTTTTTTTCACAAATGATATGTTATATTTTGTTTTAATGTTCTGGATTCCTTCCATAATGAATTGAGCTTTTGGCAAAATTCCAAGAGGTTTTTCAATCAATTCAATGACTTTTCAAGGCACCACCTCAAATTCAAAGTTATACAAACCATTAGAAGATCTATCAATCTGTGAAACAGTATTCAACATCAACAAACACACCTTATCAAAAGAATGTTTTACACAAGTCTTTGGTTTCAACAATTATATTTGGCAAAGGTTTTCTACTTAATAATCTTTTACCCACTGAAATATTAACTAGAGTGGTCAGGACTGCTGCGATGGTCTAGTGATTACAGCATCTGTCTCAGATGTTGAAGGTCACAGGTTTGAACCCCAGCAAAGTCACACCAAAGACACACAAAAATGGTATTAACAGTTGCCTTGCTAGGTTAAGAAATTAATGTAAGGACTGGTCAGCCTGATGTCAGGATAATGTGATTGGGTGGGACATCATGCTAAATGGCTGTGGCGTGATGCCCCTGTGCTAGACATCATTATAAACTGCCACACTGCAGACATTGTAGCAATATGACTGAATTCTTTTTAAAGCTACATTAAAAATCCAACACACACACACACACACACACACACACACACACACACAAACGAGTGGTCAAGGAACAATAACTCCTGCACAACACTGGTTTGTTGGTTATCATTTGTTTAATGCCAATTTTTTCAGCACATAATAGGCTTTACATAGCAGCCAGTATATTTAGTGGAGGAAGAACCTGGGTAAACCCCAGGAAGAACCAGCAATCTTTAAGAAGCTAAAAGCATGCTTTCTCATATACCCACGCTGGGTGAGGCTGAGACTGAAACCCATGCTGACAGAAATGAGATTACAGTAATACTGATAGCAATAACAATACTTATGGTAATAACAAAAACAATGAGGAATTAGCAGGTTATGAACTTGCTGATGTGTATGAAATGCCTGAATTTCATCAACAGACTTAAACTCAATCTGATAATATCACCAATTTTGTTAATGTGTAAGCCCATCATGAGTACTTGATGGAACTGAAGTACATCTTGAATATTTAAGTTATTTTCAGTGACCATGAGCTTTTAGAAAAAGCAACATTGGTGAATATGAACACACACCTGAAGCCAAATAATGGCTCTGATCAACACAAAGGTGTCTGAACTGATGCCATGTAAGCTGATAAAAATACTTTTAACTGCCTTTGATATTAATGAGGTTATGAAATTTAACAGTGATGAACTGTATTGGTCTAAAAGTGACTGCAGAACATGCTACTGTGATTACAGAAAAAGAGCATCGTATATGTGACTGTACAGATGGTAGGCCGGAAACACTATATTAAGGAATGTCTACTGCACACATGATTTTATAGTTAATATCTTCTACCTTTTAAAATTGCAAGGATTGAAAAAAAAAATATTAAAGGATGTCCAAACATGATATTTTTATGTGTACTATCAACATATAAGAGAAACCAGGACAGAACCAGTCTACTGGGGACTGGCAATGTTCCATCTGTACAATGACCAGTAGGATGATGTGTAGCTGATCAATTGTTCAACAACAGCTGACTGTGGGGACCCCGAGTGGCCAAGTGGTCTAAAGTGTTGTCTGTTATGGATCACTGCCATCTCACCTCTGTCTGTGTGGGTTCGAGTCTAGGATTTGGTGAATGTGGATATGTGAGAAAGCTTGCCAGTAGCTTCTCGTGGGTCGGTGGTTCTTTCCAGTGATTTCCCTTTTTTTTTTTCCTTCACCATTAATACTGGCCGCCATGTATAGCCTATCGTGTGCTGAAAAATGGCGTTAAGCCCCAAAACAACAACAACAACAACGGCTGACTGTGTAGATAAAAAGCTGTTAACTGATTACCTTACTGTAGGAATAAAAGGAATTTAAGGCCAAACATCTGTTGTAAATACTAAAGGAATAAAGGGTAGTCATTTTCCTTCTGAGCTTTTGATAAAAATCAGCTGACCAGTGCTCATGAGAGATGAGAAGGAAAGACAAACTATAATAAATTATTTTGGCAGACACACTACAGTAAGTATTTTTAAAAGTTCTTTTAATTGTTTAATTATTATTGCATTGTTAAAAATGTTTAAAAAGGATTATTTATAAGCATATCTTGCAGTATTTGTTTAATATATGGCAAAATGCTGAAACCATGTGATTTCTCCTGATGCTATAAAAACACCAGCTAAGAAATATTTCAAGTGCAACAGTGTGTACAGAAGAGTTTGCATTATTGTGTTTCAAAGGTGTGCTATGTTTGTATTTCATTTACATGAATGAAGTTCAATCCTAGATAAAATATATCAGTGAACTGTACAAAGAGGATAATTAATTTTAAAATAGTTACAAATTATTCATAAAAGCAAAGTACATCGTCTATTTTTCACTGTTATTTTTTTTTTAAATTTACAGTGGTGAAGCTGCCAAAAGATTTTTTGGATCTAAGTTATGTAGATAAAGAAGTCCTTAAGGGTGAGAATCAGGATTACATCTCAAGTCAAAGTCAGGAATATCCACCACTGAATGAACATAACATGGAGGACTACTGAAGAACAGTCATCAACCTTACACTCCCTGTAACAGGAAACTGAAACTATAAGTTCACTGCAGGGTGAGTATACCATAGTTGTCCTGTCATTACAACATTTTAATGTTGATACAGAGGGGACATTATCCATTCTTTGCAAAATACAAAGTGATTTTGGTGGAAATTTGGACCAGAGAACTACTGACAGCCTGTTAAGTGTAATGCCTAATAATCTGAGTGAATAGAATCAGTGGTCACCAGACAGTAATTTTGTCAAGATGGAATTTCATATTACTTGAGACTAGTGTTGGTTGATCCAATAAGCCAAGTTTTGGCTTCTTTGGGATAAAAGTATCAATTTTAATGGTTTAATGGTTATATGACCTAAGACAATAAGGTCTGCTGCTTCAATGAATAAGCCTAGTAGGCAAAGGAATTCTCAGGCTGAAAGATAGTTTTTTGCAAGAAATGAAACCACCACTGAAATAGTTTTCAATGTTTAATGAACATTGTCTTTCCAAATTCATTTTGAACTCTATTTCATAGTGGGTGAAATGTTGAACTGGAATGATTTTGGGTTTTCCTTGCTGACAAGGAATCCAAGGATTAAAAGGTGTGTAATAAAAGATTTCAGGTCTTGATTTAAACCATAACTAACCTAGTGAGATGGTCCTAAAACGAGGCACTACACTGTTCATAATTCTTGTTAAGATCATGAGATTGATGTTGAGGCCAAAAGGGATTGCCCTAACTGGCAAACTGTATCACTAAAAAGGAGAATCAAAACAATGTCTTGGAAGTCTTGTGAATTGGACATGTAGATAACCATCCTGAAAATCTAAACTGTGAAATCTTCCAACAGTATGGCATTTAATGCCTGCTTAGGTGTTTCATGTATGAAACTGTAAAAATCACTGCATAATTCCCCTAGTTGTAAATTAGCTGCTGCTTTCTCTTGTCATCATTAAGTCTAGTAGAGATAATGAGTCATTATTGTTTATTGGTATTGTAGTCCATTGGCCAATAATACTACAGTTACATAACTATGCTGCAATGATGTGGAGCACCAAATTACAAATACATTTAACACTGTGAGATGAAAAAGGAAAGAAACACAGCATGAAAACAGACTGTGGTTGAGATCAAAACTGATGAACAAACATTATTAATCTTAAACAATAAAAAGCCTGCTGCATTTTGAAGACTTCAAGTATATGCATAAGGGTTGTAACACAGAGCACAAGACAGCAAAGAATATAAATGCCTTTTGTTTTGCACCTTTTGCACAATGGAAAAAGTGCAAGCGCTCAGCCTAGAGAAAACACATCATAGAGCAAAATTCTTTCTTTATAATTACCTTCAAAAATGTAAATTTCTTGAAGAGTCTAGCAACTCTCTCACAGTGCCTGCCCTCATTTAAAAAGTCCAGCTCTAATGGCAAGTTTTTCTTGGTCTCTTCTGCCAGCCACACATATTGGAAGTCAGGAAACACCCATGCAATTCTATTTATCAGAAACTGAAAAAAATAATGTATAGTCACATAGAAGTCAATACTGGTTCAATATCAGACTTACAAATTCTGTTCAAAATCTTTTCTTGTGAATTCGTTTGTTATTCAAGCACTAATAAGATGTCAGAGCTACAATTCCGACAAAATAAACAAGCAAAGCGTGAACAAGTTACTGTCAGGTAAATTGTTTTTTGTCTAAAAGGTTCTTAGCAATAAATTTATATCATGTTAAATTTCCTACCAATGTGGTATATCATTCTTCATGAAATGTGTTTACATATGTATTACATGTATTACATATGTATTACATGTATTAATGTATGTATTACATATGTATTACATGTATTACATGTATTAATATGTATTACATAATACATATTACATATGTATTATATGAAATGTATTACATATCAAAGTATGCAAAACTGAATAAAAGACATTACCAGCCAAAAATATTTTTATATAAAATACTTCATCATAATAGTTTTTGTTTTGATAATCTTGATTTGATGAAACACTAAGAACTTAAGGCATAAAAAAGTTGACTGCAACACAGATGTGTTCAATCAGTTCTTTTTAACCTTTACCTTAGGACAGCAGCTTGATATGATGAAATGCCTCCACTCAACTAAATTCTATTTTTTTGTTGAATAATAAATTATCAACAGATCTTGAATCAAGTGTTATAAAATTCACATAAAAAAATTAGACATTTCCATTCATGAAAGAAGTAAGTTTTCACTGAGTCATGATATACTGTTGAGTTCTAATTTACGAGTTGTAAAGTGTCAAACAATCCTGATATTTGTTACATTAATAGTCAGACCAGATTTATTTCAAATACATTTAATTATGATAAATGTCATACAAAAGCGTAACTGGAAAAACTATGAGCATAAAATACCTCCATGGTTTTGATGTCAACATAGGAGTGTGCCTTGACTCTAGGATGCTGAATCTTGACAGCCACTACTGTGCCATCCTTAAGTGTTGCTTTATGGACTTGTGCAAGGGAGGCTGTTCCCACTGGTTCAGATGAAAAGCTTGTGAATATTTCCTCCACCTACAAATAAGAAGTTTATAATTACACTTAGTGAAGATAATTAAGCCTGATTTAATTAGATCCCCTTGATTCTTACAACCAATTAAATAACACATTACATTTTCATACTAAAAGTAAATACAGGTGCAGGTTTTACTTGTTTGCAATATATACTTTACAATGATACTTCTTATATATACACTCTCAATCCATGTCACCTCAAATTTACATTGAAGTTATCTATTCAGCATAAAAAACCCAATTTTTCTCTACAAGAAACAAGTTCTTCACAGTTGCAAAAAAAGTATACTCTTTTGGCAAATTATGTTTCTCTGACAATACTTAATCAAATTATATTAAAAATATTCACCAAGTTTTGCTAGTTTTTATCTGAGCAAGACACCAACAGGGAGGCTTGCATGGCAGGGTGGTTGGGAGGGTTTAAATAATGGAATGAGTAAGAATTCTTGGAGAAACATAATTTACATAAAAATTTTCTTTCTCATTTGATTATTTTCCCAAACACATTACTTTCGGAGAATATGTAATAAGAGGGGATACCAAGCATCCAACTTCTATCTCAGATATTCTTCTAGGGAGGAAAAGTTGGATTCTCCATGTTAATGATAACCCATTCTCCTAATTACATAAGCAGCACAGCCTAATATATGGGTTAAAATGACATCTTAACTACAAAATTTGACCAGTGAATCCAGTGAAGCATACATGCTATGTTTATTGATCTAGCTGGGTGTGGTGGCTGTCTGTGATGCCACCAATGGACTTAACAGATTCAAGGTTTGCCTCTGCAATGCTAAATCTCTTAGATGAAAGCATGCCAGCCAAAAGCTTCCATTATATCTTGGATCACAATATTGCATTAAAATGCAAGGCTTGCAAATATGGCCCTAAGCTTCTGAGCAGTAATTTTTGTGACACAACTTTAATCTGGTGATATGTCAAGAGTACACCAAGTGTACAACCCACTTCAGCCATGAAGCTGAAGGGTGGCATTCTGTGTCTTGGCTCACACTGGCTGAAAGTGGCATTGGTGCATGCCACAACTTGTCTCTGTGTGCTTTTTTTGGGATTATGAACAGGATCTTGCATGGTTGCTGTTCTTCACCTGTTTATGGAAGAAAGCAATCATTTGATGACTTTTTGGTTACTGATTGATAGCAACCTGTATAGGGCTACAAAGCCTGGTTGTGTGAAGAGAACTACCAAACCCCTCCAATTTGAACTGAATTGAGTTCAGACTGACATACATAGCATGCAGCTTGCTTACCCTGCAAGTGGAAGCTAAAGCTATCAGGAAATACGACTTCTATGATAGCGTTTTTAGTAACACGTGGGCTAGAAGTCTGAATGGATTCATATTGATCATTTGTTAAAAGCCAGGCTTGATTCCATTTGGAAACAGGATGAGGTTTGGTCATATGAGACCAAAAGGGCTAAAAATATCAGACAGGTCTATATCATGTCCCAACTCATGTCTGCCATGATGCCAGCATGTGTCCAGTATCATGGGGTGATGGCTTATGATAGGGATTAGGGCAATCTGTTTCTCCTCAATGACCCAGAGAAAAAACGTTGGACTGAGGGATTAAGGCCTGCCTTGGGATATGATAGAACTTACCATATGTTTCTGGAGGATGTAATCCTGTTACGCTGCATCATTATAAATGACATTGATCAGAACAGGTGATGAATTAATCCAAACTCTAAGTGAAAGCCCAAGGGCTGATGTTGAGGCCTGTTAAACTGTTGTGGTAATCATAAGAGAAAATGTTCATGACACTTGGTGGATAGAAATCTGAAAATAAGTGTCAGTCAGACTGAGACTCATGGCATACTCATGCCATTGTACTAAGAGGTGGATTGAACTTGCAATCTCCATCTTGAATTCTGGAGGCTCAATGAATTGGTTGGACAAGTCAAGACAATGATGGGTCTCAACATGCTGTTTGCTTTATGAAAAGAAACTGCCTTGAATGAAATCCAGGGTATTGAGATCTTTGCACAAGCTCTATTTTTCTGGAAAAGTGATCATATCTCCTGTTGCTGAAAGAAATCCTTCTACCGAATGGTGCCTCCATGATAATGGGAGCGGCAAGGGGGTTGTTCATGAAAAAAAACCCAAAAAAAACAGAAGCCCTTCCAAATGACCTGAATCACCCCACCCCAGTCTCATTGAAAATGGAGATTCAGTTTCTTACTGCTTCTGTACGACTGCTACCTTGGGACTGATATTGGCGCATGTGACTAAAATGATCACTCTCCTGAGGCTGCATAACATCCCATCACACTGGCTGATTAGTTCCAAATGATCATGTGGGCTGAGCAGCAATGTGAAGGGGAGGTTCCTGAGCTGCCTGCGCCTTAACTTCCTCCAAAGTAATGGTGACCTAACCAGGTTCGTCTGGAATGGAGGGTATGACAAGGTTTGAGAAATGTGGATTGTAGATATGCAACGTGTCATATCAGGTATAAATTGGTTAAAGCAATAAAAGTGTTGGCCATGGTATGGTGAGCAGCCTGGTCAATGACACTAGCAAGCCTGGCCATCACCTCCCAAGTGTGGTTATTACTGAGCATTTCCCTCTTACGAGTTTAAATCCAACAATGAAGAAGGTGCAATGACCTGAAATAACTTTGATGGGGCATGGTGCACATTTGTCTGCCTTATAGCATAGTGCTGGGAAATCAGTACCATCTCATTTTCCTCATCAATTTCTACCAGTTCTTTAGTGTAGCATTAGGTGGTTGAGGGCATTCTGAAGTAGCCAACACCTTATAAATGTCCTTGACAGCAACTTGAAAGCTAAATTTCAGTCTGTTCCATGGTCAGATCTGAGTAAAATGTGAAGGATAGTGAATTGGAAGAAGTTTCATTACACTGATGGTGCATCAAGGCTCATTAAGAGTCTACTTGTAGCTCTGCAGAAGATGTACCAGGAAGTATGAAGACTTAATTCCATCCCTATGAAAACATTACTAGCTCTGGACAAGCAGTGAACATATACAAATCTGGCACTTCTAGACTGCAGCTGTATTTACCTGGTGAATGCTTGGCCTGGAAGCTGGCAGCATAAAGACATTCCAGCTATCACCCATAATGACAACTTCGAGGGTCTGGCTGGACAGCTAGACATCTCATTGAAACCTCTGTCATAGAAAGGGCATGGTAAAGTTAGATGGATGAATTAGTTACCATGATCTTCGGAAATCAAAGGATTTAGTGATTAAATGAACAGGTCCCCATGTTGGAATAGCAGGGAAAACATGTTGAAATGGTTGGAAATGGTGTAATTTTATTATACATTGGATCCAAAGGATCTGGTACAAATCCTATGTATTTGACTTATTGGCCAGAGACCAAGTTTGGACATGTGGGGGTAAGGGGGAGGGGATAGAGACTAATGCCCAGTGGTCTTTGAGAAACACTCTCCTAAGGAGTTAAAAGTACAAGCAAAAAATAGTTGGCTTGGCTGTCTATGCTGACAGTCGATGACAGGTGAATGGCCTTGGTATAAGGAGGTGGATCCAATGGATCCAGTATGAAACAAAGACATACAATCCTGAAAGCCAGTTTTGGACACGACAGGGTAATTACACCCAATGAACTGCCTAAAACTGAGGATAACACCCTATATGTGTCAGAATCATCAATGACAAACTTAAGGTTGTCTTCCTTGACTTATTCTGTCTTTCCTTCTCTTCAATCCTGAATGGACTATTGCCTTGCACATGGATTTCATGCATTTAGTAAACAATTCACCTGAAATGACACAAGAAGAGAATACAAACAAAAATTAGTAATTCCACACAATAAATCCAAAAGGAATGCTGGAGGAGTAAAAAAGAACACAACAAATGGAATGGATTGTTGGAGGATAAATTGTATGATCCAGGACTGCAGTGAAGCTAAAAACTAACAACAGCTGATGATGCCAAGAGGAGATAATGGGCAATAATTACTGCCCTTTGTCTACTGAAATAGTGAAAGATGATTTTTGTCTTTTAGTAGAGCTGGATTCGCAAGGTACATACATGCCAACCCCTGGCAAGGAAAAAGTGTAATTGAAGTGGACAAAAAGAGTAATTTGAGCAGAAAAAGAGTAATCAACATATAACATAATAAACATATGTGCAAAATGATGTATTACCCCTGTTTTTTTTAACATCAATTACTGCTTCAAGTTTTCCTATTTTGAGCTTGAAAAAGCAGCAGAGTCTCATATTTCAAAACAATTTGTAAAACCTGAGACTATAAATGTTTTGCACACTAGCAGAGCACTAAGTGCTGGGTTACAGAGCCTGGATCTGAATTCAATTTTTTAATTTTGTTAACAATACTGAGCAATCTCTCATCTCACAGACAGCATTATAATGGTAAAGAACCAATATTCCTTTCATAACCTGACAAAGAAGAGGAAATTTATATCTTCCAGTTATTGGGTCTTTTAGCTGGTAAATAAAGTGTCACTGCACATCAACTCTGTGCACATGAAAAACATTGTCAGGTAGAATGCCAACCTGATACTTAAGGAGTTATCTTAATTTATTGGCTACCTTTCCTGCAGCAAGGTGCATCATATGACAGGGGCAACCTGATATGTACAATGATGGAGACATTTTTCAAAATATAGAATGCAACTACTTTATGAATTCAAGTCATCATTGACGTGTTATCAGCTGAAAACCCCAGACAGTTCTGCCAACTTATGTTAATTTAAAACATTATCAAACAATTAGAAAATATTTTATCCAGTGGAATCTGCTGTTAATTCTGGTAATGAAAGATGAGCAGTATGACCTTGCCCATGTTCATTGTCAACATCTCTTACACAGACTGGGTACAACTTTTTGTCATCATAATCACTGCTCCTGTCTGATGCAATAATAATGGGCCCAATTTTCATGGCTTCTGCAATTTTAAGTCATGTACCTTCTGCTAAATGCCTAACAATATTAGATGATTTTGTTCTAGCATATGCATATTTCTGCAATTTTGGCATCAGTTAGCATCCATTTGAACAAAGGACCAACGCTGTATTCTACCACTAGGGGTAATCTGTGTTCTATTAAAAACTCTGTAAATAATGCCCTTGCATTTAATAAATTCATTTCCACAATTAAGTTCTGCTGTAAAAAAATTACCTTAGAATTGGAGTTAGAAGAACAAGCTAGTTTAAGGCATAGTTGTTTTACTCTATGGTCAATATTAAAATCATTTCCACACAGCCTGGAATAGGTGTGAATCTACCCTAGAATGGAACAATGTATTGTGTAATTCATGTATTCACCTTTCAATCCTTTTTTCATCTTTTTCTAATCCATCTGTGAAATCATTTGAGAAACATTTTTGCTGTAACATACGCATCAACTAGAATAAATCTGACTTGACTTTAAAACCAAATACCTATAGAATGGTTTTGTACCTCATGTTATTTATAATAAAAGAATATGTGATCAAAGATTATAAATTAGAAAACCAGTCTGATCTCTCCTAAGCTAGACAGCTTCTATAAATAGAAACCCAGGTTAAAAGGTTGAAAGTACAAACCAGCATGTTTCTTGGAAATGGGGCAGCTGCTATAAATAGAACATAATACTGTTAGGAAAGTGAACGCTAGTCTACGGACAAGTGTACTCTTATGTCATAGTTACACAGAAGCTGTCTTTTCTAGAATATTTCTGTGCAATTAGTGGGATTATAATAAAAAAATGAGAAAACAAATTATTAATTTGTTTGGAGAGGGATATGCTGAAAAAGCGTAATCCAAATACATTTACGCGTAAGGTGTAATTTAGTGAAAAAAGCGTAATGATTATGCCAAAAGCATAATGGTTGGCATATATGAAGGTAGCGTGCTAAAGTTCCTCATTTAATGTGATTGGGGAACATATTCAAAAGAGAAATCAAGAACTGCATCCAATGGACATAAATGTCCCCATCTATCTCACTGCATAAATATGGGCTTTATGTGTGTGTGTCTCTCTCTCTCTCTTTCTCTCTCTCTCTCCACCAAAAAGGGGAACCACTCTCAAGAAATGTTTCATAACATCATGACAAAATGATATGCATAATGTACTTGTTGGCCTCTTATCAGTCAAGCTTTAGGCAATTCATTAAAAGCTGTGGCACAAGTGGCATATAAGAATGATTACACCAAGTGTATAGCTTTAACATCAAAAGGGACACAACTCAGTTAAAATCTATCAAAGTGCTATGACAGAACTTAAGCAGTATATAAATCAATAACATTTTTCAGGAGTCTGTGAAAAAAATGGAGCAGTAGTTGCACTCACAAAAACTGATAGGACATATGTATTTGAAGGAGTAATGTTTTTTTAAATGCTTGACTTGAGAGATGAGAATCTGCAGTCTTGTGTTGGTATAAATGTTTATATAGTTCTATGCATTTCTCTTTCATTTTCCTTTAATATGAAATATATTCAGACAATATCAGATTGTAACTAATAATGTTTTGTGAATAGTGAATGTTCAACATCCCCGAGTCAAGCTAGACTTGAATTTTGGGGAGAAGTGACTTCTCCTTTTGGTCAGAACAGAGAGAAGAGCTTAATAGGGAAAAGTGGATACGAAGCAAGAAATGCAATATTTATATTTGCATTTAAAATTGGATTTAAGCAATACTTTAGTTTCATGTAGAAAATTTTCCTATTTATTTTAGCCATATGACTCTAAAAGAGAATAACAGAAACTGTATTGTAACAAAATTTAACCAAGTAATTAGATTACATTATTTTAATTGCAAGTTCTTAAAAATGCTTAATAAATACCCATAATATATTTTATCATACATTTTTGTATTTATTTATTTTTTATATACTTTTTAAATGTTCACAATGATGGGACATGCAAAAAATTCTAAATGTGTTTGATACAACCCCTATACTATGTACATGAGGGCAAATGCACACCGGTCCTCATTTCTTTGTTGCAGATAAAATATTACCCTAACTATTCATACATAACACACTAAAATGCATAAAATTATAGACATGGCTCATATATAGTCAGTATATGAAGTAAACCTTTCTTTCCTACCAAGTCAACACAGATGTGAGTGCATCTACTTTCAGAAGGAGGAGTTTTCGTAATGTAATCACTCACTTTATATAGCTTCATTACAACAGTCTATGACAAGTATTGCAAAATTATGGTTTAATTATTTGTCTATGTACTTGTATTAATTTTAGGCATTGATTATATATGATCTGCTTCACAACTTTTCTCTGTATTTTCACAACTACAAGTCAAGCCAGAAAATAACTTTGACCATACAGAACATCTTGCAAATTCCACAACACAGCATTGTCTCATATGTTTCTGACCTATATAATTGCATTTTAAATATAAATCTTAAATAACACAATACATAGTCTTTGCTTCATATTAATTGTTCATATTTCTCAATTTATTTGCCAAATAATTTATGAAAAGAGACAATCTAATAAACTGGTACTTCCCAGACATACCAATGTCCACCATTTGTTCCCCATTACTGGTAAACTTAGTTTCAAACTAATTTTGTGATGAAATAGTGTACAAGAGGCAGTTAAAATATCCAGATCACTGATTTTATTCTGAGACACAAATTGCTATTTACACACTATTGTTAAAATTTCGAAACACAAGTCTGTATGTTTTTCTTCATCAAAGGACAACATGTGTAAATCAGGTAGTGATAGGTGCCTAGTTGCTAGCTTACTCAATAAATGGTTAATGGTCAATCAGCTATCAAAACACATGCCTGTGAATATGATTAGTTTGTCAGCATAATTTATATCAAAACTAGGCCTAGATAATGATGGCCTGAAGAATAAATTTCACCACAACACAATACTAGAATATACCTGCCTAAGGCAAAGGGGCATCTCAAACAGTATCATTAGTCAATGCATCTCTAAAAAATATCACAGGGTGAAGTCATTTTCGCTTTCCTAACAGAAGAAGGTGAAGTTTACATTTTTTAGGTGACTCAGTCACCCACTCCACCTGGTAGTATGGCCCCTGAACATTACTGAATTTTTATATAATGAAAACTAATTAGGTTATTATCTATTTACTTTATTTTTGCAGCCAACTTTTAAAGAAAATAAAGATCTTATTGTGTAATGAATGGGTCTGCATATTAACCAGGAGTATATTTAACATGTGATGTAACAACCAATCAATTTGATAGCTGAAGTTAGTTATTAATACCTTCTCTTACCTTGGTGCCCAAATCCATTTCTATAACTTTGTACAAGTCTGACAACTCAGATTTGGGGGCATCACTGTGCAGAACCTTCATGGTTTTAACATATTCTGAGGGTAGAAGGTATTCCAAAGTTCCAATATGCTGACCCACTTTAATAAAGGCTCCTCCATTTTTACAACACAACTCTCGTAACTTCAAGGCTGATCGAGTGTGAATCTGAAAAGATTAAGATATACGACACTGAATAATGAGATCTGACCATTACTTTGGGATGTCTTTTTGCTTGTTTCTTTAAAGTCTGATTACAAACAAAATTGTAATAAGTTTCTTAGTAAATATGTATTGATGTGACAATAGTCAGAAGTAGCCATAACAAAATTTTAAGGATGGTCACTGTAACAGAATTGAAACCAAGTGGGTTTTCTCTATTTAGATTAGATGAATTACACAAACACAAAGTGATAAATGATTGGAATTTATATAATGAATTACTAGATATATATGTGAATATAAAACAAAATACACTAAATCTCAAACTCCTATCATACAATTGATGCAATTTATCCTATATACACCAATGAAATGATAAAGAAAGCAACAAAATAAATTACAAAAATGTTTCATTGGCCTCTAACCTAAAATAAGAGACACAAATATACTATGTAACATGTAAAATGAGATTCATGTAATCTATTGTTGACCTTAAGCTTTAAAATTCACGAAATCTCTTAGAAAAGAAAATAGCAATACTCATAATGTTATTACTATTGTTTTGACTAAACAATACTGCATTCAACTAAATACACATATAGATAAACACACATCACTCTAAACTAGAATAGCCATTCACTTGATAAACTGTTACTTTACAGCTTATTCAATATATATAAACTGGAACTCTGCAGTTTCACTAGAACCCTTTCTTATTGATCCACGTTCATATACATGACAGATCCCATATATGGATTCAATCACAAACATACATGTATTTATTAATATAGATGTAGATGGCATGCTGCAATACTGATAGCTACATCCAATTTTGATAGCTACAGTCGGCTCTTATGGGACACTGAATCTCCCATAAAACATCCTCAGCTCCAATAAAACACTGTCAGCCCCAATAATACATCGTCCGCCCTAATAATGTCCAATAAGCTCCAATAACCCCCATAATGGTCAATAGTATCCAACAGGCTACAATAGTATTCACTAGGCTACAATAAGCCCTATGACCTGAGACAATGGTGGAACGTATGCACTTCAATGACAAATCCAAATGACTTGTCTCTCAGTACAAAATGTATCAAGCTTATATCCATAGGAGTGAATAATAGTTATGGTCAAATGTTCATGTATACCATGCCTTTCCGTGACTTTCTCTCGCATGTAATTTCAAAATAACTTTACCTGGAGAAGAGTGATTCACCCCAGGTAACACTGTACACCTGCACAACGATTAAATATGGAAAATAGTTTCCAAGTTATTTATAGCCTTATTCTGTGACTGTTACAATGCTGACAATACTGAATGTGCAAGTTGTTGTTGTAGGGATTAGGGCTTATTGAGCACAAAACAGGCTATACATGGAGGCCTGTATTATTGGTAGAGGAAGAACCCAGTAAAACCCCAGAAAGAACCACCAACCCATGAGAAGCTACTGGAAAGCTTTCTCACATACACACATTGGCTGAACCCAAGATTCGAACCCACAGAGATGAGGTGAGATGACAGTGATCCATAACAGTGACTGCTTTTGACCACTGCCACTCAGGACCCAATGAATGGGCAAGTAGATCAATTTTCATTTAGGAATAACTAGACATCATATGATGTCTTCAAATGAAAATTATTATGTCAATATCACTTTTCATTCAAGAGGAGTAGTGATATGTTTTTCAAGATGACAGATGTGGAAGCCATACCTACTTGACATCATATTAGCACCTTTGCCTTGTATGAACAACCAGACATATATGAAATCTTTCTGTGAAAACCCCATGCTGATGTGACCATCCATGCAGTTGTGCACTGCTTAAAAAAAATCTGATATCATAACCTTGGACCTCTCATTTATTTTAACTTAAGTGTTGGATTTATTAAAAACAAAAAAAATTTGCCTGAGAATACTCTGATCACACTGATAAAATGTGGAGATTTATTAAGATGCTGAAAAACTTATCATAATTTACCCCAATAATAATAATAATAATAATAATAATAATAATAATAATAATAATAATAATAATAATAATAATAATGTGGACTTAGTACAGCACATAATCTTCAGAAGCTCCAATGCTTTACAATATTAGATAAAAATTACTAATGGAGCAGATGTGTCTCAACTCCAGATATACAGTCTTGTATATGTTCATAACATGTTGATGTAATAAGAGAGAACTTTTAACAGTGAAACTTAGATTTTGTACTAACTACAATATGTGAATTTAATACAAGTATTGCTGATACTTTGTTTGAGGTGAAGGATGTGAATGAGAAAGTCTTTGTGTGGTGATCAGGTTGGCTTAAGTTTTAACATCATTTATCTGCAGCTTGTTATGTGTCAACTCTAACTTCACATTGGAAATGCACCTCTCAATGCCTTTGATGGCAGCCTCAACTTCAGATGGACATCTAAATTTGCATATTCGAGTATCATCAGTCAACAGTTGGTGAGACACCATGACATTTGAAAGAGGATGAGTATGCAGAATAATAAGAACATGGTGGTGAACAGATCCTTGTGAAACATCAAAACATAGATCAACTGGACAAGAATATTTTCCATTTATGGACACAATTTGTGTCCTGTTGACTAAGTAGGACTTAAACCATAGTAAAGCTGCATCATGAATACAGAATATCTGCTAGAGATGGGGAAGTAATATATTATGGTCTTTTGAGTCAAATGCAGCAGACAAATAAAAGATGGTGAGAAATATAACCCTTCCACTATCTAAGTCATTAACAATTATCAGAAAAGCAGTCTCATTACAATGGAGAGGGCAATATGTGGATTGAACATTGTTAAAAAGACTGTTTGAATTCAGAATTGATAAAAGTTGGGATAGAACAACTTTTCTGAAGGATTTTTTTTTGTGAATGGGAAATCAGAAACTGAGTGGTAGTTCTTTAAATTGGTATGCTCCAATGTAGGTTTCTTCAACAGAATCTTTACAATGATGAGAATTCCCCAAATGAGAGAAATATTGATAATATTGGTTAGTGAAGGAAATACTGAATTAAAGCACTCAAGTAGCAATATGTTGGAATTGGATAGAGTTCACATGACTCAAGTGTGCTCTTTATTACAACTGTATGTACCAAATCCATAGAGACAGGTACTAATGCTATTAAAGACTGCCTCTGATATTCTGCATCACATCTGTATGGTGACAATGAATCAATTGAAATTGTGTTACCAATATTAACTCTAATGGATTTGACTTTATCATGGAAGAAATCTACAAACAGGTCCAGAAGGTACATGCACATT
This sequence comes from Potamilus streckersoni, assembly GCA_016746295.1. NCBI lineage: Eukaryota > Metazoa > Mollusca > Bivalvia > Unionida > Unionidae > Potamilus > Potamilus streckersoni. The sequence continues at coordinate 4,063,051 of JAEAOA010001763.1, forward strand.
AACCTTATAAAAGTCATCTACCCTCAAAATTCAAGCAATAGCTGTCAACTTTGGTTACCTATGATTTTTAGCTCTCCTAGCTTTAATATACATATGCTTCTACCAGAGGTAGAAAAAAGTATGTGCATTACAGAAACCAGCCAGAATCAGTCCAGTGGGTACTGAAATTGTTTCAGCAGTCACTGCAACCTGAGCAATAATATATGGCCAAGTCATGGGATTACGGTGAGCATGTATACAAGACAAGCTGTTGATTGGTTACTTTATTGCTGTAGTCTGGAGAGTTTAGGCCAGTGCAGGAAGCTTGTTTTCAGGCATCAAAAGCAATAAAGACTTCAAAAGTAGTCATGTTGGCTTTTGAGTCTTTGATTATACATCAGTCATCCTTTAGCAGAGATGAGAGAAAAAGGAAATCTGACTAAAAATGATTTCTCCTCAAACACTTGACTAAGTATTTTAATTTTTTCATGGTTTTGTTTAATTGCCATAGCTTTGTTCCAAATGTTTTGAGATGAAGTTTAATGAATAATAACTGAGCTGTCCCTTGCTCACAGTAGTGTGCATAGCTGTGCATGTATGTGTGTGTTTGGTTTAGATTTTTAATGTTTTTTTAACAAAATTTAACTCATACCACTAAATGTTTGCAGTGTGGCAATTTAGAGTGAAGTCTAGCAACAGGGCATCATTCTGCCAACTTGTGCATTGTCTCACCCAGTCACATTATCCTGACACCAGGCCAACCAGTCCTCCTAACACTAACCTCTTAATGCGAGTGTGTGTGTGTGTGTGAGAGAGAGAGAGATTTATATTAGTAATGCAGATTTAAGCCTTTTTCAGTCTTATTGCTATGTCTGCAGTGTGGTAATTTTTCTGTGATGTCTAGCAATAGGGCCTCATGCTGCAGACATGTGCATCATGTCCCACACAGTCACATTATTCAGACAGTCCTAACTGACCAGTCCTAACACTAAATATAAAGCAAGGCAACTGCTAGTACCATTTTTATAAAAGTCTTTGGAATGACTAGGTTAGGGTTTGAACACATGACATCCCATATTCAAGGCAGATGCTCTAATGTTCTAAACACTTAGGTCATCAGAGCGGTCAATTATACTAGTGTATGCAACACTAGTTTTGGCACATTTGAACTGTATCAACAGTGTGAAGAGAAACATTACAAGATACAACATGGTTCAGATACTAATGAACATAAACACTACTTATCTACTTATCTCATGGAGAAAATGCTTTTTTTTAGTGAGCCAATAAGCTAAGGTAAATGGAAAAGGTACTGTGTGAGCACCAAAAATTCAGCTTTTGTCAAATCTTCCAGATAAGAATGAATAAGATAGGCTATGAGGTAGCAATGGCCTGAATCTCATTTCTTTAATTTCATAAATGAAAGTTCTATCTCGGGTAGGACTGATAAAATCTCCCGATCGTACAGTGTGACCCCACTATAGCACGTTCCGTTATAACTCAAATTAAGATATACCACTGTGGTGGTTTGGCACCCAAAATATCATATACATGTACTTTTCTTGTACATGAAAAAATTTCTTTCTTAAAAGTACAAATAAAGTTTATTATCCTTTCAGGGAAGAGATTATGTATGAATAATACAAGATGAACATAGCATGGCTACTGAAATTTTATATAAATTTGTTCTCATATATGAAAAAACAGTCTTTTCTTCTGTAACAAGATAACCAAGTTTGGGATTTTCGGATTTAGAACAAAACACCATTGATGGGAACGCAATACAATATATTTAATGTTATATGAAAATATTAAATGAAGTATGATAGATACGTGCGTGCATGGGTCCCAATATGGGACTAATTAACATAATTTGCACGATCTTACTAATGCAACAAATATAATACCAACACAAAAAAAAGAAAGAGCGATTCATGGTATATTACATAACAGAAATATGATCTTCATAATAGTAAAATACAAATATTTTGCTCAAAATGGCAAATTGATAGTTTTACTCACAATGGCAAACCAATGATATTTCATTCAAAATAATGAATTAATAGTTTTAGTCATAATAGCAAAACAAATGATAGTTCATTAAAAATAATGACTTGATAGTTTTACTCAACAGCAAAACACTGGGTATTACAAAAAAACCTTCATTAGCCCACGGCTAAATAATTATATATCTGGAGCAATGTCTAAACTCTCATAACTTTTTGCTACCAGTTCCACTGGCCAAACAAGCAAAAATTATTAGCGCCTGCCACTTTGTTCTGCAACGCCTGATTACCCTCAACCCGACTAGCAAAATTGGAATATTCGAAGCACTCAAAAACATATGCACAGCACAGCTCAGCACTACACTCGCAGCTCTACACAGCACACACAACTCTACACAGCTGTACAAACAGCACAGCTCAGCACTGAAAACGCAGCATACACACAGCTCTACAGCACAGCATACTTTACAGCACAACACAGCACTGCAACACTAACATAGCTGAAAATATATCCAATACCGTGTACTATGCATGACACTGGTATATATGGAAGTACGTAACGATGGTATATACAGTAAGTTATACACATTATCAGTCTTGCATTATAAAACACCAAACAATAAACAAGTTCAAAAGTGGATTTGTTAATTACAAGATTCATAATGCACTAAACAGACATTTACTAAATGCAATCTTGTAGAGTTCTTGCTAAATTACAGATAAGAATAAAACATTAGCATTTACTAAACAGCATTTACTAAGCTAGTTGAAGCAACAGAAATACGGAATCAAACATGATAATACAATATATATAACTTACAAGGCATATAAATGAATAAATTACATACCTCTACAGTTGGAGATATGTAGATCTCAAAGTGGACTTCTAATCAACAAAATGGTTTGTAATATAAGGATTTGATTTTAATGTAAAGCATTTATACAAAGGAAATGTATAACATGATCTATGCAATTCATGTATTCGGTGTTTCCCATCTAAAGCACTCCACATGTGTGGCGCAAGATAAACCAAACTCACTGTTTCAAATCATGCAGGGCTTTACCAGTGTCGGAAATTGCAATTTTTCCCCTTATTGGTGGCAAAATATACAATCTGCAATGTTTCCTCTAATATTTTTCCTGTGTGCACAGAATATTGAAGCTGCTGTGTGGCATAGGTATTTACTACCAAAACTTGTATGCAAAATTTTGAAACTGCTTTGTGGCATTTTCTAATGGAATGTGCGTGTGCAGTCTCGCACATTAGAGGGAACATCTGGCGATTTTTTTATTGGTGACACTGTTAGCTGTTAAAACTTGTATATACAGCCATTGGTTTGGAGTGGAGAAATTCAGAGGTCCCTTGAAAGGAAGCCATAAAGTTGATATAAAATGCACTATAATTTATCTATTGTTACATAAACAAATTCTTTGTCCATATTGACAAACCATCTCAACAGTGCATTGTTATATCATAATCCATTTATGTTGACATCTAGCATGAGTACTGTATGTTTTGAGATATCTGCTTCTTTTCAAATTTACATTTCTGGTAGCAGAGATTAACCGGACAAGGCATTATCTCATAATTTATCTTTGTCGGATTTTTGGCCACTAGCTAGTAATTAATATATGTACATAGACTGACATTTGTATGTGGATGGTAAGTAAAATTCCTCCTGTTATAAATCAGAATTAAATCCTTCAGAACATTCACATTTTCTATAGTAATCCCTGTCATCAAACCAGAAAACCTGTGTCACTTGACCCTTTCATTAAATTTCTGATGCATGTGTGGAAGGCAGCATCACTCCATTACCATAAATATAAAAAACTCTCACTTGTTTATTCAATAGGCAGGGAGGAACAGTACCTACAATTGACCATATGACAACCAATTCAGTTTTTAAAAAAATGCACCCAGATAAAATAGCTGACATTTTAAACAAAACATTAACTTTAAAGCACTGACTGTTATGAAAATGTATTAAAAAATGGAAAAAAATCAGTCTCAATCAAGCAATACATATTTTTGATGTTGTTGCCACAATAAGAATCGGGTTCTCCAAAGCTGTCCTTCATCAAAGAAAGCCAGTTATAATCTTCAATAAAAACAAAGGACCTTTCTTCAAAGGAAGTCATTACCGAACTTATATAAAAGCAATGGAATCTGATGGATTGTTTCATTTTCCAAACATGACTGGAACATTTTCACTGTACAGTAAAAGTTTCCTTTCTACAGGACAAAGGTTCATGTTTACGAACTCTACAGATGACACTTAACATGCAAATTTTTACTGACTTCGGATGTACTGAAAAGTAAATGTGCTTCATCATCTCTTACGCGATTGTGCTATTTTTTACCCACTGAATTAAGACCTATATGACCTGTCACAAAATTATTGGATATTTTAAATCTGTGTGTGTGCATATTTTTGATGGAATTACTTGTATTGTGGATTCAATGTATGTGATGTGATTTGCAGGTGAGAACACTGTGTTAGATACTTTATTCATTGCTATGCTTTAGACATGTAGATATAAACAGTATACACATATATGTATCCTAAATTGTTGGAAGCATAAAGACCAGACAAAACCTAAATGGTGAGGAAATGAGGTTACCTACCCTATATTAACCCTTCTGAAGCTCCCAAATAAAAGTAAACATCTTAAACTGGACATAAAAGTCTAATTGGATCATTCTCAGTTCAGATACAACTGAGTCAGGATCTCATATGGGAGAGAAGCAAACGATGAAAACTGGCATTTGCTAAAAACCTGGCTTGCAAAAGAGAAAAGCTATGAAGCTTATGTGATGAATGCAAAGCTTTGTTTCAGAGATACTGTTAATTATGAAAAAGCAAGTTCAAAAGTCTTAAGTGATCTTAATAATCCTGAATTGACAGATTATATCAATGGTGAGAACTTTCACTATTACATCCAATAAAATCATTGCATTAGTTTTTTTATTTACAAAACAATTTTTAAAAATCAAGTTTCAGCATTGATGGTTGTTTTGCTAAACAAAGATCTGTGTATTTGAAAAAGGATTCTTGTTTTGTTGTGCAAAAGCAATGACATACACAATGTCTTGCAAGTACACATTTATGGGATGTGTTGTAACCTCTTGGAGCAATGTTTATAACAATCTTTGATAATTTATACAGAAAAGTGAGCAAGTTCATTAGAAAAAGTTTATTGACAATTAGTGTGATGCTACTATAACATGATGATCAGGGTCCACAAAACCTGACTGCTATGTATAGGACTGTGTTATAGCCAATCAAGTCTATTAGCTTAAGAAAATGATGCTTACACCAAAAATATGGTGGGTGGGGTGAGAGTGGGTTGGGCTGGTAATAAAAACTGATGCAAAAATAATTGCTTCATTGGGATTTACCATCTTAAATCAATGCAAATTAGATAAGAAATATACATGAAATGAAAACAGATTGCATATATATATTATTTTAGTGGTTCAGAGTACCACACATGGGTACATACATGTGTATACCAATTATACATACATGTCTAGTGTATAGCATGAAGAGAGTATCAATACTGTGCACTCACAAGCTAATCTTACTGCATTCAGTGAATCCATAATACATGCAATTCAATAAAAAAATATGCAGATTTAAAATATTCAATAATTTTGTCACATATCAATTAACACTTTTACACCTATTTTATTGAATGACTACATGCTTTTTGAGTATTCATGCTACTGAGCTAGCGTAAGACAATTGCATACATTGACAGATGCAACATAAGCAAACCATTATGTCACTAGTGCATTCACACAAAAGGTACAAACACCACACATGCCCACAAATGTGTACAAACAACCATTTACAGCATCTTTGATATTACCTCAGACTTCAATTTTTTATACTCCTCACTGTTGGGATCAGGCCCTCTCAAATTCATCTTATAATCTGCAACTATACTAAGTACCTGAAATAAAATGAAAGTCTGATTAATGACATTACCATCACAAAATATGATATAATTCCTATACATTTAGCATCAAGTCTCATTAACAAATTTTTCATTTATTTAGTTATTCCCTTGATTCAGTGCAGCAAATTAACTATCGGAATAGTACATGATTTGTTGTGAGCACTTATTTGTCAAAGCACAAGGAAACAGCATGAGACAGAGGATTAATAGTCTTTTATGAGTGATATTAGAAATGATTGCTGAAAGCAAACCATGCATTACTGGAATTCTTACATGATCAAGTATTAGTTACAAAAATTATATACCAAAAACCAACAAAAAGGAGATTTTAAACACATAAAAGTCCTTATACCACAGCAGCATTGAAAACTAACCAATCAACTAAGCTCCATCCAATGGTATAGGTAAATAACAACCATGGCCACTCACTGAAGCAAACTGGGATCTAGGCAGTTTTCACTACTTTTGAATATGCAGCACAATGTCCACAGAGCTCCTGTTAATATTTTAACCAAGATGCAGTTGCATTATGCAGCTTTACATGGTACCACATCTGACCAAACAATGTGGACTTTTGTCATACATTTTTAAATAATTTTTACTGTAATTAATTGTGCATATTGTGTCCAACTTTAAATAGTTTAGTCACAGCTCTACTGTCTAATAATGTGATGGCATTATCAGTTCAATGCTCTTTTCTCTACTTCTGATTTTACGCAAACAACATAGACTCTGGTATACCAATGTAATATGAGACGGAAATTTGGGGTCTATACTGCTGGCAGTTCAATGAATGTTGCACAAAGACAATTATGAAAGTTTTCTTCAAAATATCCAATAAGATTGTAACTAAGCCTGAGAGACTGAACATAAGATAATCTAGAATCTCTCTAAGGAAATGACATACTACTTGCCAAAATGTTTCTGGAATCCATGAAAATTCCATTTCTTTTTTTTATTTTATATAATTTTGAATATTGGAATCATTTCTGATGATATTCTTTAAGAACTTGAACATACCAATTTGTTAACCCTCTCCCTGATCTATTTTTTAATGCTTTAGTTAACATGCTCACATACCTGAAAGTGCAGTACAAAATTCTTTGGACCTGATATAGACCAAAGACCTATGAACTTGTCTCAGACACATACATGACAACCCATGGCGAGGAAAAAGTGTAACCTACCTGAACAAAAAGAATAATTTGAGCAGAAAAAGAGTAATCCACATATAACATGATAACATTTAATGAGCATATGTCCAAAATGATTTATTTACCCCTTTAGTCTTTTAACATGAATAACTGCTTTAAGTTTTCATATGTAGCACTTTTAGTTTTAAAAAGCAACAGACTTTCATACTGCATTTCAAAACACTTTGTACAAGCTAAGTCTATGAATGTTTTGCATAAAGCTGAGCACTAAGTGCTGGGTTACTGAGCCTGGATCCGAATTTAGTTTTAATTTGTTAACAATACTGAACAATCTCTAACAGTTAGCATTAGAATGGTAAAGAACCAATATTCCTTTCATAACCTACCAAAAAAGAGAAAATGTATATATTCCAGTTATTGAGTCTTTTAACTGGGAAATAATAAAGCCATTGCAGATAAACTCAGTCCACAGGAAGTAAATTTCAGGTAGAATGTCAGCTTGATACTTCAGAAGTTTTCCTAATTTTTAAACAGCCTTTTCCACAGCAAGGAACATCAAATGACAGGGACAACCTGATATGTAAACTGATGGAGACACTTTTCAAAATACAGAATGCAACTCCTTTATGAATTTCAGTCATCACTGATGCTTTATCAGTTGAAAACCCCATCAAGCAAATCAAAAATGTTTTCTTCTTTGGAATTTAATGTTAATTCTGATAATGAACGAAGAGCACTCTGACTTTGCCCTTTTCGTTATCAGTCTCTTAAATAGACTGAGTAAAACATTTTGTCATCATAATCACTACTCCTGTCTGTGGCAATACCTAATGGCCCAATTTTTATAGCTTCTGCAATCTTAAGTGATTCAGTATCTTCTTCCGAATACCTAACAATATCAGATGATTTTCTTCTTGCACATGCATATTTTTAGCAATTTTGGTATCAAGAAACATCTGTTTGAACAAAGGACCAACATAATTGTCTATCGCTAGGGGTAGTAAGCATTCTATAGGGCATATCACAGTGATGTCTTAGGGCATCATCACATAGGGTATTCACTGTGAAACAGTGAAATTTATTACAGTAATCATTGATCAGGATAGGTCTTTATACAAAATCATGCATTTAAAGCACTTCAAAGCTAATACACCCACCCACACTAAAAAAAGTTTCCACGATGGAACAATGTTGTATCATTTTGTCACTGATAATGAGTAAAACAATATTAACCAATTCTCACTCCAGCTATTTATGTATATAATCTTTTATGAACAAAGGAAATGTAAAATTCAATGATAAAACCTGACAACAATGTGCATCATCTTGACTCCTTATTTTGCATCATGGGTTATGACGATGATGATGACAAGAAACGGATAACTGTCATGGCTATTACATGCTAAGGAAACGAGGCTAACTAAGTTTCCTTTCAATGAAAATTTATGCGAGTGGCATATCACTGATACAGTATGCATACTGTGCAAATATTTTATTTATATTACATGCTAATACACATATTTGCCCTTTGAACTGAAAGCAGAAAGGACTGTGATGAAATTATTCATTTAGAAACCATGGATAATTTATACTCACTAATGAATAATGAGTGGAAATGCATCATTAATCTATAGGTCTAGTATTAACAGCATGCAGTTCCAATTTTTTAATATGTGCGCATTTGTGCACATGGGCAGGTCACAATTTGATATGTCAAAACTGTAAAAGCCATGTTATTATGTGTGTGTATGTATGTATGTATGTATGTATGTATGTATGTATGTATGTATGTATGTATGTATGTATGTATGTATGTATGTATGTATGTATGTATGTATGTATGTATGTATGTATGTATGTATGTATGTATGTATGTATGTATGTATGTATGTATGTATGTATGTATGTATGTATGTATGTATGTATGTATGTATGTATGTATGTATGTATATAAATAAAAGGAAAGTGACAGCCTTAATGATCTAAATTATATACCCAACATCAGAATCAGGTATACAATTAGCACTGCCTATTCAATGGTTTAAGCCTGATAATATAAATCATTTTCCTTTGTCACCATAGTGGTTCTGCCAAACCAGAGCTCTGTCAGTGCTTATTTGTGATGTCATATTGGGAATCTCCGAAGTTCCCTATTAAGAAATCGGTAAATAATGCCTCTGCATTTATCAATTTGTGATAACAATTGAGTAAAAAAGACGTTACTTTAGTATTGGAGATAGTAAAACCAGCAACATCAAGGTTTCTTGATTTACTATCAAGACCAGTATTAAAATCCTTTCCACACAGCCAGGAATGGGCATGAAGCTGCCCTAGAATGGAACACTGTATTATGTAATTCATGTATTCATCTCTGAGTTTGTTTTTCGTCTTTATCTAATCCATCTTATTTGAAAAATATTTTTGCTCCTAACACGTGCATCAACTAGAATAAATCTGACTTGACTCTTAGTACCAATTAACTAGACTTGTTTTGTACCAGATATGAGATAGAACAATGAAACTGATGTGCAAAGATTACAAATTAGCAAACCAGTCTGTTCTCTTCTAAATAAGCCTTATGGCTGCTATAAATAGAAACTTAGGTCAAAAGGATGAAAGTCGAATCAAGCAGGTTTCTTGGAAATAGGCAGCTGCTATAGATAGAACATAAAACTGTTAGGAAAGTGCATGCCAGTCTACAGACAAGCTTAGTCTTATCTCATAGTTATGCAAAAGCCATCTTTTCTTTAATATGGTCAGTGGGACTATTGGGATGTTAATAAAAATGAGAAAACAAATTATTAATTTTTTTAACAGAATATACCAAAAAGCGTAATCCAGATATGTTTATGTGTAGGGCATAATTTAGTGAAGTGAAAAAAGCCTAATGATTATGCCAAAAGTGTAATGGCTGGCATGTATGCAGACACTGCCATGCTAAGCTGAGCTAAATCTATACATACTATTTTCAGCTGAGAAAAATGATCCTGAAGTGGTGTAATTAAAGGTATTCCTCTGAAACATCCACAAAATGTGTTAAATAAAATTCCACTCATACTTGTGTGTTTAATCAGGTTTACAAAAAAGTATTCTAAAATGTTCACTGGAATGGAACTAAATTAAAAAAACCCTCATCATCAAAAAATTAAATGGTCTGTCCCTTATAGTATATGAATTTGCTATGTGCATATTAATTGTTGCATAAGTTTTAATCTAAAAACTGTAACTAAAGAGAGAGTGATTATGCTTACATTATAGCTGACACCTTGTGCAAGACATTGCACTGACATTAGTGAGCTTGTTGATTGAAATAGGAAGTACAGTACTGTCACTGAAGCCTGCAATTTACTTGCTACACTACTGATATATGACAGGGGAAACTCTGAGTAAGGCAAGTAAACATAACATACATTTACTCAACAAACAAGGATACTTAGTGGACTTGAGAACAACATAAAATTCAAACAGAAACAACTGCTGGTCCTGAAATCTTTGGATGATTATCAGTTTTACACATGAATAAATGTACTTCAAACAGTAATATATGCTAGTAAATAAATAGAAATGAATTTTTAAAAAAAAATATTTTCAAAAAATTTGCATTTGGCTCGAATATCTTTTATAACATTCCATCTGTCCAATACAGTATCTTACATGTGTCTAATATGTGATAAAAGTATCCTAAATATCAAGTCAAAATTATTTTTTGACAAATACAAACATACTATTAAAAAATAAATTACTTTGTCAAGAAAAATGAATACATGCTATTAATATCACAAAATTCCTAACAAGAATACTTGGGAATTTTAATACATTCCTGACGGAAACAAACTGAAGTACTGATATAGTGAAAAATATTCATTGTACATAACAATGGAAAATAATACAGTGGTAAACATACCTGCTGCAGCTGAACTGAATATCTGAGGAGTACCATTTTCATTTAGGATCAACTTGATGTCATATAAATGCTTATATAAAACCTTGTGTTGATTCAACCAAATTCAGGAGTAGTGAAAACAACTTTTAAGTTTGCCACTATGGCAACTGTATTAGATGTGAAAATGACACTGTTTTTCATTTCAGTCCAACAAAACGTAAAAAAATTATTTTAGTGTTACCCCATGTCGATATGATCACATGTTTAGAATCAGTGGTAATACAAATATTTTCATGTTGGCTGCATGGTGGCCAAATGGGATGTCAAAGGCACACCACAGATCTTAACAAAAAAATGTGTTTGAAAGTTTTGTGGCAATCCTTCCAGTACTTTTGGAGTTGCAACAACAAACTTGTGATGATAGATGTCACATGGAAGACCATGCATAAACTCTTCTGTACTATGACAAGCAAAGCAACAAACCTGGCAATATCCCTTAACTAAACTGATGCTGTCCATACACAAAAAAGATCTAGCAATTCAACAACCAAATGTGCAAAATTTAATACTAATGGAAGAAAAAAGATGGTTTAAATACAATTTGAAACATTATGTGATGCATGACTGATAAGACTCCACTTTGGAATAATGGTTTTTTATATGAACAAAGTATACTATATGATGATAAGAAAGATGATTATTTCCAGATCAGGGAAAATCCACATTAAACAATATGCATGACTGCTTTGAATGCAAAAAAAACAGGACTATGATAATAAATATTCTTTGCAAGAAAGTTTGTCTTCTAGAAATTTACAAACGACTCATTTTCAAATCATACATGCTTGCCTCAATTATACAATTAAAAATTTTGTTCAGTTTTATGGATTAAAAAAAGCATTAAAGAAACGGAAGCACGATTCATTTTTTCACAGTAGTATACAATAATTATGTCTATACTAATGTATGAATTAAGCTGTATGAAACCAACTGTTAATGCTGCTCTTCCAAATCTCATCACTCCTACAGTGGATATTTCCCAGTCATTCTCTCTTAAAAACCATGCTGTTCCACCAACTGCACCTCCAAAAGTCAGCAGTTTTAGGATTCTCTTGACTCTGTGTGCCATTTTCAGCTTTTTTAAATTCAAATCTTCTGATATGGTGATGGCTTACAATACCTCAACTGCAACAAATATATTGAATATAATGGTTAGATCAGCAGCCATGTTTTGGAAGAAAATAGAAACTTTAGGATATTGATTGCAATTTATCCTGTGCCTTAGATCAGGCTGACTATATGTACATATTTTTCCAAATTATATAGATTTTATAGATTTTTATTGTCTATAAAAACAATGTAAATTGTTAAACTAACCATTATCTTTTAAATTTCTGTATCAACTACTTAATTGTTTTTTCAAACTGCGAGCAGTAGTGATAATATTACAGAAAAAATACTTTGTAAACTCATAGATACATAAAGTTTTGTGATGCTTCCACCGATTTCCTTTAAATACTGCTGTTCCTTAAATGATGGATGTTCTGCAAAACATGGATGGTCAGTTTCTATGAGACAGTCTTTCCAGTAACAAAGAAAAAGGTACCTTTGTCTAAAAGAAACACCTTGAATTGTGTCTAAAGGGCAAGGATGCCCTGACACCTCTTATTTAAATGCACTGATCAAGCAGACAATATCAGTAACTGGCAGAATGTATGCATGTATATATGAACATGCAGGACAATGGATAAAACAGGAACAAGCATTCTTCTTAACCAGAGGATGAATATCACTTGCCTGGATCAGGCCAAATAAAAAGATCTAAGGTTCTGATTACATGGGGAAGAAAAAAACATTTATAGTAGGTAGGTTGATATAAACAATCTTTTGTTTTGGTCGGGCTCATTTAAATAAAGCATAAATCAGAAAATGTGTCATTCACATCCTGAATTTAATTTTAATCATAGTCAAAAAGCTTCATTAAATTACTTCTCCCCAATATTTTTTAAAAAAAAATTTACCCACAAAAAATGTAGGATTTACTTGAACAGAAAATGTCAGGTAACTAAAACTGCACATACTATTTTTTTTATGGCCTACATAACTTGACAGTTTACAATTTCACTAAGGATGTTATGTAGTATTGTAAAAACACAACCTATGTAATTTATCTCACAAACTTTATATGAGGTCTATTATGTATATGTGATTAAATTGCTTGTGTGTAAGTTTTAAATTTATTTTGTTTTTTTTCATTACATTTTATTGTAAGGACTATTTTTATCAGATTCAAATTTCTTTTTGGGTAATTAGATATTTTCTTTTACTAAATGTTTATTTACGACATAGTATTACGTGAGAATTGTCATTTAGTTACCCCAATTTGTCTTGCGTTGGCAATGATGTCAACAGGAAGTTAAAATGATTGGTCAGTATCAGGGGCATCTGTGTGTAAACAACCTTTTTATGATTGGTTCTTAAGTGGGGACAAATTGGTCATTGTGTTCAAAATAGTGTAGTAAAAGACCACATGACCAATCTCGCGAGACTTGAAATGATGTCTGGGGTTTTAAATATGCAATCTTAATATTTTTTGGGCAGAGTCATTCAGCACCTTGGAGGAACAAGGTGTATATTTTAGTTTGTTTCCAGGATTGTTTGTTCTTCATCTGATTTTTGGATTTAATAATTTATTCCCCTGGAAACACAAGTTGATTTTTAATAATAAAAATTCTGAAAGATATTCATGGAAATTTATTTTGGAATTAATCAGAAATAAAGACTGTGATTCAAGTGGGGAATTATTAATATACATATATTGGACTACATCTGACATCGCCATCCATATTTGTTTGTTGTCAGGTCTTGAACCTGGATTCTAATAGAACTATTTAGTGATAGGACTTGTATTTTCATTCTTTGGATCAAATTTTGGATTATATTCACAAACTGTAAGTCCTATTTACCAAATTTTACATTGTTTTGTTAAAATATACAAAGCTTGTTGGTTTTCACTCTTTTCTTTGTTACTGAGTATGAGCCCTTGTCACATAACAGGTCACTTTGACCTTTTTACTATATTCTCAAAAACAAATTATACCCAGAGATAAAAAAGGATAGTTATTATTGTATAGTCTCTTATGAATAACTTAAGTCATCTAAGATATTTAAAAATTAGGTTCACAGTCAGAGCTTTAATTTTTGGTCAATATGGCCTGCATCAGAGCTAAAGAGAAGAACCAAACATTTGAATACTTCAAACCTGCTAAATCACCTTAAATTCAAAAACCCCTTCTCCAAAACCAGAATGTCCTATTTCTGAATAGTTACATTTTTCACCATGAAAATGCCATCTCTAATGAATTTCATTTTAAGTGATATTGAAAAGATAATTTGTCATATGGCAAGTTGATAAAGAATATATTTTACAACAGGGCTCATACATATATGAAATTTAATAAACCTTTTTTGGATTGATCCATGTATTCATTGATAATTTAAAGCATTTGCCCATATGTTCATACAATTTTCATTGTGAACAGACAATTTTTAAGACAAAAACCTTTCTTTTGATAGTCCCAGCATTTAACAGGACTATTAACTGATTGTTAATACCATTACTTACAATTCATCTTCAGTACTTTTGGTGTCCATCCAGTTCCTGTCAATAAAATAAATGTCTTTTTATTTACATAAAATCAGTTTTCATATATTTTCAATACCTTACCAATACATTTTTTTACTACTATCTCTAGAAGAAACTAATGCACAAATCATTCTACCAAGTACAGATTATCCTATAGGTTGTTTATAAAACAAAAGTGCCTGGCTGGAACACAGGGCCTCACCCAACTGAATCAGTTCCTGTCAGATACCTGGTACTGTAACAGGTATATATGAAGAGTTCATTTCCTGTTACAAAAAATGTATACTAATATCTTCATAGCAATAATTATTTTATGTGCACTGTTATCTAGAAAAGCCACAGACTTTTATAATTGCTAATTTCCCACATAGGTGGATCACAAAATATCCACAAAATTAAATGAAGTGCTATGCATAATTTATTGCTAATTTAATTCTTCAATGCATCTATATTTTTCTTTTGCAGTTCACAAAATATGTACATGTAATAAAATAACAGTAACTGATTATTTTCCATTCTACTGTCCCAGCACCTACCTTGATGCACAAATTCAAAGTATTGTACCTCTTTAACATGAAAAGTAATGATGTTGATTGTTGTTCTTCCAAATTACTATGATCTGGATTATGGGGCTCTCATTTGATATTTTAATATCAAATTCAGTTTGGCATTTTTCCCCAATCAGATACCTATAAGCTATACTAATAACATAAAGGTCATGTTCATTAAATACATTCCTTATGTCTGCTCAGGAACAGTCGTGTACATACATTTAATATCATGTACTGTAGACACTTATCCATTCAAATGGATTTCACATTCAAAACTGGCATCCTCTTGGGGGCTCTCATTTGATATATATTTAATATTAAATTCAATTTGGCATTTTTCCCCAATCGGACACTCTTAAGATGTACTAATATTGTAAAGGCATGCCCATTAAATACATTTCATTTACAGTTTAAATTCAGCCTAGTACAGTTTTAGTTAAGATGGGATTAGCCCATAATACATTAGCAAGCTTGGAGTCGGCCTAGCACTTAGCTGCTCTAGCCCCACAAATCTGGGAGCAGCCGAGAATACATTCTAAGTGGGAAGCAGCCTAGCATAGATTTAGTTAAAATGGGATCAGCCCATAATACCTTAGCATGCTGGGATTCTGCCTAGCACATAGCTCTAGTCCACAAATCTGGCTTCAGCCCAGAATACATTCTATTCGGGAATCATCCTAGCATAGATTTAGTTAAAATGGGATCAGCCCATAATCCATTAGCAAGCTGGAATTCAGCCTAGCACATAGTTCTAGTCCACATATCTAGGATCTCCCCAGAATATATTCTATGCAGGAATCTGCCTAGCATACATTTAGTTACAATGGGATCAGCCCATAGTATATTAGCAAACTGGGATTCAGCCTAGCACATAGTTTACTTACGCTGGGATCAGCCCAGAATATACTGTAATGCTGGGATCAGCCTAGCAACAATAGGGACTATTTTTGTTATATTCTGATTCTAGCCCATGAGTAGCCCCCATAGAAAAAGCCAAATATTGTTTAAATATTTCAATTAAGTATGGATGTAAAATATTTACGAGTTGATGTTACAGAATATTGGTAATAATAAAAAGTAGCAAGTCTGAGAGAAAGTGAGAGAGAGACAAATGTATATACTCATGTATCCTGTATTTCTTACAATGCATGTATTAAATGCATATACTTGTGTATTCAATATTTCTTACAACGCATATATTAAGTCTTCTTGTACAAATTCTGTTGTGTTGTGCATAAAATGTAAGGTAATGATATTGATTGTTGCTCTTCCAAATTACTATTGGATGGGATAACACAATAATGAATACAAAAGTAAAATCTATGTCTTTTCAGAACCATTACAAAAGTTATTTATTGACAACTGTTAGGATGTCAGCACAGGAACATTTTTGATAGTAATGAATTTAAAGATAAAACATGGAAAATAACACCTGAATATTTGACTTTTGGTCTGAAACCATCAAAAGTCATTAGAGACCCTAAAAATATAATTCAGTGAAGTTTTGATAACTGTACCCAAAATCTTTTTAATGCAACTTGAGCAGAAACAGGCTAAAAAAAAAAAATTATATAAAGAAAAAAGGAATGGATTCACATATTTCATCTCTTTAATGATCAAAATCTAGTTTTACAAGCTGGAGCATCTTAAGAGATCAAACAATCACAAGATATAAGTAACCTGCAAAAGGTAATCTCTTCCTTTTGCAGGCTGCTCATATCTTGTGTTTGTATGATCTTTGGATATTTATATATTTTGATTCTACTCAAATAAAAAAGTACACCACAAGATTTGGCAATCATGTCTTTGAACAAAGCTGCATCACTAAGAAGAATCTTTTTAGAACTGGATAATCAGCTCCCATAATTGGCTTCTTAAAGTTAAAAATAATGCTCTATTTATTTTGTCTAAGATTTATAAATTTTCTATGTATCAATTTCAGGCAAGTTGGGTTTGATACACTGTCCTATAGTTATGGAGGTCCTTCTAAAGTATCTACTCTATGCTGCTGGCCTCAGGTCAATATTTCCAGTTCAGTACCCACAAATGTAGTCCAAGTCTATTTTTAGAGCATTTCTTCCTGTCTCCATTTGGTGGTGATACAAGAGTTAGATTTAGGCATTCTTGGAATGGATTAAAAAGGCAATTGTTTATTCTTTACAATATGAGCTTATGGTGAAGTTTGTCTTCGTTTGTTTTGGCAACAGTGTATAGACATTGGTTTGTTGACAGTCACGCCTTTCAAAAAATGCCAGTAAACCTTTGACAAGAACTTCACCATGAAGTCATCTTTGAAGGTATTTTACATAACATATGATTTGTATTGATTGTCCCGAAGTGGAAAGTTCATTGCTGAGAAACAAATGTAGAGAATACATACATGTAGTAAAATTAATTTCATTCATGGCCAGTCAGTGCAGTATTTGAGTAAAGTTTAATTGGTATACAAAAATTTTTATTAATGATAGACACATGAAATTTTAATATGTATATTGACTTTGAAAATATAGGAATAAAATAAAAAATAAAAAATTAACTTTTATTTTATAAATTTAAATGAAATTTTAAGAAATAAAAAAATGACACATTTCCTCCCAAAATTCACATATATAATATTTATTGGGAATCAAATTAAATGATATCAGCATGTATATACTGCTACACTATATACAAATTCCAATGATGGATATTTGTCAAATTTTGTCAGAGAAAACACATTTGTAACTCAAAATGAGATGAGGGGCTTTGAGTGTCTGAGTGGTCTAAATCGATGTCTGTTATGGATCACTGCCATCTCACCTCCGCATGAGTTCGAGTCTAAGATTCAGCGAATGTGGATATGTGAGAAAGCTTGCCAGTAGCTTCTTGTGGGTCGATGGTTCTTTCTTTAGATTTCCCAGTTTCTTCCTCTACCATTAATACTGGCCACCATGTGTAGCTTATCGTGTGCTGAAAAAATGGTGTTAAGCCCCAGAACAACAACAACAAAATGAGACCTTCATATAAAATAAAGACAAAATTCTATTTTGTATTGTACCTTTAGGTCATTAAAACTATTTCTTAAGGGCTCCAAACAGTTAATGTATGTGTTTATGATGGGGTGACTTCCTTAGCAACAAGTATCTGTTTGTCTAGCTACCAGTAATTGTTATAAACATAGTTATAGGGTATTTAGTAAGGACATAGATGAAAACTTTAACCTGCTCAAGTTCTCCACAAAATCATTTTAAGCTATCAGAGAATGAAATACAGGTCAAAGAGATAAAATATACTTTTCCCATGCATATTTAACCTTGCATGTAAGGAAACAGCTAAATGATGTAGGATGAACAAAAAAAGCATTCCATTTTATTGTTAAAGTTTTATTAAGATATTGATTGATGGAGAGTGGCATGATATTATGGGAATTCTAATGATCCAGCTTGCTTTATACATTAATTACTTAATAATATTTAACTGACGTTCTAAAGATTACATAAGAAATATTCAAACAGATAATTTGAATTTAACTTTGTACAACTAATCTTAACATGGTTACAATATCTAACATATATTTTTGAATTTTAGAATGTTTGTGATCAAAAGTTGACATTCAGTACATCATATTGGCTGACATTGTACATACAGTGAATCTGTAAGGCTCAGTTCTATCTGTGTGCACTTAAAATATCCCAAAATTTATTTTCATCCTGGGAATGCCTATGCATGATAACATATTTCAACTTATTACTTTGATAGAGTGCGGCATTGTAGCATCAGCTAATATTTGATTCCTCTGAATTATTGAGCTTATTAAGTGGAAACTCTTAAAAATACACTAAACTGTTCAAACAGATCATTTGAATTATTTTTGCACATGTGATTTTAACAAATCCATTGTATCACACATGTAAATGTCCATCCTTGTTTTCAAGTTTTGGGGATCAGAATTTCACATATGGTTGATGATACAGAATCTATTGGTTCCTATAGTTGACCTGTGTGGCCACATTTAGCTGTATTCACTCACATTATCCACAATTTTTATTCTACTCATGAATAAGATTGTTTATAGTAATATATTTTAACTTGGTAAATTGTCATTTGACTTTACTGTATACTGGTATGTGCAAATGTTTGCACCATCGATCAAACCTCTCCATTCCAAAATTGCCTTAAAGTTTATGATACATACTCTACCTGAGTAGTACTTTAACCTGTAAATTGTTAAATATGCTTCTAGAAACCACATCTATTTTTAGGATGCATTTATCACTTTAATACATGCCCATTGCTTCACATTTCTGAGTGTCACTCTGTTAAGTTTACTTTTTTTTCCCCACATTTGCAACCTGAATGTTATTTTTAAATTACCATATCTAATACATTTTTACTTCATTTGTCTCATCTGTTTATTGGAATTAAGTGAAACATGTTATATTTTTTTCAGGTCTAGCCTGGTATCTGGAACAAAGTGTTAAGAGTTAGATCATTTTGGAAGCTCTCCAGTAGTCTGATGGTAATAGCAAGGTCTCATAAGGACATGTGCAGTGTACTTCCATAAGTAACCAAGATTAGTTCATATCAGAACAATGATATACCTCACCTCAAAGACATAGCTTAGATCTTCATTAGAGCGATTTGCACCATTGTTCAGTAAAGTTAAACCTCCCTGAAACTGTTGTTGTTGTTGTGGGGTCTAACGCCATTTTTCAGCACACGATAGGCTATACATGGTGGCCATTATTAATGGTGGAGGAAGAAACCGGGAAATCACTGGAAAGAACCATCGACCCACAAGAAGCTACTGGCAAGCTCTCTCTCACATATCCACATTTGCCAAATCCTGAACTCGAACCCATGCAGATAGAGGTGAGATGGCAGTGATCTGTAACGGACAGAGCTTTAGAACATTCAGCCACTCTGGGCCCTCCCCCTGAAACTGTATTTTCCTATCACATTATTGCTTTTTGTAGTTATCAACACTAAAATAGAATGCATTATTGCTAGAAAATATGGTAGTGGTACCATCAAAATTTTAAATTTGAGTGCGCTGTTAGTTATACAAAAAAACTGCCGAAATACCTGATACAATAAACATGAACATAGCACCTGTCAGTTTCTTTAGTGTTTATACCTGTACACATCTGTATAGGCATATGCAATTTGCTGCCAAAATCATGGAACTATCATGCTTCAGTACTGCTGGGAAAAATGTTATCAGTTGTACAGACCCAAACTACCATTTGTTTTAAATATCATTCATTAATCAACTTTTCTGCCTTAAATTTGTTAAATTGAATTTTATAACTTGTATGAAAATTTATTTTTCTTTAACATTTATTTTTTTAAAATTTAAATGTTTATTTAAATTTCCATTAAAATTTAATGTATCAATAGTTTAAAATCTCAAACATTTTTTCAGACAGGCCTCATCATGTATTACAATTAGGTTTTTACTGCATTGAAAATTCTTTTAATTAATGAAGATATACCAATTTAGTTTTGCTTTCTCAAGCACACTTGGACCACAACTTGTACCCTGTAGAACACCAGCACTACACACTTTCTGAAAAGTCTCACATCTTGTTTGCAAGGAAATTCCAAAAGACTTCACGTATAAAGTTGAAATAAGTATGGCATTCAAATAAAATTGGTCCTTTCAAAAAAGGCCTTAGATCGCAATTAATATTTTTGGTTCAGTACCCACAAATGTAGTCCCAGTTTATTTTTAGAGCATTTTTTTCCTGTCTCCGTTTAGTGTTGATACAAAAGTTAGATTTGGGCGTTCTTGGTATGGATTTAAAGGCAATTGTTTATTCTTTACAGTATGAGCAGATGGTGTGGTTGTCTGTGTTTGTTTTGGTGACAGTGTACAATGAGTAATAAGGTCTTTGTGATGATCCAGAAGTGAAATCTGTGTTCCATTGCACACGGGTTTGTTGACAGTCATTTCTTTCAAAAAAATGCCAGTGAACCTTTCACAAGAACTTGCCCATGAAGTCACTTTTGAAGGTATTTTACATTAACATATGATTTGTATTGATTGTCACACAGTGAAAGTTCAGTACTGAGAAACAAATGTAGAGAATATAGTAAAATTAATTGTGTTCATGGCCTGCTATGGTGCAATTTGGCAAATTCTAAATTGTCTGACTCCCACTGAACATAACTGTATAAATATCCAATATAGGATGGATGACTGGTGGAAATTTAAACTGTGTTAATGGTGAGGCCAAGAAGCTTTTCTTTGCCAAGTTTTTGTGACACCACTGGAGGTAAAAAACAACTGCATAGACACGATTTATGCTAGAGCATCAACTCTGATTATTGGGCTTCTTGAAATTAGTTAATAAATTTATTTTGACTGACCTGTACATGCCAACAGCAAGCATAATTCCTCTTCTATTCATGGCATTCAATCTTTTAGAATTTTTCACCATGTTATGATTAATCCCTGTCAGAACAGAATATCTATGTATTCAGTGGTCAAAAACCTAGGATTTGAAATGCAAATACATGCATGGAAAGCAACATCACCCTAAGGTAAGAATGTGTCTTAACTATATTACACAACTTACAAAACTGGGAACTGATTAATATGTGGGAAGGTGCAAAATACACAAGTGTTTTTGTTCTGATGGAGATTGTAAGAGTAAATCAAAAGAACATTATGCAACAGTTGTTTGGCATGTTCAAAGACTGACTGACTCTTAGTGGGAAAATATGCTGATATTTATGATTGAATTCTGAGGTAGAAAGACCCAGAGATGTACATGTGGACATTTATAAGGGTACATCAAATAAACAACTTTGGCTTTTGATGTTGTCTTCATTTCCGACTGTAGCTGAATAAGCTCTGCATATTACACTGGAATCAAAAATGTTGAGACTTAAACGAAATGCCATTCGCAAATTTGGATAAGTATTATGGGGTTAAATGAGAAATTGATGAGGACTGTGATGACTGATAGTTTGAGATGAAACAAAGTATGTGATTTCTGGCTTAGTGTTTGTAATAAGACCTTTCCTTTCAATGACAAAATTCATTCTCACTGATGAATAAACAAGTGCTATGTCAGTGTTATAAAGAATGTAGAAACTAAATTCAGTGGCAACCAATAGTGCTTCTAATTTGCAAAGTTTTCTGGGAGATGACTGCACTCTTTGCTGGTGGGACTACTACTTTTACCAAAATGGGAGTTCTGGACTCCTATAGTCCAATGCTACATCCCCATTTGTTTGTACACCCCCACCAATTTCAATAAAGGAAAACTTTAATTTGATAACAAGTGCAAAGAACTTAGTCAATTCATTCATTGATTTATATTTTCTAACCTGAATGTGAAAAGAATTACCATAACACCATCATCGCCTGCGCGTTTGATGCTTAACGCAAGTTTTCAATGTAATAGACTGACATGCTTGAGAACCATTTCCAGTTTCTGGACCAGTCCATTTTCAGCAAAGAGGTGCATGCATGACTAAAGATGTACATACATATGTCGTCTGCTTCCAATATTTACAGTGTCAAATCAAGCAAAGGAAAAGAATGACAAAAAATTGCCTTTCATGTAGATTTAACAAGCGGTTTCATTAACATGTTCACATGTGCAAAGGAATATAATTTTCCAAAGTCAACGTTATGGTAATTTATTACGTCATTATGTTGTCAGATGGAAATAAACTACCCCATAGTATACAGAATATGACGCCGTGTTAGTATGGAACGTCCGTTAAGCATGAAAGGTGCAAGGGGATGCCAGTATTAATGCCATTCTGGTGAAAGTCAGATTAGAAATTATAAATCAATGATTAAATTGACTTAGTTCTGTGCACTTTTTATCACATTAAACATTTTAGTTATTGAAATCGGTAGGGGGTACAAACAAACGGGGATGCATCATGGACTACTGATTATAGACCAATTCTCGCCGTGTACCAATTGTTGCTATATTAATAATAACTCACGACCGCACGCAAAGTTTTGGTTCCTATTTAAAAAGTAAAGAGTGATTACAGCTGAAAAGCACGATCAAAAATAAGCATCAGGATAATATTATTAACAGAGTTATTATTATGATGGCGACAATTGGTACTCAGCGAGAATTGGTCTATAACCAGTATAGTTTAAAAATCCTAATGTGACCTCTGTAAGGCTCTAAGCAAAGTTACCCATAGATACCATGCTGGCTTCTGCTGTCGAATATTACAAATAATTTAATTTTGTGAAAGAATTTGTATTCAGTGTAAAACAGCACTTTCGTTACAATTTAGACACTAAAGGAACACTGTAAAATTCAAGTACAAATTCGTCTGCTCTGAACCGGTTATAGTTTCCGTTCCCCAAAACTATTCTGTAAAGAAAATAATTTAAAAATAACTTTTCCTGTAGGATATTAGGTTTGATCAGGTTGTGCATGTTTATCATTATAGTTTAATCGAATAAACGCTACATTTATACCGTAATTAGTTTAAGTCTTCTTCCTCGTTTAATTTTGACATAACATACCAGCTTATATATAGCTTAACTGGTTTTCGAACATATTCGTTTGCAAAAGAGAATGCTGTCGTGGTTCTTTGTAACAGAATTTGGGAGCAGTCTAAGCACACCTCTCCCAATTTTTTTTTTCAAGAAAAACAGTATCTGGTAATATTTCAAATTATATATATATTTTTTTATACTTTCTTTATAGGAACATTTAATAGTTTTCGAAATCAAAATTCATTAGTGTCGTATGGGAATCACGTTGATCAGTCATTTGAACGCGAATACCTATTGACCAAGATGGCGATAAAGTTGTCGGAGTAAGTAAAATCTTAATGACGTGTTTTCCTCATTGTTTGTGATCCGTAATTTTGTATTTGATTGTTGCATTCGAATTTTTTTACGTATATTTAAAGTCAAAAACATAAGTGGCTATAATGACAATTTTGGTAGAATACAAAATCCATTTAAGATTTGGTATACATCCTAATTTTCGATACTGTATGGTGCTCAGTCGTTGACATCCTTAGATTTTTTCTGTGACATTTGGAATCCATTTGCAGTTTAGTTTTAAATATTTGTACAGTCACGTTTCTACCTGAACATTACTGTCCAGATATGCAAAACGGGCTATGAAAGGTCCGTGTTATCTAGGACCCTTATCATGAGGTTCAGGTGTATGGCGAGTTGACCAGGAGCAAAACATTTTAAAGCTCTTTTGAAACAACCTATATAAATGTGTCATAAAGCGCAAAGAAAGATGCCTTTATGCCATAGTAGTTTTGCATTCAAACCAATGTTCTTGCTGATATTATGGGTGAACATCATGAGCTTCAGATCTACTAACACAGTACATGTATCATGGATTACAATACAAGTCACACAGGTCTTGTTTTTTTTTTTTTTACAGTGACAGTTCTTGTTTTGTGATTGAAATAACCCTAGGTTTTGAAAAAAGGAAATCTTTTTTTGTGATCGATAATTACACAAAATTGATCCACAAAAACAGTGATGTAATACGTTTCCAGAGGGAGGCATGTGTCAGAACATTTTGGAATAATGTTTCTGAGTAATGTTTTTGACAATCTTTGAAAGATTAGCTATCTTGAATATAAATAGAGGATATTTTCATTTCTTGTGTTAATTAACCCTTTCATTACTGAGTAACTTTGTAGGCATAGAGCCCTCAACACTAAGTAACTTTGGAGTTGCATAGAGCTATCAATACTAAGTAACTTTGGAGTTGTAAAGCAAAATGACTTGTGGACTTTGAAACAACATAATTTTGCCAATGTTAAAGATATCTGGCTGGATTAGGTGTCAAAATCAAGGTTAAAAATCAAATTTTATGACTAATTCAATAAAATATGCATATCTATTAGAACTGTTAAAATGCAGGTACAAACAGGTAACACAACAGGTAAAATACAAGTAATTATTTTATTACCTTTTAGAAAACTTAGAAAGTTCTCAAAATTTGTTCAATTGACCCTAGATGTACTAATGAATAATCACAGTAGCAACACAAGTCTTTCTTTCATGGTGTCCATAATATATAAGATTCTATAAAATGAACCAAAATGATCTCCAAGGTGAGATCTGTCCATACACCTATATTGCCTCTGCCACATTTGATCGTCACATTGAAGTTCGTTAAACGGACAATTTTTCCAAAAACTTCATCTAAATAGAATATTTGAAAATATTCTGAAGCTGTACTGCAGCCATCTAACAATCGGGTGTGCCCAACTCTGTCAGAAAACTGAAACAAATCTATTTGGATTTCCTGCTTCGTCCAAACAAAATCATGTGGTGCGTACAATTCCTCCAGTTCAGAACCTTCAAAGTCCTCTTGGTCATCATCACTGTCACCCACAAGTGCATTCTATTGTCGGGGCCCCGAGTGGCCGAGTGGTCTAAAGCGCTGTCCGTTACGGATCACTGCCATCTCACCTCTGTCTGCGTGTGTTTGAGTCTAGGATTTGTGGAATGTGGATATGTGAGAAAGCTTGCCATTAGCTTCTCCTGGGTCGGTGGTTCTTTCCGGTAATTTCCCGGTTTCTTCCTCCACTATTAATACTGAATAGCCTATCGTGCGCTGAAAAATGGCGTTAAGCACAACAACATCAACATTCCATTGTCTCTCCAGACATCTTCTCTCATTTTCATCCAAATTTACCAGGTCAAAATTATTCATATTCTCCGATAACTCTTTTAAATATCTTCAAACGCCGTCATTTTGGATACAAATTTCAACAATCGGAAAACATGTTAAAAGTTCCTACTTTGTTCGATATTTCTAGTTGTATACAAGCTACACTCACAAGATCATCCAATTATAACATCTACATTACAAGATGGAAGTTATTAGAGGTATCCCGAAAGTTATTTAGTCGGAGTACTGTAACGTTAAAGAAGAACACTGCTCCAGACCGAAAAGTCGGTCCATAGTGTTTACGGACTTTCTCATGACCGCTTTTACAGTCTGCAGTGATGAAAGGGTTAATATAGAATATATTTTTATCATGCATACAAAATCCACAAGTTGAAATATATTGATTTTTGGTACTATGCAGTGAAACAAATCTGGTATTACTACTGGAAAAGTATATTTTCTTTTTGTTATATATCAGACTTGTTTTAGAGTTGAAGCTTAGATGTACCTCACTCATCAGTCCAATACACCACCTTCTTAGAATCTGATATGAATGACCACAATCATAGTGCACAGATTGATTTCAATATATAAATGCTGTTATGAGCAACCACCTGCTGAACATGACCAGTGACCATGATTTCTTGGCAAAATAGATCAACACCACTGACCTTGACTTAATCCTTTGTAAACACAGAGCTCAGGATACATGTAGCATACAAACAATGTGCACATTAAAAAACATTAAACAACCCTAAGGCAAGATAAATACCACTAACCATCATTTAATCCTTTGTATCAATGACCGCATTAATAGTAAAGATTGTTCAAATAAAGTATTTTTTAAAAAAAAAAAATTGGCTAGCAACCAGTTGTGTGAAATTTACAAGTCCGGCATATGGTGTCATTTGTAAATTGCGGTAAACCAGACTAAAGTACATGTCACAAACCTTCATTGTAGTGCCAAAGTCATGTGAATTGCCAATAAAATTAACCATTTTTTATCAAAGGGAATAATATTGGACATACACTGTCAATTTTGAGGTTTGTGTTTTTTCTTTATCTTTTTGAAAACCCACACATTGCAGGTAGTCTTAATGTCCCAGTCATAAATCTTTTGAAATGGCTTAAGTGTTGAGTTGAGTACATCATAATCTGTAATGCCTGCGGGTGAATGACGTCTTTGTCTTTAACTCTTGTAAGTGAGAATCATTTCCACACTGATTATCATTTCCAGATTGATTTTTTTTTAATACTATTTCTTTTGTTAACAGTGTGTGTTTCACTAAGTCACCATTTGTTTACCTGGAAGCTGGTGATTTAAACTTCATTTTAAAAAATGTATTGTTTTGTTTCTTGAAGAGTTAATTATTTGTTGGGGTTACATTCATTGGTAAATAATATATATTTATTTCACATTTCCCTAAATTCTGATTAAAATCAAAATGCATCTTGTCATTAATACATCAACACTATTAACAATGGCAGAATCTCCGATGAAAAAAAGAAATTCTAACACTGGAAGAAAGATTTAAAGTAATTGAAAGAAGTGAAAAAGAACAGTTCGCAAAATAGCAGCCTGCTTAAGCGTCGGTAAAACAAAAATTCAGAATGTTATCAAAGACAAGGAGTCCATTAGAAATGAATGGCAGAAAAATGCACAAGCACAGAGGAAAGTTATGGTTAGGATAAATACAGTGTCACTTTTGTTTATTCTGCAAATCATATACATGTGCTAATACAAGTACATATTCAGGTGATGTTCAAATATAAATTTGATTCATGTTGCTTGATAGATGTACAATGTATATCTTTATTATATAAAGTTATTTTGAGAGGAATGCATGCAATATTTAACAAGATTTATTAATAAAGGATATGATACATGTACAGTAAGTATATGTATATTTTTCTTCAGTGCTAACTACTGACCCTGGAAACCAGTCCATTTTCACACATCTGTTTATATATTTTTCTTCAGTGCTAACTACTGACCCTGGAAACCAGTCCATTTTCACACATCTGTTTATATATTTTTCTTCAGTGCTAACTACTGACCCTGAAACCAGTCCATTTTCACACATCTGTTTATATATTTTTCTTCAGTGCTAACTACTGACCCTGGAAACCAGTCCATTTTCACACATCTGTTTATATATTTTTCTTCAGTGCTAACTACTGACCCTGGAAACCAGTCCATTTTCACACATCTGTTTATATATTTTTCTTCAGTGCTAACTACTGACCCTGGAAACCAGTCCATTTTCACACATCTGTTTCGAGAGACCACCTGTCTTGAGATAACATTTTTGGTTGGCAGAAGGAGCGGTCTCTCAAGACAGTTTTTATTGTAATATATAAATATCAATGACCTTATTGAGCAGTAGGATTGGTATGATATAGTCTGTCATGATAAAGTACATTATTGATACTGTACACTAACTGATCATATCTGACAACAAATCTGGATCCAATTCAGCTATACATTACATTGGGTTTTTCATTGATGTCAAGGAAGTAAAGAAAATTACTTAATAAAGATGTCATTAGCTTAGAGTTGAAGCAAACAACTTCTTTAGAAAAGAATTTTATTGACAGTTATTTACATTGTGATTATAAGATGGGCATTAAACCATTTAAAAGCTTTTCCTTCTTCCACATTCTTATTGCCAATGACTGGTCATGATGACATCTCAAATTTTTAGCAGCCCCTCAGTAATTTGTGTCAGATAAAATGCAATCATGTGTTGGAATTATATGGTTTGCAATTTATATAGGGAGATATGTACATTAGTCATTGTTAATAACTTTCACAGAATTTTAACTTTGAAATATCTTGCAATAATTAATTCACTCCATACCTGTTCTCATTCCAAAAATGGAAAAGGCAGTCACATGCACCAGGTTTAAACGTAGGAGTCATTTAGAAATAAAACAATTTGTATCTTTTCTATTTGAGAAAGTTAAACACTTACCATTGTTGCTAGTACTAGTTTCATGGATATATTAATTCAGACTGCAGTAAATATTTACGTTTCCAGTACTACATGTATATCCTTTGAATCTGTAATATTAGAGTCATACGAAAGTTGTTATTCTACATTTTCCTTGTCTATATAAATGATCATTTCTACCATGTGATGGTTATTTTAATTAACAAATAGATGGTTATTTTAATTTACAAAGAAATTATTGCAAATCTTGTTAGTCTTTCACAGCTGTGACTGGTTCAAAATATAAAATACTTGAAGTCTCAGTATTTATTGAAGATGATAAAATATATATGATTCAAGCACCTATGCCCATTATTTTCTATGCTTGTCATGATCCTTCTTTCCTGGTAGTTTAATTCCTCATTCTGAAGTATCCACTCCTACCCTGAATTTGTTTTCGACATTTGAGTCTACATTTTCCTCCCTGTAGACTAGTTTGGAAATAAACAGAGAAGTGTTTGGGTTCAAGATTTGGTCTTGATGTTTACATTTCCTCATGGTGGTCATGTGCTCTTGATTTATGCCCATGCTAATCAAAATCATAAAGATATTTCTATTTGCCAGTGAAATTGATTATATTTTAAATTGGCTATGAGTATACTCAATTGAGCCTAAAATCAGCCATAATCTTTTTTTTGTAGGTATTTTTATATATTGACTAAATGGAGGGATATTTGGGTTTTTTGGCTCATGTACAGCTTAAAGTATATCTAATACCAAGAATGTCTTACATTTGTTAATATTATATGCTTGATAATATTTGTGAGTTTAGATTATATTGATTTATGAGACACAACATGAACACTACATTTTATCTTCCAATTTTTGCGGATGTTTTCAGAATCCTACCAGCTCCAACACAGAGAATATTTGACAGAGATGAAGAGGATCAAGATCTTCGTCTACAAACACAGGTTTATCATTTGTCTGGGCTTGTCTTGAAGGATGACCAGTTGAACATATCACACATTAGCTCTTTAAGCCACAAACGCAACCATTTTAGTCCCAGCTTGGATCGCTAAAAGCAGTTCTTAGCTTTTAATATAATGTATGTAAAATAATGTTGCATCATGTGTTCCCTTAATTTTGTAGAAAAAAAAGTGCTATTTTTAGTAGAGAACATTGCATTTTGTGCCCAGAGTTTTCTTATAATAGCCATATAGTTCTATGTATGGCCCCTAGTATCCAAAAAGGGTCCATACAACAGTGACAAATGTTTTGAAATCATGCAGAAGTTTCAGCAATTTTTATGTGTTCCCAAAATAATGGGCCTCAGCCATTTATGGGTACCCAGGAAAAACTGTTATGATAAACCCTGGTAAATTCAATTCATTTTATAAGATGTTTTAGGATGATATTATTTTTATTCTGGATTCAGGGTAGTAGCATCATCTTCATTGGGATTAGATAATGTACAGCATATACATGACATTACATGCTGTACCACTGTGCTAGTGCAATCAACACTGCAGAATATGGCACAACTGGCCTAGGTGTTTTGCAACTCTTAATAGCCATTCATGTCATGAATAAAGTGATCGTAATGATTATTATTTTGACACTGAATTTATAAATCTATTATTAGGTACCAGCTGAGGACATTTGTACTTTAAAGTAGACTGTTATGCCTATTAAGGTGACTTCCTTCTTTATGTAAACGGCAATCAATCAGGACAGTTTGTAGCAACTACTGGCCAATGACACACACAGATGCTTCAGAATGGACATCAGATATCTGGGCTTCCCTTGGAAATATTTTTCTTTACGTCATGAAATTCTCCAAATTAAATTTTATGCCATGATGCAGGGTCTTATATATGTGTGTAATATTATATTGGCCCCATTTTCAATCAATATAAACATGACAGTAAAAATAGGTTTTACATATTTTTATTACATTTCAAAGCACAAGAATAATTATTAACAAATATAACAGTACCATTATGGAGATCTCGAAAATGCTTAATTAAGTGTATTTGAACGTAAACTTTGATTTGGGATGCATAAAATCACCCACACAGGATTCCTCTGTACGCGTATTTTTTGTTTCAAACAGGAAAATTTTTGTGGCAGAATATGTTCTAATCACTATGAAAACTGAAGCAATGCTATTATTTTAGTTTGTCACTGATTTCTTTGATGAAAGGTTGCTGACTTTGATGATGGTGCCTCTAAAGGCTTTCTTTGAAGGTCTAAACAGATACCTGTTTCCTATTGCTGCGGCAACATCAAATGATTGTAGAACATGGAGACAATTTTTTTTACAAAAAATTCCTGAGTATATATCTGTGCTTCAGAGGTAATCAGTGTTCATTGAAATTGTAGCAAAACTACTTGTTTTTGGGGGGTGTCTTTTTTTCATTTGGCATCGTGTGGTTGACTGTAGTCATTTCATGTTACCAGCCTCAGAGGTGGTTGATTGTATAGCTAGGCATGGCTAGTTTGATTATAGTACAGCATATTGTATCAAGGCCAGGTATCATCATAAGAAGATTATGATATAACAATGCACTGTTATGGTGGTTCGTCAATATGAAATAAGGATTTGTTTATGTAACAATAGATTCGGGTGTATTTTTATATTCAAGTTTGCAGCTTCCTGTCATGGTGCTTTTGAATTTCTCCACTCCAAACCCATGACTGTATGAACCATTTTTATCAGCCAAAACTTGTCACCAAAAATATCGCCAGATGGTATATTTTGTCAACAATAAGGAAAACAAAATCACAGTTTGCAACATTTGCAAAACCCATTGTGATCACTGGTTTTATTTATTTGATATCTGATTGTTGCCGTATGAATATTTCCTGTGAATTGTAAAGCAAGAGACTTTAAAAAAATCCTGTTTGCAAATTTAGACATGTATTTTGGGGTTAAAAATGGAAAAATAAAGAGTTCAAAGAGAATCAGAATTGCTGAAGTTGCTAGAACTGATAGTTCGGATGAGACAGTAGCCAAGTGTAAGAAGAAAGTTTGTGATGAATGGTTAGTGGGGACTGCAACTTTTGCTGGTAGGACTCCTATTTTTACCAAATTAGGAGTCCTGGACTCCTAGATTAAAAATCCTAGCGAGACCTCTGTCATTATATCCATGTAAAGTTCAGTGTATGGCAAATGAAAGCAAGAGTGAACAAAAATGTTTCTGATATCAAATACTGCTTAGCCTTTGTTAACAATGTCGCTGACACTTTATCAATATCTGACTCATTTTTTTCCCCAGACCATTTTTTAAATACCTTCCTGAAATCAAACTTCTCAACACTGGGCCCATAAATAGAAATTCTCATTAAATTTTTCAGAGTAGATATACCCCCAGAATTTCATTTTTCAGAATTTTCCCTGGACATTCAATGAAAATGTCACATAGCCCACACTATAAAACTAATAAGATATCAGTGGTAAAACAAATTTGGACTGTGAAATGGATTATTGTTAAGTTCTTACTGTTGTGTAAAAATGGTTTCTTGTGGTACACAAAGCAGATGGTATAATTATTTTTATTTTGTTAGTTAGGGACCAACCAGTTAGATAAAAGGAAAAATAAGATGTAATGATGCAGATACACATTAAAATTTCTGGGGTTTTTTTTTATATCTGAACAAATACTATTAGTATGTTAAACAGTGGATGAATATTTTCGTGCAGACCTGAGAATTGTGCAAATTACAAGCAAAGTGAAATTTGCTCAGATGATCAAGTTTTACAATATAACTGTTGTAACTTTTCTTTCAGGTTGTCCCAGTGGTAAGCAACAGGACAGCACCACCTTATGGGCATAGAAAGGGCTGGGTTCCAAGGTCTCAAGAGGTAGGTTGATGAGAGTGTTCTCTCTGGTACATGCTTCAAGAAGCTTTTGAGGATTCTTTATAAAACAAGTTTCAAATACTTTCCTAAAGAGTTTTCACTCAAGCCAAACAGATTTTATTGAAAAAAAATTGTTTTCTTCTTGAATAGTGAAGTTAAATATTTGCATATTTACAGTAAATGCAGCATACCGTTTTTAAGTTTTAATTAGGTTTTCTTTTTAGCATTCTCTGTTATTTGGCCAGAAACAATTTGTGTTTCCCATTGCACTGGTTTTAAAATTAGGGTGGCAGGTCATATTTTGTTTTGTTTTTAAACATATATGTAATGTGACTTCTCGTGAAAATTTTTTTTTACCATGGTGGAAAATATGCTAAGGTTGGCAGTGAAAAACCATGATAGTTGGCCAACCAGAAACACACATTTTGTTTTGCCATATGACCTAACAACTGTCATTCAAGTTTTTCTCTTAAGTTACAGAATCTCTATGTCCCTTTCCTTTAAAGAAAAGCAGACTTTGATTATATTGTAACATTTCAGGATTTTGGAGATGGTGGGGCTTTTCCTGAAATTCCTATTGCACAGTATCCACTTGGCATGGGACAAAAGAAGTCTACATCCAATGCCCTGGCGGTACAGTTAGATGCCCAGGGAAAGATCAAGTATGATGCTATTGCTAGATATGGACATGGCAAAGATAAGGTGAGTGTGTGCGGTAGAACATTTCCATTGAATAGTTATTTTCTTCGTGTAAGATGGGAAGCATGACATGTTGGAGTAATCATGAATATATTTAGTTACATGCTGGAAATGTTAACTGGATGAATTCCATCCAGTGTATTGGACTGGTTTCAGGAAAATCTTTGTTTTTGTAAAGCAATTTTAAAATGGTAGACAAGCAGCCATACACAAGGTGATTAATCAAAATGGTGCGATTTTGATTGCTTGTGTCTCTGATAGCTGTGTCATTGAAGCAGGTATAAAGTTTAATAATCCTGTTCATAGACAATGTAATGCAGGGTTAATGCTAAACTAAACTTTTAGGGCAAAGTGATTGGTCCTGCAGGCATGAATTGGGCAGTTTGGTGGCATAATTTGGACAAATGAGTGTATAGAGGTTAAAATTTTGGATGCTCAAAATGGTGTATCATTTTACATTTTTTTAAAACTTCCACTGCATAGGTGGTGCGCTACAGTTTCATATGTAGCATAGGGTTATAATTTTAAAGAAAAAGAATTTTGCCAGCTTTCCTCACTGGTTATGCTGGCTATTTAAAAAAGACTTTGTATATCTTAGGTTTTGTTCAAAGAACCTTTAATTCCCTTTATTTTGGTGTATGATTGATGGGTGTAATATAGGTTATGGAGTATACAGCTTGGCCTTACTCCAGATGTGCACCTTTCAAAATAGTGCAAGCTCCACTTGCTCATTTTCACTTCCCAAACTTCAGAGGTAAATTGTAAAAAAAAATAAAGAGCTGATAACTTTATTTTACATTTTATATATTTGGTAATTCATTTATTGCACTTTCAGAAGCTGGTATTGTCTAGTCGGGCAAAATTCATTTTCCCTTTTTAAATACCAGCCAAGGATAGTGTACTTTAGACAAATTCAGGTTGATTTTTGGAGCACAAGGGAGCAGTCATGTTAGTTAGCAGTGTGCTAAGATCATTTACAATTTCCAAAAGTACAATATCCAAAGAAATGTCGGCCACATTACATGAAAGTAACAGAGGTATGCCAACATTCTTTCCACTGTGCATGTTTTAAATGCAATCAACTTCACCTTATATACATTTCTCTCTCAAAAGTACATAATAACTCGTGAATGCCACCATACACATTAAAGGACCTATTTTTCTAAGCATTGGATAGAAGTAATATAAAGGAAAATATAAATTCATTGAAACTTATGATAATATTAATAAATTTTGATTCATTATTGGTTGCATGACTTTGTCGCTAATGACAATAACCCTAAAATAGGTTACTGTCAAAAATGGGATATAGGCCTCTACTTCCAACTTTTGCATGATGAAATATAAAAGAAATTAATTTACTTTTACTAGAAATCAATCTGTAAACCTGAAATAGAATAGTAATTTACTTGTAATTAGGAACCAGATATACATAAATTCACTCACTTAAAGCTTCATGCCAGAATTTTAAGCAGGAATCTCATAAATTAAATTTTAACTGCTGACATACTAATCAGTTAATTAGCACAAGAAATAATAAGAAATGAAAAACACAGTCATAGCATATTGAGAGACTAGTTTAAATCCTGCTATCACACATCATTGTAAAGACCATGCTGTTGCTTTCTGGCATATTGACCATGCTGTAAGTTGTGGATTATTTTTCCCAATGCAATCATACAGCGTTGGAAAGACCAATGCTTTAAGTTTTAGGGTTATTTTGCCACATTTGAATAACATTTTTAGTTTAATTTAGCCATATTTTAGTATAGAATTTCTAAACACCACATAAACTTTGGGGGAATTGGGGAGGGGCAGCTTTGCTGCAAAAGTTTACCTCACATATTTCTGACATGTACTTACATTAGTGTACCAGAAAAGGCTGTACTATGGAATTATTTGCTGCAGTTCTCTCTCCATTAGTCATAACCCATTATTTATTAAGGTAATATCTATAAATATTCCCATTATTGTGTTAAATGTGTTTTGATAATATGGAAGTTTTTGAGATATTGCAGAAAAAATTCATTTTAGTTTGTTTCTCTGTTAAGAAATTTATCCCCTTTAATTATACAACATAATGATCATATCAAGAACTTCAAACTTAAAATCTTCAGATGACAGATTTTACATACAGCCCCTGAATTTTCTGTTGTCAAATGAGTTGTTTCTGTTGATTTTGCAGATTTTGAATATCTTTGTGATTTGGGTGGTCACTAGCACCATCATAGATTGAGTCATGCAGCCTTGATGCAGTAATGATTACTATATCTTTTCACGTTTTGCAGGTAGTTCACTCCAGGTTTCAGGATTTGGTCCCCAAGCAGTATGATGATGATGATCCAGAGCTGCAGAGACCAGATGAGGAGGCAATCATGGAAGCAACAGAGAAGACCAGACAGGCATTAGAGAAACTGGTGTCCAACAAAATCTCAGCTGCTATGCCAGTAAAGGCTGCAGACAAGCAGGCCCCAGTTCAGTATATTAGGTACGTCTTCAGATGATCTAACTTTGTGCATGATTTTTCTGCACACAGTAATATGTATTCTAACTTGCCTGTGTTTGAACAATTCTGAGATTTCCATACTACCTGGAATTGTTGCTAAATATCAATAAAAAGCTGTTTATAAATTAATTGATGCCTCTGTTGTCTGCAGTTAAATTTGTACAGTTCTCATGTTTTGAAGTTGCAGGGTATAATTCAATATTGGTTGCATTATCAAGAGGAGATTTATATTTGCATTATGATAATGTTTTTCATTATATAAAAGACAATTATGATCTAATACTCCTATGTCACAAGGGTTCTTTCGCAGTGGGTTTACTTAAAAGTCTTTTGACACTGTGTTTAAAGAAATCAGGGCTGTTATGACAAGTAAATCAGTTTAGGTAAGTAGTTACATCTTAAGTTTCTTTAGTGTACTACATTTTTGAAAATTGTTGCTTATGGCAAAGTTATGGACCGCAACTTTCATTCAGATACTGCAATTTTAAACAAGACTCAGTTTGAGGAAAGCTCTTGCTTCATACGTTGATGTAAGTAGTTTCTTTTGTGGCAAGATTTAGTGCACCAAAAGACATGAAAATAATAGCACAAGGATGATTCTACTATTTTATTTAACTCTGCTTGGTGGCCCCAATTTCCATCAGGAGCCTGCCCCCTCCAGTCCTATAGGTAACCTCCACTCAGTTGTCATTTAAATCAATTTTGTTCCCAACCAAAAATAAAATCACTTTTACTGCTGATTAATCCATAGCTAGAAATTTACAATTGTATGCTTCTAATGCAAGCAATTCTTTTCTGTTATATCACTTTAGTCATGGTTAAACAATTTTATTTTGTGATTTGGCTGGATTTTAAAGTGCCTTCTTGCCGGGGTGGATATGTTTTACCAGCACATCCCTACATCTTTATTGGTCTTTCCACCTTTCTTTTTTAAAGAAAAACTGACACAGAAATGAAGGTTTCTTTTTGATTAATAATGCATTGTACTGAAACAAAATGGATTTCAATTATTATGTAGCATACTTATTTTTGGGCTTTGTTAACAAGACTTTACTTTTCTGTCAATATTCTTAATGAACTGGCTAACTTGAGGCACAAAGTTACAGTTCTGTCGTGCATGTGGATTGATCATATTTAAACAGAATCATTTCATGCTTTATTAGTCATGTAAATGTTTCAATTCTTTTGGTAAACTTGACAGCCTCAGAAATCATATAATTATTTGTTAAAAATTCCCCATAATGTTTATTTTCAGTGAAAAATTCTCAATTATAGGGATCAGAACCCCCAAATTTTATTCTTGGAATCATTCCTACTGCAGTGGAAAAATAAAGTGGATGATGAATGAAGATTTGTACAATGATTTTATTAACAAAGTTTTCATCGTTTTGCTCTGTGGTTGATGTTATTCATAATTATTTTAAATCACATTAATAGAAGTTTTATCACACTGATTTCATAACATGCTTTTGATTTTTAGATGAAAATGTTTTTAAGATTAAATGCTTTTGGCTTTCATACATTATATGTAATTATTACTTTCATTTGGATGATACGCCTGAAGAATGGCCACCCCTGTTATTAAGTCACTCTCCTGCTGCATACAGGATGTCATTGTACATAAAGTTAAGCCACTGGGAGAAGTTAAAACGTTTTCTTTATTTTTTTAAGGTACACTCCATCCCAACAGGGACTTGCATTTAATTCTGGAGCCAAACAAAGAATCATCAGAATGGTGGAAGCACAGAAAGATCCTATGGAACCACCAAAGTTTAAGTGAGTTTTCCACTGCAGTTGAGTTTTCCTGGGATTCAATAAGCTGTATTGAGTGGATCCATAAATTGAATACTCTGACTTTAAGAAATTTTCTTCATTGTTTAGAGCAAAGTCTCATTAACATTTATTCTTCTGTTAAGATGTCAAAATTTTATGGAAAATATTTTAAGTTCAAATCTAGTTCAATAATTTAAAGAATTTCAGTGAAATTTCCAGCATGTTCATTCCCCTTAAAATTCTAAAGTATGAGAATTCTGATTTTTAAAAAAAAAATTTATAGGTTTGGCTTGTTTGATATGACTCATTTTAATTTTCATGGCTTTTATATTTTAAAGATATAAATCATAATGGTTTGTTCAGTGTAGACATTTTTGATTTTCAGTCTGAAATGTGAGATAAGTAATTTGTTTAATCATAACGTATATGAAAATGATGTGAAATTATTTTTGAATGTAATAAATAAGAATCATTTTCTGTATGCACTGAGTGTATTACTCAAGTTACTGAACATTATTTGTAACCAGGGTCAACAAGAAAATTCCCAGAGGTCCACCATCACCACCAGCACCTGTCATGCATTCTCCAAACAGAAAGGTACTATCCTTTTGATGCACTGTATAGCTATGAATCCCATCTGCAACATATTTGCACTTTTCAATCATTATCCAGTTACATCATGTGGTTGTTTTTTTAGATAATTGAATCAAATGCCTATTGTATTTGTTAACCAGTACATGAAATTTTGAAATTGTTAATCGGCACTGGCCATGTTTCCCAGGTGCTTTAATGAGGGTTTTACGGACACTTTAGTATATATTTGCATACAGTATTTAGCATAGCTATTAAATATTGATCCTAGCCGTTAAATAAGCAGGTTTTTATTTTGTTTTTGGAGAGGTATTGTAGTTTTTGATAATTAGAGCAATGATGCATGTAATGGCATTGGTGATGATTATGACAGTGATGACAGTAATTACAACAAAAACAGTAATAACAGTTATTATTTCAGCATCAAAATGTAACCATTCTGCTTTTGGTACTGAAATATTTTTCACATATTGTGTTGGTTAATCAGATATTTCAGAAATATTATTTTATTTTTTACACAGGTTACAGTGAAAGAACAACAGGAATGGAAGATCCCTCCATGCATATCAAATTGGAAGAATGCAAAGGTATTGTATTATTGCTTTATTGTTACATACAAGAATTGTTTTGAAGCAAAGTTATTTTGGGGGCAGTCAAAGGGCTTTAATATATTTATAACATTTAGTTTGGTAATTCTTCCTGTGAAGGTCAGTTAACAACTTGTTTATTTTGAAGAATAAAATGTTGTTTTTTTTTTCAGGATAATAAACAAAATATATGCAGGATGTTTAATAATAGTATAATAAAAATAATAGGTTATTACGGTTATTTTAAACTGCAGTGGGATTTTAAGAAAGTTTTGTATCTGAAAAAGTTGAATATAGTATATTTGCTGCATACTTTTTAGACATTTTGTTTTCAATACCTGATAATATTCTTGTTCAATTAATAGTATTATGAACACAACTAACATTAACACAGTGCTGAAACTATCCACAAGAGAGGGAAACCAGTATCATGTGGTATGAAAATTAAGACAGTAGAGGGTATACAGCTTACACCAGAGACTCTGGCCTCCATCATAAGTTGTTTATTATATGCTCAGTATATATGGGAGACATGGCTGTTGCTTTATCTGTTTGCCTGTATGTCCATAAGCATTTCTGTTTCTGGAACATAACTCTCAGACTATTCAAGTTATTTCAATGAAACTTGGTACACATGTCAAGTAGGTTGCATAGATGTGGCATTTGATACTGATAATTATTTGCATTCCATATTTCTTCATGTTGAAGTGGATTTTGTTGTTTTTGGGCTTAACACCATTTTTCAGCACACGATAGGCTATTCATGGCGGCCAATATTAATGGTGGAGGAAGAAACCTGGAAATCACCGGAAAGAACCACCGACCCACGAGAAGCTACTGGCAAGCTTTCTCACATATCCACATTCGCCGAATCCTAGAAGTGGGAACAAGGTGTAGTGTTAATGCTAGACCATGAGGTGCTGCCATAATCAGTATAAAAGTTGAATCATGGGTTACTTTCAGAAGAAACCTTGATGTAAGCTTGGAACCAGGAGTTGGAATATGTCATCTCAAGATGACTTTTGTCCTTCATTGTTCTCCTTTTTACACTTCATGTTGCTGCAAGTTCCATCCTGCATTGGTCTGCCTTCTGTCATTGACATGTTAAGTGTTTTAATATGCAGGAAGTGATGAATGGGTATCATTTTATTTGATTTTAATGGTATTAATAACCAGCTGCATTATTTTCCAGGGTTACACGATACCCCTTGACAAGAGGTTGGCTGCAGATGGTCGAGGTCTCCAGGGTGTTCATATTAATGAAAACTTTGCCAAACTGGCTGAAGCTCTTTACATTGCTGACAGAAAAGTAAGTTGTGATATTTTTATAGTGAAAGTGAATTGTTAAGTAGACAATAGATTTGCTTTTTATTGCTTCTCTAGTACTATAAGCTACATGCTCAAGATAATTCTCTGCTAGCCCATCAATTTTAAAAACTTTTCCTCATTTTTATAACCTTCCATATGGCAGAGTATATCATGTTACAGTGTCCATCGATACATCTTCCCATGCAGATGTTCATCTTTAAGCAGTTTCTTTTCCCAACAGTTTGAATTCTCTAACAGCTACAGTTAACAAAGTTTGTGGATGGCTTGTGTTTAGGGTAAAGAAGCCTGTTAATTTGGGTTCCAAAGGTCAACAGTCAGTGTCACTGATTGAAAGAAGGAAAATGGTTTACATTGCTGTATCTTTTCCTGGTACTAGCCCAAAGTCTGCCAAAAAATATTATTTAAGTCCCCAGTTAGTAATACATCAATACATGATCTCACTCAGCTCTAACAATCAGAATGTTATTTTGTTTTTCTTGGATTTTTATGCAGTTATCACATGCCTCATTGATGCTAAGTGTTTTCATCATCTAAATCAATTGGCATCTCTACTGTCAGTCATATCATTTTTGTGTTGTATTTTGTGTTGTGTATGTTATTTTCTCCCCAGTCCTAACTTTTTAATACTTTACAAGTGAAGTGGAGCTTATTCATTTGTTTCCCCCTGTCAGTAAATAGTGTTAGGGTAAGTATTAAATACATTTTTTTGTTCAGGTTCTTTGTTTATTTTGTTGTATTTTCTATTCAGCATTCTGTATGATGTGAAGTTAGGTAAATGTAGTCATAAGAATACTGCATGGAGAGTTGTCCTTTTTGTTCTCATTGGCTTGACAAGGTATGGGACTTTGTAGAAAGTCATTGTGCCTATAGTACCGGGAAGAAAGGACCTGCTACTTCCACCTAATGCTCTGTTCATATGATGGGCCTCCTGCACTTTCCACTTTTATGGAAATAGCCCACTTTTACAGGTGTAAAATCATTGATACATGGAAGGGACGGATCCTCCCAAAGGCATAAAAGTCCACTTCTCCATGGAGTGAAAAAAAAGATGGAATAGATGTCTCACTCCAAGAGCAAATGAGGGGATGATGAACTGTTCAGTTTGGTTGACACAGTTTAGTTCAAAGAATAACCAGTCATGTAGGGTCCCTCTTGTTCGGTGGGGTGTCAGCATGTTTGTCTCATGGTACAGGTTAAGTGGTGGAAGAGGAGGATATGTGGACCTTTAGCAAGGCAGCAATATATGTTTACTGTCCAAAACCACAGATCTTCAGACGTTAGGATCTTGACCAATTTGGAAAAGCTGTTAGACACACACAAAAGTGACTGACCTTTCTGTTATTCCCACACTCTGCATAAGTAAGCTAACTTATTATTTGTGTTGAAGCCAAAAGACGGCCAGGCAGATGAAGTGGTGGCTTGTCCCATTAAAACAGCTCTTTCTTTACATTTCGACCAGGGGCATTGGCAGTGAATACCTTCAACCAGAGATAAAATCAGCTGTATGCTTATGCCTTCCCACCTTTCAGAATAATCCCAAAGTTCTTCACAAAATCAGAATTTAAAGTTACTGATCATTCTGATGGCTCCTATGACTCCATTGATCATGGTTCATTGATCAACACCTGTTGAGCTACTGCCCTTGGGGACTGCTGCT
The DNA here is from genome assembly GCA_016746295.1 of Potamilus streckersoni. NCBI lineage: Eukaryota > Metazoa > Mollusca > Bivalvia > Unionida > Unionidae > Potamilus > Potamilus streckersoni. The sequence goes on from JAEAOA010001763.1 coordinate 4,104,798, forward strand.
GCAGATCTTTTTCACAGCACAGTGAGTCCCTCTTCCACAGTACTCATCAAATCCTCCACTTTAACATCTTACTTGTATTAAATTGATCCGCCAGACCAGTCTTCAAGCAAGATTACCAAATGCATTACTCAATTTGAAACTGCATTGATATCCTATCTGCCCCAACTCCGCAGTTGCACATTGTTTTTTTGGGAAGGAAAGAGATTGTTTTGTATCCATCATTAGAAGAAATAGATTACCCCTTTCCAGGGGCCCTGAGTGGCCGAGTGGTCTAAAGCGCTGACCGTTACAGATCACTGCCATCTCATCTCAGTCTGTATGAGTTTGAGTCCAGACTCGTCTATCGTGGGTAAGTGAGAAAGCATGCTAGTAGCTTCTCGTGGGCCATGGTTCTTCTCAGGTTTTCCATGGTTATTTCTCCACCATTAATACTGGCCGCCATTTATAGCCTATCTTGTGCTGAAAAATGGCATTAAACCCTATAACAACAACAACCTGTTCCCAATATTTTTTAAGTTCTTGCAAACTCTTCTTTAGGGTCAGATCTACATCTTTTAGGAAATAATCAGGAACTTTGTGCTCCATAGACTATTCTCATACTCCTTAATATTATGGGGAAATTTCTTGCGTGTTCTTTGGTCATAATCTAAAATTATTTGTTGATCATTAAGTGAAGCTTCCTTTGAGAATTTATCCCTTTAAGCAATCTTCCTTCTCTCCCTAGGTCAGTAAGTAGGAGTAAAATTAATGTTTTGTAAGTTAAGTATGATTTGTTCTCTCTTTGCCAACCTGTGTTACTGACAGAAAGGTAGCAAATCAGTAATAGCAGGTAATATGCTCATCTTTTTTCTCCATTAACTTTACAGTGTCAAAATCGTGCAATATTCATCGATATTGAACACCTTCATACTGTATCCCGCGTGCAAAGGAACTATTCTCTAATGTAAACATTTTTTTATGAATGAGCTAAAGCAACTATTTCATGGACGGCCACATACCAGCAAATGTTTCATAGACTGACACATACAAACTGCTTTGGCACATTCCGCGTTTACTTTTTGTGATACATTGTTTCAGATTTGACTGTATATAGACGCTTTACAGGTTCCTCACAATAAAACGCAAGTTATATACATAAACTCTCTTCTATAACTGTTAATAAAAATGGCCAAAAATATACTTAAAATTTTACATTCTGAATTCCTCAAAAAATATACTTTTGTAGGTCTGTAAATCTGAATTTAATGAGCCATGTTATGGGTTCTCAAGGTTGATTGTACATTTTGAAATTGTACTGTAATTTCGAGTATATTCCAAGTGTAGTTACATCCTCCTTATTGCACTCAAAATGAAATAAACATTGGTTTTTTTGATACATCCTTCTCCAAAAAAAATTAATAATTTGTTTTCTTTTTTTATTAATATTCCACTAATCGCACAGAATGTATTCCTGAAAAGATGGCTTCTGTGTAACTTTGACATAAAAGTACACTTGTCTGTAGACTAGCTGTGACTTTCCTAAGTGTTATGTGCTATTTATAGCAGCTACCCTATTTCCAAAAAACATTCTGGTTTGTACTTTAAAACTTTTGACCTCTGTTTCTATTTATAGCAGCTGTCTGGCAGAGGGCAGAGCTAACTGGTTTTCTAATTTTTAATCTTTGCTCACATATTCTTTGTTATTAATCATATGCAGAACATAACCATTATGTAGGTATTTGGCGGTAAAAATCAAGTCTGAATTATTCTAGTCAGTGTGTATGTTACAGCAAAAATGTTTCTAAAATGATTTCACAGATGGATTAGAAGGAAAAAAATGCCAAAAATGACTCAAGATATGAATATATGAATTACACAATAGTGTTTTATTTTAGGGTAGCTTTATGCTTATTGCAGGCTGTGTGGAAAGGATTTTAATATTGGTCATGGTGTCAAAGACACCTTAAATTAGCTCGTTTTGCTAACTCCAATACTAAGGTAACATCTTTTTTTTACAGCAGAACTAAATTGTGGAAATGAATTTTATAAATGCAGGTGTGTTATTTACTGAATTCTTAATAGAACACTGACTACAACTAGGGGTAGAAAGCAACTTTGGTTCTAATATACCAGCAGATGTTTCCTGACACCAAAGTCATCTAATATTGTTAAGTGTTTAGCAGAAGGTACATCACTTAAAATTGCAGAAGCCATTAAAATTGGGCCCTTTATTATTGCAACAGACAGGAACAGTGATTATTATGACAAAAAGTTGTACCCAGTCGGTGTACGACTTTGACAACGAAAATTGTCAAGGTCTGATTGATCTTTCATTACTAGAATTAACAGCAAATTCCACTGGATAAAACATTTTCTAATTGTTTGATAATATTTTGAACAAATATAAGTTGGGAGAACTGTCTGGAGTTTTCAGTTTCATTCTATATTGTGAAAAAATTTCTTCATCATTGTACATATCAGGTTGTTTGCTGCTTTTTAAAGCTCAAAATATGAAAACTTTAAGCAGTAATTGATGTTAAACACCAGAGGGGTAAATAAATCATTTTGTATATATACACATTGAATTTTATTATGTTATACACCTCTCCCTTGATTTCATTCGAACGATATGTAGATTTTTTTATTGCAGTAGAAGTAAAATGGAAGAAAAAATAAATTCACAAGGGTTAACTATTATGAACCCTATTTATGATGCACAGCATTTCAGTCACTGAGTACAGCCTTTCGTTTAATTCCTTTGCTCTCCATGGTCACATTTAAAATGATTTTATGTTAACTGATATTATATACTTTAATGATAAAAATGTGAAAACATTTTCGATTGGTCAAATAAAATGAAATTTGAGAATGGTAATGAATACAAGAACTTATGCTCCTATTGGCATGCCTTTGAACTTTATTTTATTGTACTTACCTTGTTTGATTTGCTACAAAAGACATATTCAAAGTGATAAAACAGCACAGGTCTGTTTTAATTGATTATTTTATTGCAACAAAAACTTCCCCAAGCTGTTGATCGAAACAAAGCCGCCGGCATGTAATTAGGTTCTCACAGAAGTACTCACGGGTTTCGATGTGAGGGTTGATTGACTCTTTTCATGTTTTCATAGAAGAGAATAGGTATGTTGCTATTATAGTGTTGAGGTGAAATTAAAGAATTATAATGTGAATTTCACCAAGCAAGACATTTAATTTGTGTTTATTTCATTCTCTGTTGCCACCTGTTAGCATTTACTTTACCAGAATTTTTGTTGATCGCCGTTTCACCAGACTTAATTAACAGTGTATTGACAACTATTTCTCTATTTCAAAAAGCATAACATAATATGTGATATCTTATTAGAATTTGCAAATTTCACAATATGGATTCTATATTTACGGGCAATGATCACCATTTTCGATGATAAAAATGAGCTATGTATCTAGGTTCAATTTACCATTTCTTATCACAAATTTTTTCACGTTCAACACATTTTAAAATATATTTTTTTTTTGGAAAAAAATTGGGAGCCATGCCGGACACCACATTTTACGCGGGTGTGCGTGTTATCCAGGCGCGAGTTATTGAGGGAGTGGTGTATGTGGATTACTCTTTTTTTTTCTGCTTTTTTTTTCTGCTCACATTACTTTTTTTGTCCACTTGGATTACACTTTTTCCTCGCCATGGGTTGGCATGTATGTGTAATTGGTCCATGAATGAAACTGTTCAGTATTTCCTCTTTAAAATTGTTTTTGCTTCACTGGCTTGTACATATGCAGATGAATATTAACCAGACTTTGCATTTCATTATCTTTTAAACAAGTTTACAGCCAGCACTCTTGACACTGATTTCAGATTTAAAGTTCTTGACATCTATGATTGCTTATAAACATTACATACACAAATATGAATGGATCTTTTATCAAATGCAATTTGTAGTTTTATCTGAAGAATACCTTGACTATTACTAGTTCAGTAAATTAAGTTTTTGAAACAAAATATAGATAAAACCAGACTAGTTTGGGTATATCTTGTCTCTGTCTGAAATCAGCTCTGATCTTCTCTTTCTGACATCAGTATATTTAATAACCATACAAAATTCTTGTGTTGCACTAGTCTTATGAACAAATCCTGAAAATATTTTTGTTAGAAAGTTTGGAATGTTTGTATTTTTCAAGACTGTAGGAGATAATTGAAATACTCAACAAATAAAAAGAAAAATGAAGGGATGAAGTGGACTTCATAGATTTCTGCAGATTTTTTTTTAGCCAGCAGAGGAAAAATTTAGTATAGTGCACTTGTTACATCAGTACACACCATAATTTAGTACAAGGACTACCTTGTTCTCAATACATACATTATAGTCATTACACCTTTTTAAAAACTAAATTATGCCTTATGCATAAATGTATCCAGATTACACTTTTTCGGTAAATATTGCTCCAAAAATACACTTAATAATTTGTTTTCTTATGTTTATTAACATCCCAATAATCCAAGACCGTATTATAGAAAAGATGGCTTCTACCTAACTATGAAATAAGTGTACGCTTGTCCATAGTCTGACATGCACTTTCACAGCTGTGTTATGTTTTATTTATAGCAGCTGTCCTGTTTCCAAGAAACATTCTTTCAAACTTTTGACCTAGGTTTCTATTTATAGCAGCTTCATGGCTTAGTTGGGAAAGAACAGACTGGTTTGGTAATTTTAATCTTTGCTTTCAAATTCTTTGTTCTATTTCATATCTGGTACAGAGCATCTATTGGTATTTGGCTTTTAAAGTCAAATCAGATTTGTTCAAGTCAATGCATGTGTTAAGAGCAAAAAAAAATGTTTTTTTCTTCAAATAATTTCACAGATGGATTAGAAAAAGACGAAAAACAAATTCAGAGATGAATACATGAATTACATAATACAGTGTTCTATTCTAATGCAGTTTCACACCCATTGCAGGCTGTGTAAAAAGGAATTCAATATTGGTCTTGGTATAGTCTGACACAGCATCCCCATTTGTTTGTACCCCCTATCGATTGCAGGAATTAAAATGTTTAATGTGATTAAAAAGTGCCTTCAACTAGGTCAATTCAGTCAATGATTTATAATTTCTGACCTGACTGAACAGAATGGCACTAATACTGGCATCCCCTTGCACCTTTCATGCTTAACAGACATTTCCATAATAACACAGCGCCATATTCTTCTGTACACTATGGGCTAGTTTATTTCTATCAGACAACATAATGATGTAATTCATCATATTTGGTAACTGCCAGATAATTCCGTTAATTACCATAACTTTGAGTTTGGAATTATATTCCTTTGCACACATGAACATTGTAATTAAACTGCTTGTTATATCCATGTGAATGGCAAATTTGTTGTTATCATTCTTTTCCTTTGCTTGATTCGACATTGTAAAGGTCGGAAGCAGACAACATATGCATGTACCTCTATAGTCATGCATACACCCCTTTGCTGAAGATGGACTTTCCAGGAACTGGAAATGGGTCTCAAGCATGTCCATATATTATATTGAAAACTTCCGTTAAGCATGAAACACGCAGACAATGACAGTGTTAGAGTCATTCTACTCAGATTAGAAAATATAAATCAATGAATGAATTGACTAAATTCAATGAACTCTTTTTAACCCATTAAAGATTTCAATTATTGAAATTGGTAGGGGATACAAACAAACGGGTTGATATACTCTGGCTATAGTAAAACACAGAACCCTTGAATTAGCTGGTTTTACTAACTCCAATACTAAGGTAACTTCTTTTTTACAGCAGAACTCAATTTTGGACACAAATGTTATAAATGCAGCGGCTTTATTTACCAAGTTCTTAAAAAAAACGTACTACCCTGGAAGTAGAAGACTATGTTGGTCCTTCCTTCAAATGGATGTTTCCTGATTCCAAAGTTGCCTAAACATGCATGTACATGAAGAAAATCATCGAATATTGTTAGGTATTTTGCCACAGACAGGAATAGTGATTATGATGACGTTTTTCTCGGTCTGTTTAGGAGACTCTTCCAACGAAAAGTCAGAGTGATCTTCTTTCATTGCCAGAATTAACAATAGATTCTACTGGAGAAAGCAGTTTTTATTTGCTTGATAATGCTTTGAATAAACACAAGTTGGCAGAACTGTATGGGGTTTTCAGCTGATAAAGCATCAGTGATGACTGGAATTCATAAAGGAGTTGCATTCTATATTTTGAAAAATGTCTCCATCAGTGTACATATCAGGTTGTCCCTGTCATTTGATGCACTTTGCTGCAGGAGAGGCTACTGATGCTAAAAGACTAAAGGGGTAAATAAATCATTTTGTACATATGCTCATTGAATTTTATCATGTTATATGTGGATTACTTTTGGGGGGGGGCTCAAATTACTCTTTTTGTCCACTTGGATTACACTTTTTCCTTGCCAGGGGTTGGCATGTATGTTCTTAACTATTTTATGGAATCTTTAAATGTGATGTATGTTGATACACATAATATATACATGTACTTAAGATACTTATTGATTGTGTGAACAAACTATCTTATTTTCTTACCCAATAAATTTAATATATGCTTTTTTCATACATAATCCTGGACACTTTCAAATCTAGTTTCTGTTAAAGTTGGGAAATAAATTTAGTATGAAACGAGAAGCCATATTATTTCTTTTGCTTATCAGAATTCACATCCTGCTAATCTTGTTTTTTTAGTCAAGCATGTATAATGCCAAGTCCAGTAAAACATGTATGATATATATTCCAGTGAAAAACTTGTTTGATGCATATTCCAGTAATACTTGTCTGATACATAGTCCAATAAAACTTGTATGATACATAGTCCAATAAAACTTGTATGATATATAGTCCAATAAAACTTGTCTGATACATAGTCCAATAAAACTTGTATGATACAAAGTCCAATAAAACTTGTATGATACATAGTCCAGTAAAACTTGTATGATATATAGTCCAATAAAACTTGTCTGATACATAGTCCAATAAAACTTGTATGATACATAGTCCAATAAAATTTGTATGATATATAGTCCAGTAAAACTTGTATGATGCATAGTCCAGTAAAGCTTTACTTCTGAAGTACTTTGGAGACTAAGAATTTCATTCTTAAAATGAACTTTGAAAACACACTTTGTTAATAAGAATAACTTTATATAAATTTGTTGCCATTGTTTGTATCATAAATATGTATCAAAAGATATAGTGCTAAATTAATACAACTAGGCAGCTGGGATTTTATTTTAGAATTATGGTTGGAATATTTGTTTATTTGGAAGTCTGGAGCTGATTAAAGTATTTTAATATCTCTATTGCAGAGTAATAATAGATTTTCAGACTAGATAATTCTAGATAAAGAAACAACATATCTTGACTGCCTGTGTAATGTTGTTCTTCATTTTACAAAAAGGCTCGAGAAGCTGTTGAGATGAGAGCTCAGATAGAGAAGAAGATGGCCCAGAAGGAGAAGGAGAAGAAGGAAGAAGTACTAAAACAACTGGCTATGAAAGCCAGAGAGGAAAGGGCAGGGATAAGGAGAACAGATGGTAAAGCAAATGTTTCTTGACTCTCCTGTTATAAAGTTTCATGCCATTACATGCAGTGTTTGAGCATGAAGTTACCAGCACTCAGTATGGTTAATTTAAGACTTTAAACAAAATGTTCTCCTAAAATAATTTTTTTAAGCTTATAAAAAAAGCCATTTAAGACTAAATTATGTCAAATATATATCTATATCTATCTATCTATCTATATATATATATATATATATATATATATATATATATATATATATATATATATATATATATATATATATACCAGAATGATATAACAGTTGTTGGTTCTAAAGGTCATAAACTATATGAGCTTTTGGTGTGACTTGTTTGTCATCTATTTGTTGTCTGCTAGCACAAGTTTGATATTGCAGCTTATCCAAAACTTCTAGAATTGCCTTGAAACATTACTCAATATGGTTGCTGCAACAGCCATCTTGAACATCTTATGATGATTTCTTCTGAATTTGTGACATCTAGTTGGTACTGATTAAAAAGGGTGCTGATATGAAATCTAGTATGGCTGCCATCTTGAAAATACTCTTTTTTGCTGCTCCTGAACAGAAAGTCATTTAAACATGTGATTTGAGCAAAAGACCTTTTAACTTTTTTGGTTGGTCCTAAATGTAAAAGGTTCTATATACCACAGTGGCAATTTTGAAAAGTTTGCTATTACTCCTCAACCTGAATGGATGGGCATATCAGCAAGGGAGTTTCATTGAAGGACTTACAATGTCAGCTTGGTACAAAATGATATCCATAGCCATTACATTGGCATAATTGTTACTAGTTTGTTAAGATACATGTATTGATTGTAATTTTCAGCCATTTTTTTCCAGTAAATTATGTTTCTTCACGTAAACTTTACTGATCATATTTCCCAGTCCCCCTGCCATGTGAGTATTACATTGGTATTTTGCTCAGTTTAAACTCTTGTAATACCTTGTGGTGGTAAGTAGAAGTAGAAGTAATTGTATGAGTTATTGCCCTTTGTTTATATGATGTAGACAGAAAAAAAAACAAGTTTTACTCATTTTAGTAGGGCTGCATCTTGGATGTCAGTTTGATCAGGTAAATATTCTCGGAAAGACATAATTTACGGAGGAAAAAAATTGCTTTTCACAAAAGGAGTTTTTTGGAAAGGCAATTGGTTTGAACAGCTGAGATATTCTATTTATGAATTTAGCATTTTCCCATAATGAATATCTGATACTTGTTCAGTTCCCAAGACTTTACACTATTGACTTATTTATTTTTTCTAAAATACAAGTGATCAGTATGCCTCATCATAGCATTGTTATTGCATATGGTGTTATCCATGTCCATCTGTCCATTGATCTTTCTGTCCATGGCACGCCTTGAAAACGTTCTGATTTTAGGTCATTTCAGAGACTGCAGTCGCAGAAGTGTTCCATGAACACATTTGTGTTTTTTCTCAGTTAAGAACAAAACATTTTAGTTACTGTGCTTTTGTGTACCATATGTAAAATCTTGTATTCCTTAACTTAGGATCCAGTGTATTCACCTGTTTTCAGATCTGGTGGATACACTAAATTTCAAAGGTACAGAATAGGGATGAAAATTTGTAAGCAAACAATTTCTCACTTGAAACACAGCACTGTTATATTTGTTGTATTTGCCAAGGATCTTCATTAGCAAACTACTCTTCAGAGCAAGTGTCCACTTTGAAAACCTTATGAATATAGTACTCTTAAATTCTCCAAAAATGTTTTAGAGCACATTTAATTTAATTGTATAAAATATATGTTTGATTCATTGTAATGTACATTTGTTGCATTTTACTTTATAGCAATTTAATTGTGTCTTAGGAACTTGTAGTTCTTTATAAAGACAAAACTCTTAACAATAACAAACCTGTATCTAGAAGTGCGTCTTTGTGTTTTCTAGATAATGAGGAGGAGGTTGTAGAGCGTGATGAATTAAGAAAAGATAGGCACAAAGAAAGACAGAGGGAGAGAAACCTTGCCAGAGCAGCCCCAGATAAAAGGTAATATGAATGTTTGTTAATGAAGAGCATCTTCAGCAATTAATCATATATTTGTCATATATATATATATATATATATATATATATATATATATATATATATATATTGACAGCAGCCTCAGGTAGGAGAATGGTCAAAGGCTCTCACATTTACAGATAACATCTCATTTGTTTGTTTGCATGGGTTCAAGTCCAGAGAATTTAAATCTTGTGAAATAATTGATTTTGGAACTTGTTTAAAACTCTGATTGGCCTCATTTACTCAGATGCATATATTTAAGGAAAAAGTACATTTTGTTTGAGCACATGACTATGGGTGGTATTGTGGGATAGCATAAGTTTCAAGATATCAGAGAAGAAAAGTTTCAAGATATCAGAGAAGAAATTGAATGATATGTTTTTTACTTTGCCACAAAGAAACGAAATGTATATCAGATGAAATATAATTCTGATTTTTGCATTTAAGTGGGACTGGACAGGGTAATAAGAAGGTATCATGGACCTCCATTCGAAATTTTTTTTAAAGCCGTGTTAAAAATCCAAATCTCTCTCTCTCTCTCTCACACACACACACACACATGTTCTGATTGTCAGAAATATGCATCTAAAAGACCGTTTTGTTTTTTTTTTTCATGCAGAACAAGACTCCAGAGGGAAAGAGAGCGTGACATCAGTGAGAAAATAGCCCTAGGATTACCTAATACTGGAGCTGGCCAACAGGATCAGTTTGACCAGAGGCTTTTCAACCAGTCAAAGGTAAAGGAATTTTGAAAAAATAATTTTATCCAGATACTGTGTACCCTTTGAAATATTTATAATCCCTTGACAGAAAATGTTATCATTCCTCTATTAATTGCATTGTTTTGTGCCATGTAATAAGCCAAATAAATTAGAAATTCAATAACTTATGTGGTGTAGAGCATTTTGTAATTTAAGTGTTGAAAACAACTGATGGGTTCTAATCAGAGTTTTAATTAAAAAAATATTCTTAACACATTTTCTTTAAATGTTTCATGTGTTTCTTTGATCGTTTTATCAATCTTTTTGTGTTAGGTTGGGCTTATTCTGTAATGTTGAAGAGATTAATCATAAAATATAAAGAGAATAAAGACATAAGCTTTGGACTTCTTGAGTCAAGCCATATATACTATTCAGTGTTTATACATTCTAGATTTCTCTTTGAGTCAGAAGTAATGATCAAACAATTTAGCATAATGCATTGGTAGCAAACTTGTTTTGCTTATCTTTGATGCAAGGTTTGATTCTCCTTTCCACAGCATGAAGTGTTGATGTGTGTCCATGCAGTGCAAATGTTTTTCTTGAAGTTGTCCAGCTTCTGCCTCCTTAGAGACCACTTAAACCTGCATTTTCATGATTATGTTATACTTTTTATAGATATTGTTACAAAACTATTTATTGTAAACATAATTGAATATTTAATTTCCTTCCATTTCAGGGATTGGATAGTGGCTTTGCTGATGACGAAGCTTACAATGTGTATGACAAGGCCTGGAGACAGGATAAAGACTTGGCTAGTCACATTTACTGTCCATCACGGAATAAAGACCGAGACCAGTATGGCGAGGATCTTGATACCCTTATCAATACAAACAGGTCAGTTTCTGTTGAGCTTAAGCTTTCATATAATGGTTTTATTTGTCACAATTTTTATTTTATCTATTGCACATAGAGGTCATAGATTTTATATGTCCACCATAAAAAGGAGAGTATTATGTTTTCCATATATTTATTATCAGTTTGGTTTCCACAAGACTTTGACTGACAGGATGGAAGAATGTATTTCCTTAATTATCAGCAGAATGGATGTACATTACAGCCACAAACCTATGCAGGGTCTTAGAGTCTGTAAGATTGGTCACATGTGGTTAGCCACCACTTGGGTCACAAACCAGTTGACAGTTCTGTCTCATATGGTCAGTTACAGGTTTTCATCCAGCCATCCAGCTTGTTCAACTTTAGGCATCGTGCCTACTATCCAGCTGACCCTACTGGCTGTACACTGTCTGATACCTGTTCACTAGGGTATGATGTGTATTCCTTAGTTACAGCATAACCTCTATGCATGTATCACAACATGGTCAGTACTGTTTCCATTCCAATGGTTATGCTCTGCTGTCAAGTTGGGAGCCACCTTGATTTGCCTTCACCCCATCATCTAACACAATGGAATTATGACTGAGGAAGTTTCATGGTGGCAGTGAATATGGATTGCATCCTGTTTCTGGCCGAGTTAACCCATGGCTTAGTTTGAGTCATGCCTACAAGGCCTTTTACTGTGTAACCTTAATCCTCTGGACAGCCTCTTCCACATCTTCCACAGTGATAGATCATGACCTGGACCAAAATCTATCACTTCCTGCAACAATGACAGGACAGTAAGTTGTTAACAATAGTTGTCACTTTTGAAACTCCAACCAGAGATAACTATCTATACAGACAGCATATATGAATATCCTAGAAGAACAATGGTAAATACAATTCTTACTCAGGACATTAATTCTTCTTCTCACCCTTCTTTCAGAGTTCATCTCCATCAAGACATCCACCATTGTGAGAAACTTCCTTGAACACCTTATGGCAGATTATTTTTCATCTCAGCTATCTTTGTGTATGCCTCTGCAGTAGATGGCTCTTCTGACCCAGTAGCACCTTCATTCCTGTCATTTTCATCATCAGATCTATCTGCATGATTTTAGTCATATCTCTCCTTCATACAGTGTGCAAATAGAATGCACTGATTCATTATTCTTTTTAGCCTGCTCAAACAGTTCAGTGCTTTACTGATGTTCAAGATGGAGATGGCACAGTTGGTGCAGCTTTCTGTGAAAACAAACATGTATGAAGTCGGTCACAATTTGACACTTTCATCTCCCTATCCACCAGGTAAATGCTTTTCAGAACATAATGCAATCCAATGTCTTTCTTAATGTGCATGGGCCAAGACTGAGGTTGAAAAGGTTAGTTATGAAACTGATAACCACCTCATAGTAGCTGAAATGAAGATACTTTTTGTGAGATGTCATGGATGGAGATTTGAAAGTAAGTGTCTGTAAAATTGAAGCTGATAGTGTACTTGCTCCATTTCATGGAAAGCTGTACTGAGCATACTGTCTGCATCTACAGCACTGAAGTGGTTGAGGCATATCTGGTCTATACCCCAGCCTAGGTGCCTTAACAAACCCCTTAGATTGCATCATTACCTCTGTCAGGAATACCTCTTATATTGCAACAAATTGTGATCCTCTCCATCACTTCCCATGTCAGTTGCAGAACAGGACATGGTTACATATGGAAACTCCTCAACCTGAGATGGTTTGGTTGGGAATCACTTATTATCCCACTTCTGGATGGTCAGCAGCAAGTGGAATCTAGAAGAGGGGCCATTATATCAGCTTCATGGAGATAAAGGCCATTATTAATGCTCTCAGCAACCCTGCTAACATTTGATCAGTGGGCACATAGTATTAGGTACTTTCCATTATGATTAGTTTATTTGCTTTCTATACCATATCTCTGTAGAAGTCTTTCATTTGTCAGGCAATTTTACATCCTGGCTGACTCATAGTAGAGGAAAGGCCTGCTACTGCAGCTCAAGGAGTGGTCTCTTCATCTATCTTAATCTGGTGTGTGCACAGAGAGTCCAATGATAGACCTCATTGTTTTGAGTTGGAACTGCAAACTGTTTATCTTCATTTTCCCATTCCCGAATCAAGGAGCTGGGGAGTATATAGTTATTGTTCTGTTGGTCAGGTGGGAAGAGTTTTGGGCTTTTGTATATCCTCCATCCATCATGATCTTGAAGGTAGTTCATATAGTGTGTGGTAAAAATTCTGCTCATATCTTTACAGTAGGTCAAATCCTGGGTCTGTGATCAACATTTCATCTAGATAACAGCAACCCCCTCCATGCTCAAGCTTGAGGGCACCAGTTTTCCACCAGTACCTGGAAATACTTCGCAAGCTTTTTGTGATCTAATGTGGCCCTTATCATCCCAGCTATAACAAAACTGACCATTGCATAGAACTTTATAAATTACTCTTTGTCGAAACTGCATTTCATTTATACTGCTAGTACAAATGTAGGCAAATGGTTAGATTTGAAAATGTGTGCAAAAAAACAAATTTTATTGCTGAATATATCTTTATTTATTCTCAAAGAGCACTATATATTACTAATTACTCAATTTTCCTGCTATTTTGAAAAAATTGCTGAAAAAATGTTTGATTATACTTAAGATTACACATTTTAATCATGTATCATGTGGAGATTAATTTTCTTTTTCAGGTTTGTTCCAGACAAGCAGTTCTCAGGAACAGACAGGAGTCGGCATCGTGAAGGTCCTGTTCAGTTTGAAAGAGATGATGAAGAGGATCCTTTTGGTCTGGATAAATTTTTGAAAGAAGCTAAAACAGGTCAGAAACGAGCTGCAGATGATCCCCGATCAAGTCGAGACTATGATCGGAAGAAGAGAAGAGAATGAGAACCTGGATGATTCATAAATAAAATATGTATTGATACATTGGTTTCAGAGGACTGAAAAAGGAGTGATTTTTGTTAAGAATAGTATTGGAGGATAGAGATGAAGTTTGATCTGGATGTGACTGTCAAAAGTTGTAATTAAAGATCAGAATTTCACTGAGATCCATTTCAAAAATAGAGTTTACACAGGACATTTTGAAAGAGACTTGGCAACATGGAACAGTGAACCCTAGTGTGACCTACTGGTTTTGTTTGTCACTGAAACCTCTTTCAAAAGTAGAGTTTTTAGAGGACTCTCTGAAATAACTTAGTATCATGGAACAATATACCCTAACATGATTTACAGATTGCAGGGATGGCACCAGGACAGTGACACTTTCCCATGAAGATGTAAATTCATTTATATTTTCATGGTATAAACTTTTGGTTTTGCAAACAAATAATTTTGGTAGATTAATTTGTACTTAAATTTGCAGAATGTGGAAGTGGTCCTTTTCTGTTAAGGCTTAAAGAGACCATTGCTGGTTGGGTATTTCAGTTTCTGGTTTGCAGCAGCCATAAAGTCCATAAAAATTGGTACCTTATGAAAATAGTGGATTCACAGCACATTTCTGTTTTGGAAAAGGTCCATTGCAAATACATTAGACTTAAATTATGCTATTTAATATTCATTGTCCAGCTTGATTATTGTCCATTAATGTCATAGTGCGTGAATTAATTTTTCACTTACAAGGAAACGTGTGGTATCTAGCAGATAATTAACTTGTAATGCTTTCATTGACTATGATATTATCAGAATCATGTAATTTTAAGGTACTATTTAATATATATGTCATTGTATTTTTTTATTGTTCCCTGGATCCAACTACATAACTTCAGACCTCATCCGTGCTTTACCATGGTTACAGGCAGAAGCCTGTTTTGAAGCTGCTAGGTCCAAGATCAGATTCACCAGAAATGAAAACATGTTTTTCCTTTCTGCATGATGTCTTCCTTGTTTTAAATTTAATTAAACTGAATTGCTGAATTATACTTAGTCATGGATAGTTTTCCAATGATTCTGAAGCAGAAGTGAGAGGACAATGTCATTGGGGCTAGGGTTATAATCAAATTCCAGAATCCAGTTTCCTCAAACTTCATACTGCTCCGGTGGCCTACTGGTTAGAGCATCTCCCTTGGATGCAGGAGGTCATGGGTTTGATCCACTTCTGAGCACCAAAGACTTTTAAAAATGGTAATAACAGCTTCCTCGCTTGGCACTCAGAATTAAGAGGTTAGCGTTAGGACTGGTTGGCCTGATGTCAGGGTAATGTAACTGGCTGGGACATCAGGCTCCATGTCTGTGAGATGATGCCCCAGTGCAAGACATCACTATAAACTGTCACACTGCAGACATCGTAGTGATTTGACTGAAATTTTTTTAAAGCTACATCAAAATATCCAAATCACACAAATCCTCAAACTTCATAACATGATTTTGTGATTAGTCCCTTTCCTATTGATTGCTAAGCCCAGAGCACAGAAGTTAAAATTGTCATTTGGGTTTCTCAAGTTTCCTTCATCCAGGTTTTATTAACTTAAATACTTCTGTTACATTTAAGGAAGGAGAGTTTAAGTTGTGTTAGCAGTTGATAGATAAAAGTCAGGGTCACTTCATATGAAATTGCAATATCAATTTTACATTTGTACATAGATACATCTGAGTGGGGATCATTGAGTTTTCTGATAGCAATTTCTGTTTCATACATTTAGGAAATAGTAAATACTAGAATTTGAGACCTCATTGGTTAGTGTTAGTATTTGTCTTACATGAGGATGTTAGTGGATGCATTTGATTTGACCCAGGTTCCAAACTTTAGTCTTCTTTGCAATCAGATACCAAGTTAAAAATGAAACCACAGTGTTCAGACAAAGTTAATAAATGCTGACAAGATATGTGTCAGAATCTCAGTGTACAATAAATATTTTTCTCAATGATGTGTATGTGCCATTGTTTGCATGTGTTAGTCATGGTGGATACATCTTTCTCATCCAATATATTCATCTATGACTATGTAGTAATGTCTAGGTGCACTCATCGTTAAGAGGTTAGTGTTAGGTCTGGTTGGCCTGGTGTCAGGATAATGTGACTGGGTAGGACATCATGCCATATGTCTGCAGCATGATGCACCAGTGCTAGACATTACTATAAAACTGTCACACTGCAGACATTGTAGCGATATGAATAAAAAATTGTTAAAGCTACTCTAAAAATCTAAATCACACATGCACTAAAGGCTAGGTAAATCTATTCTACATAATGTTAGACGAGAATACATGTATACTGTGATGTTACTTGTCTAAAATCACCAGTATTCAGAGCAGCAGCATCCTTCAAAATTTTAAATTAGAGATTATGCTGAAAACTAAAGCTTCCTACAAAAACGAAAACACAAACATTAATAACATAAAATCCGAAATCTTTAACTGACCTGAAACTTTTCTATTTTTGGTTAGCTTATTTTTGTTACTTTATTTTTTGACAATTATGTTTGTTTGTTTTTTTTATGGCTTTTGTTTATGTAACCACTCACTCTCTCTTTGTTGTTAGCCCTACCTGCTGCTGTAAATATTAAACTAAAAGTCAAAACCAGACTGAATTCTGAAAATCGATGGGATAAATGCTACTCAAAATAAGAAAAATATCTTAATAAAACTCATAACCGTTTTTGTTTCGTATTCACGTGATAACTCTGATCTAACTTTCTCAATCGAGTGAAACAAATTTTCGAATATCCTGATCATGGATATAAAGTAGATATCATTTCATTGCTTGTTGTAGTAATTTAATGAATCTATACTCAGCTGCTAGTGTATATCTTAAATCATATTTCCGTTCCTGTAGCAATTCAAAATTATTTATAATTTTTCCAGGGTTCAATTGTTCAGATATCCTCATCATTTAATTTTTAATCTCAGAACTATAATTATATGAATATTTTCGATATTCAATGTATAATAAATATTTAAGATAAAAAATATTTTCTGAATCTGAATTTTAAAAAAAACAAACTGATTCATAATATTTCCTAATAAAATCTGAATCTGAAAAATAAAATTAAGTCTGAATCAGAATCAGAATTTTAAAAAAATAATACTTCTAAACAAAAATAAAAAGTAGCAATGATAAGCGGTTATCAATCCACGGGGTCCTCTCATTTTTTTGTGTGCCAGTATTTGATGTTGAAGAGTCCCTTCATTGATGCATTTCTTATGGCTTGTATGTGGTACCCTTCAAGATTTTTTATTGGCGACATTCTTTCTGAATATCCTTGTGAGGGGGGAGCATCCTTCAGTGAAATTGAGAATTACATCACGCTACTGTTTATTTTGGAGGCTCCAGTTTCAGGTATACCCCTCAAATCATCCGGAAGTTAGAATACATGTAGGTCTACAACTATCTTCCCCATAAGATCTAAAAGTAACTCACCTAGATTATGTACATGCAAGCGGTGCGTGACTTATTTAAGTTATCCAACTGGTACTCCCATACTGAATAAATCACAATTGCTGTAAACTTACAGTGTGGATTTATATTTAAATTTTCCAAACATACCATATAAAATAACTGTTAACCATACATACATTTGAAGTAGATGTAGGTCCGTTAACTGTCTTTCCTGAAAGAGCTAAACATAACTTCCCTATATTTGCACGCATTGGAGAAACAGTAATAAAAGCGACATTAATATAATATGCAGTTACAAGTGGGGCAACTGCTTAATTACTTCTACCAAGAAAAATCGTTTGCTTGACAGAGCTATCACCCTTTATCATCTAACGCAATAGAAATATACAGAAACATTTTTTTTTTGTTGGTTATATTTCATTAAATACGCCGATTTGCGATATGCTGATTCGAAAGAATCACATATCAATATCTTTTCCAGCTGAAATTATTGCTTGAAACATTATTTCTTTGCCAGTTTCCCTGTTCAAAGATTTAACAACTTTCAGAAATTTACTATATTTCCCAGTACCCACTCATACAGAAATCCGACTGTGTAATAGCTTAAGTCACATAAAGAATAATCAAGTCTTCTGCAACTGATCGATCACAAGTCCATATTTGATTATTCTATAAAAACATTTGTACATGAATTTTTTAGATGAATATCTTTTTTTTCCAACACTAATTTTGTGACAACAGGCATTATCAACAACACATTTTTTTTAAATCAACAGTGCCTCACAAAATGCCTCATAATTCTTAATGGTGTGATGCTTCACACATTCATTTTGCTCCATTTATATAATATTTGTCTAACTTATTTTATTGCTGGAGTAAAATTCTGGTGAGATAGTCATCTGTGTTTTTTTTAAAGGAGATTCGACTCCGCTGTTTTTTTTATTATTATCCTATCGTTTCAACTCTATTTTTTACCACCACATTGCACACACAAGTGCGTTTCTCCTCTGACCACATCACCACACTTCAAACACGATTTTGGCCCTAGACTACCTCTATGAACTCTTTGCATTTGACAGCCACATAATTCATTTATGCAAGCCCTATTACAAGGAACTGAACAACTGATCCCAAACCACTTACACTTATACTTTG
Organism: Potamilus streckersoni; assembly: GCA_016746295.1. Taxonomy (NCBI): domain Eukaryota; kingdom Metazoa; phylum Mollusca; class Bivalvia; order Unionida; family Unionidae; genus Potamilus; species Potamilus streckersoni. The sequence goes on from JAEAOA010001763.1 coordinate 4,123,464, forward strand.
CTTCAATCATATATATAGGATATTATTAATAGTAACTTCGATCCCACATGTGAAAATGTGATACTGACATGTCTTGAGTGTAATCGATGTTGGAATGCTAGCGTTCTCCTTTTACAGAAGTGAAGGTAGCAGTAATTGTGTATCTTCAGGAATTACTTGTAATTGTTCATGTACAAATCCATGCTAAGAAGCAACTGAATCTAGTCTGTAGATTGCAGATCTACCCGTGGATCTTACCATGTTGGAAATCCAAATAGGATCAGTTGCTCTTTCTTTACCATCTTTAAGTTTACCATGCTCATATACATATCTTAAAATCACAATACCTACTACTGGTTGTTCTGAGGAGTCTTGTTGTATTGGTATATATTTCTTTGTGATTGCATTCATAGAAGTTGCACAAGTAATTTCATTATTTAATGCAGCTATCACATTTGGTAGTCCTGATATTTTATCCTGGAACTTAAGGTCAGTGGATAATTCCTTTGCATATTTCCAAATCTCTCAGCAAGTGTTCAATTAAATCATTCAATTGCCTGATTGCGTTATGTTCTCATTTGATTTTGATGTCGTTATTTCATCAAAGATGACACTAGACCAAGAAATTCTTTACCAGGATCAACCTTAGCAGCTGTGGCCATTGCAAAGGTCCTCATTGATAAATTTGTTCAAATGGCGTTACAACTTCAGCTGCTGTTTTAGTTGACAATGGTTCTGCTGCCTAATATCCACTTGCAACGTCAATGACAGTTATTGCATATTTGTATGTGCATGACTGATGTCTATCTGTTTTAATATCATGAGGTAAAAACAAAATATCTGCTTGATGAACTTCATTTGGCGTGCTAACATCAAAATGTATGTACTAAACTTTTTTAGGTGGTGGTAAATAAATCTACCATGTTGCCTGCCATGCTAACAAATTTGCAGCAATAGAATGTGCAATACCTGCTGCATCGTCAAGATTACTATCGCTGCTTTACCCATCCAATATCCTTTTGGGCTATAATAAATTGATTCCATTATAATAGTTTCCTTTGATTAATTACACACCCTAGCACTAGTTTACCTTTCATTGCATATTTTACTTGGAAGCTAGCAAGTTTTTAAATTGAATTTAATGAGGGAATTAACTTCACATATATCTGCTATATTGATTACAACATCGATAATCTTACTACGAAATTTGTTTAAACAATAACACACCATCAATTGTTGTGCATCGGTTAGTTTTTCTATCTCGGCAATTATTCCATCCATTATATTTGTGTAATTTAATTTGAGAAGAGATCAGTCACAAACGCGAGAATCTACGATCTCACATACATATTTATAGCCAGAATTTCATTCCTCAAATCGATTAAGTGTCCCGCCTGGTCAATAAATCTAAAATGTATCGCATACATACTAGATTAACGGGAACTGACACAATTAAAAACCCATGAGGTAATAAGAGGGTAAATGAATGTAGGATATATCCTTGCTGTGCTTGTCTGGATCAGTATCTGCTTGATAAATTCCATCAATGGCAAAACACATCAAATTAACCATCATTGATGTGATCGCGTCAACACCTAGTAATACTTGGCGAACTCCACGGTCTGAATCATTGATATGTTTGAAAATATTCGCCGGAGGGAATATTTTTATCCACGCGTCTACGATCAATGGAAAGTATTCATCGACGATTTCATTGACAGTTTATTTTCAGCTCATCAGCGTTAAATTCTGGTATAAGAAATGTTGGTTCTGTTTTTTTTTTTTTTTTTGTTATCGCGTAGTGTCTGAGAAACAATTGTTTAACCTAACCCCTAATTTTGCACCTGGACGAATATCGGCTAAATTATCACAGGTGGTAATCACTTTTTCAACGACGAATCGACCAACATGCCAAACGTCAAGTATGTCTCGATTCAAAATGTTCTATTGCTGAAATAATTTGTTCCAGATTATCGTTTAGATATTGTCCCAGTTGGGCGAGTACACTAATGTATTCAGGGAGTAATGTAGTCGAAAGATAATTTAAGCAATTTTTCGTTGATGGTTTGGACGATCTCCGATGATGCCAATAGTGAAGAAATAATAGTTCGTTTTACCACCATCGGGTTTGTATTTATCACAAAAATCGCTGGATTACTATCTGCGTCAACGGATTTGTGGTTTTCCAAATTCTGCTATATACCAGTTTTTCTGTATTCTGGAAGTGACAAATATTTTCTGATAATTTTGGTTCGTGAACCGTAATAGCAATTTTGGAACTCATCTTTTGTATGTTCGATTTGATAACTGCCTGAAGGAATACCAACAATTTGCCAATTGGGGGTTCCATCGGGGCTATTTGTATAAGAAAACACGAACCAATTATTACCGGGTAACCCACCGTAAGATTTTGATCTAATATTTGGCCAGCTGTGATATACTCGTAATTGTGGCAATGCTATTTCTTAGGCTGGAATTGTGCTGTTGGAAAGGCAATGTAGAACTCGTTGATATCATCATAGTTTTTGGTGTTGTATTAGCGACAATTTTTGGATGAGTTCCTGTGTCATATTCATTATTATCATTTACTTCCTGTTTTTAAATCGGGATGTAAACTAAGGTGACTCTGTGCTTATTTCCGACAAGGCGGTTGGTTTACAGTTGCCAACTGGAGGTGTCGTTGTAAACCTAAATTATTTTTGCGAATTCCTGATCCAATATTATTTAATTATTGAGCCCTGATGATAGCAGCGATGATAATTTGACGTGTACTTCTATTGACGCTGATAGTTGATATTCATGCAATTTATCAGTGGAACACGTAGATATCATGTTTTTGTAATTATATTAAGATTACCAGCAACATCGGTTATAACTGCAACACCAATTCTTATAACTGGTGCTATTATGTATGTGGCTGATAATAATCCGATTATAGTTGTTTTTTCCAGCGACTACGACTGATGCAGAATATATATTTATGCCAGGAACAACGATTCGTGTACGGTATTTTTTTTCCCTGTGCACTCATCAATGATATTTTTCAGTTGTGTCTGTAACAAACACATTTGCTGGTATCTGCATTTGTTTACAAAATTTTGATCTGATATTTGCGATATCATATCTTCTAAAGTATTTAGTAATCAATTGAGGTATTCAGCGGAAAATTCCAGAAACTACCAGTAAGATGCTGCGGTTATTTTTTTTTTTTATTTATCAAATCGTTCCAGTATAAACGTTTCTTTGACCAATTGATTCAACACAATAGACATGATTTAAGATAAAGTATCACTTGAATGACGCCATGTAAATGTGGTAAATATCCTCCATTTTACAGAGCTGAACACGGACAGCCTATACACACCAATGATTTCTGTAGTTTGTTTAATAGTGTTATTTTGTTGTTATGAAGTTGATGATTCTAATGATACTGTGTATACCAAGTTGGTGATCTGCTTGTGAGGAATTTTGATCAGTTTTTTTTAACGATATCAGAAATTCCACTGATGACTTCTAATTTTGTATTAATTTCAGATTTTTAAGTCAACGAACAATGGTTTTAAAAAGAAATCATCTGCGATTTTATTAAGTTTTCGAAAATTTCTATGAATATTTAAAAACATATTTACATTGAACGTCATATTCAGATCGCAGTATAGCTAATTTGTCATCTATTATAGTATCTTTATCATCTACATATTTATTTTTTGCGTCATATTCATCACATGTTGGTTCTCTTAAAAAAGAAAAAGATTGCATTTTCATTCATGTTGAGTTTACCTGACATTGTCTCACAGGGGTATCGTAAACGATCAGCAATACTTGTTTATAATTTTATTTCTGATAGTTGCGATTGATACATTTGAGTCTCTGATTCTACCGCAGTCAGTAAATACTGGAATATTGTTAGTGGTAGCACTGGGAACTCTACGAATTATGTCGACCCACTGAATATTACTCGTCTTTAAAACACCATATTTATTCTTAAAAATATCTTCATCCCGGTCAACTCCAGATATATTCAAAATATCAGCAAGATTATCTATAGTAGCATATTTCGATAAATCAGTATTATCTTTTTGTTTCTTGTCTTGGATGGAGGATCTGCCATATATACCAATCATTATATGATTAGTGATTTTTTTAAAACAGAACTCTTGTACGTCTGTACAAGGTGCATCGGTAGATTTTGAAATAATATCGAGTTCAGCAAGTAATTTACGGCCACATTTTGGCGGATCAGTTATTGTCTGTGTTGGTAATGTTGAATACCATACGGGAATGTTCGCAGTACTTCGTAATATGTCGACTTATTTTAAAATTCCTTCGGTGGTGCTAGTCTATACGAATCAAAATAAATAATTCCACCTGGATCAATCGCATATGCAACCCTATGAGTACATCGATAAGAACTCTTATTGAGATTAATGATACTGGTCTCAACACGATTTGGTTGTTTTGGTAATTGGTCACGCATAAACACACCTTTGAAGTTTTTCATATTTAATCGTGTAGCAGCATCACGTAAATCAAAGGTTGACATGGGAACTATCAACGATATATCCCATGAAGTCTTAGACCTTTACCGTACCATCAACAAGGTGTTCCTGACAGTCTTAGACCTTTCCCTTTCTTTTGAGAAGTTTCTATTCCGTGTCATATTGCTTTATTTAATGCCATCCCAGCGGCAATTCCAACATCACCAAGTGATGCTGCATTTGCATCAGCTGAGCTCCAGCGGCTATAAACGCTAGTATAGCTGAAAGAAGTGGAAATATACCACCCGTCTTGGCAATATCTCCAATGGCATCCGGAGACAGATCAAGTCCTTGATCGTGGCGTCATTGAAGTGCCTTAGTTGACGATCTGTCCGTGATAGTTTATTTGGACCACCTGCGAACTGTGCTGATTTTAGTAATATTTTTATTCCAGAATTCTTTTTTGATACTGATCGTAGCTTTTCAATCTGATTAGGAGTCAGGGCAACACTAACATGATGATATGACATTATAATATCTTTATTGATTTAATTACATGTTTTCTACTGGGGCATCAATAGCTCTCATTCGTCCACCAACACCTTCAAGCAACATTGTTTTATCTGAGAGTATAACGGCGATTGCTTTGTAATCGGCACAAATTCATATTGCCACACTAAATCCAAATGTTCCAGTGATAAATAATAGATTGGATACAGCGTTGTAAAATCTAGTTGTGATATTTGTAAACCAGAATAAATATTTTTGCTCATATCCCATGAATGTCATCAAACGATGATATGCACGCACTACATGATTATTTTCAAAATTTAATAATGTATCTTCGGATGGTTCTGGATGTCCATTTGTTCTCAATGAAACTTCTAACAGTAACACCAAATTTGTGAAATATCATTGTACTTCGTATTTGTGAGTTTACTCGTGCAACATCTGGGAAAGCAATAAATATATATCGCGACGCAGAAACACCCTGTTCTGATGCTGTCTGCCATGTGAATAAACCAGTAATGTTACTTTGAACACTGTATGTGGTAATTGTTAACCATGATAATATTGATTTATCACTTCAGTCCATTAAACAGAGTAGCTGTTGCTTTTCAGTAAGTGACGAAGTCATTGTTGGCATCCACAGTGAAAATTTTGTCAGTATTACTTTACCAGCATCACCGATTGGGCCCCAGACTGCTTCGTTGTATGTAGCCTTTTGTACAAGTATGTATGCTTGGCTCCGAAAATAACCTTTCTGACATTCTTGCAAAATCAAAAGATATATGATAGTGGAATTGCACCAGAAAATGTTCTTCTATCTCTCAGCATTGATCGACGCCCTGCGAATCCTACATTGAATTATGGATTAGTACCATGAACCACCGGCCGAATATCAGCGTCAACGAAGTCTCTTGGTCGTCTTATATCGTAATGTCTGTTGTCATGATGGTCAGAGGTATCCTTCACAAACATCATTGACGGACCAGCTGATCTTGAATGATCATCGCTGTATCTAGACCCGATATCGTCGTGGCAACGTCGACGTCATTCTGAATAGATTCAATTTTTCTTCCGTCAATCACGTATATGGCGCTGTCAAACAACACCACGATGCCATTATCAACAAAACCAACCCTAACATCTGCTCGATATTCAGTATCATCTGTTCTTAAAATTTCAATAAATGATTCAGTGGATAAAAAATATATACTGGTATCCTGAACTTGTAATTCGATTCTTTCACGCTGATCTGGCTGTCATAAAAATGCTATTGATAATCACACATCGATTTATCCTTGAAAAAAGGTGTGTCTATGTTGAATGCGGGATCGGATAAACGCCTGAACATTTTATTATATTTGTTATCGTCTAACGCGAAAACCACTTTCTGTTATCAGACTAAAATTATATATATCTTTTTCTTTTTCTGATAAGCGTACACCAGCTATTTCTTGTTTTTTATTCTCAGCTTGAGTTGTGCTTTAACTAAGATTTGCAGGCATAACTTCTGTGTTGTGTAATTTTACTGGCTGAGGTCTTCGTCTTATTAATCGTGGTAGTCTATCCCTGATTGCCGAGAATGCTTTACCGGTAACATCACCAACTGTACCAATACCTTTTTTCCCACAAACAATATTAATAGCTTTCGTCCCCAGTTGCTTTGCCATCAGTATTGCTTTTGGGGCCATCCTTCTATATAAACCATGAACAACATCACCGGATCAATCTCCGCAGAACGCTTTATATGTTGATAATCGCAAATTTATAACCATGACCATGATCGGCCCACGGTGAATATTATGTATAATCTTATTTTGTCACTGATCTAAATATATACCCTTATTCAATCACTGCGGTAATGATCGGCGATTTCACATTAATATGCATGATGCCACCAGTAAATAATATGTGACAAATATCAGCTGTTTCATTAATGATTTCTGGGGAATTATTACCAGTCAGAATTTCTGGTCTGTCCATGTCGTCAAGGAGGTTAACGGGACATGGAGTAATAAGACTCCTTCCAGTTGTTTCTTCTTCCTTAATACGAGATGGATGGAATGGTGATTTTTCTAGCGATAATATATCACCAGGTAATGGCGCTCTTTAAATTTCTTATATTTGTTTCACAAAATTTTCAAGATCATTTTTATGTTTCAGTAATTCTAAATATAATACGGGACTTTCGAAATATAAAAGCAACCCAATTTTGTTCTGAAATACTGGCGGCGCCTTGATCTAATAATGTATCATGATGTGAATTAGCTATTGCGGAAACCGCTACTGCGTTTTCTCGAAGTATTCTACGATTCTCTTTGGGTAATCGGGCTGGTCGTTTTGGTTTTGGAATTGGCACAACAAAATCCCTTACATCACCGACCGCCTCACGAACTTTGTCAACACTCTCAAATACTTGTATTTCGTCTTGTATTTGTGGATGAGCTACATCTATTTCAGCCGGAAGTTCTCGTAGAATCTTTTTTGTTTTCTTAGATCTTTCTGCTATTTTTCAGGTTGCTTTAGCAGTTTGCTTTAACGCAGGAGGAAGATCTTTGGTAGCCTTCATAACCGGTTGAAATAATTGTACTTCACCTTCTGCAAATGCCACACGAGATTCGTGACGCGCTTGTAGTATTTGTTTGACAGAATCACAGACTGGAAGATATTTTTCAATTGCCTCTGGTCGCTTTTGTGCTAGTTTAGATGTGTGAGATTCCATTATTGTTATAATAATGAGTTATTTAAGCCACACCCAATAGTCTTAATCACTGTGGTAATCATAGGCGATTTCATTGATGAGGGATCGATAAACATTAATATACATAATATCGCCTGTAAATAATCTCTGACAAATATCAGGTGCTTCCTTAATGATTTCTGGGTAATTATTACCATGTAGTTTTCCGCCAATCAAAATTTCTAATCGTTTAACATCGCCAATGGTATTATTGGGGCATAAGGTAATAAGACCACTTCCCTCTGTACCTGTACCTATACCACTTCCAGTGGCGCCGGGTTCTGAACTTGGATCTTGCCATCCTTTTTTCATCACCTGCTGTTTGGAGTTGTTGTTGCTGTTGTTGTTGTAAATGTTTAATATGATTGTTTATTCCATCATCAAACGCAATATATCTTGGAGCATCATTTCGAGCCTGATCAACATTGCAGTGTAATTGAAATATCCATTTGTACCAGGTTTCACGACTTACATTATCATGGGCGTACTCGAGGTTTAGAAATCCTTTTCTTTGATCAAAGCTGTGCAAGGCAAGCGCAGGTAATCTTACCGCGTCAATACTTTTTATGAAGGAAATATACCTTTTGGCAAATTTATCAGTTTTGACTCTTTCTTGTTTTGGTTATAGTTCTTGTTCTGGTATGTGCACATTTATAGCACCTATTTAAACACGAACTTGGTCAATACCTTCAAGTATTTCTCGCATTGGTTGAGCAACAGCTATTTCACCTGGAAGTTTTCTTAGAATCATTGTTTTGTTTAGTTCTATTTTTTTCCAGTTGCTTTAGCGGTTTGCTCTAACGTGGAAAGGAGACCTTTGGTAGCCTCTATAACCGGTTTAAATAACATGTTTCTTCAGCAAATTCTTCCTGTTTTTGTTGACGTTTTTGTAATTTTTGCTTGACAAAATCACAAACAGGGATATATTTTTTTAAAACTTACTCTAGTCGCTGTCAACTTAATCTAGCTGTGTGAGTTTCCATTATTGGTATAAGTATCATTTAATTAAGCCACTCCAAAACAGCACCAGGGAGGGCGACGACATCAAGTGTGTGATCTGTCACATAAACAAACACGCCATAAAATTCAAACACATCAATGTAAAAAATTAAAATAATAAAAATAAGCTAACCCAAATCACAGCGGCTTGTATCGTTGCTGACAATTTACAGGTTATACATGTACTATAATAATATATTGTATAGTACATGTATGATCGGTAAATTGTCAGCAACGATACAATATATTGTATAGTACATGTATGACCAGTAAATTGTCAGCAACGATACGAGCCCCTGTGACCCATATAGACCATTTCATGGAGACTTCGGCGAACTTCGTAATTTGCTCGGAATTTTGATTTCGTGGCGGGTGGTCAACTGACTGCAATATCCAATCGATAGCTGGTAGACAAATAGTCTGGTCCCTTGGCTTAGTATGCTCCCTAGTATAGTATAGCGGAGTGCATCGCAGGGAGCATTCTAAGCAGGGGACTAGACAAGTGGTCAAAACAAGGCGGACGCATCAGCATAGAATTTAGACTTCGGCAAACTTTGTAATTTGCTCGGAATTTTGATCACATGGCGGGTGGTCAAATGATTGCAATATCCAATCGATAGCTGGTAGTCAAAACATGGCGGAAGCCTCAGCATCAGCATCAATTGTTCCAACTACTTCAGCTTCGTTTATCGAGTTGAAAAATGCATATTCAACGGCTGTGATGCCACAGATATTGACGAAATTTAATATTGGAACCATCCTGTCTTATTTTCTGGATAACAGGGCGGATTTTAAAACCATACGAGAGTAGCTATGAGCTTTTTACATCTGGACATGTGTATGTGAGTATGGAACCGTGTCGATGTTAAAAATTTAATCCTGACAAAGAGCAAGTTGTTCAAACTATTTATATGTATCGGAAACGTCACTAAAATGAGATGTTTTTAATATGAGTTTATCACATTTGTTTGTGAAAGTCTGTGGATTATTTACATTTAAACATAAATCATTAAATTAGATCCACTTGCTCACAGGAACTCGTATCGTTTTAATGTAGCGTCATACATGTACTATATAAGAACTACAAGGGAGGGCACTTCTCTCCTTGCTCGCTTACAAAATAACTAAACATTTCTTATGTGGTGGAAATAACATGAAACATAAAAATTATAGTTTTGTCCTTTATAATGAACCTGATTGTATTACTTTTGCAACCTCTGACGATACAAGTAGTGGGCATTTCTTAATTTGTTTTAATCTGATACTTCTAAACAATAATGTACGCCATTTTGTGGTGTACATATGCCTACCAGCGTTTGACTGGCTGGAGTATAAAGGGACTCGGAGGTTTTCGGATAATTACGGAGCAACTCGGTTAAATCCGGTATGAAAAGGGCTATAGGAAAGTTTCGGGTCGGTTAGAGATTTCGGTTTTGACGTTATTGACGTTTTTATTTTCGTCTCCGTAGGAAACTTTATTTTTCAGCATAATCTCTAATTGAACATTTTGTAAGAATTGCCTTTCCTGCAGCTTTCAGAAAAGGTTCTGTACATATCTATATGATGTAATTTTTATGAGGTTAGTTCTACATCTTACTGATAGAATTACACAGACCTGTCACTCAGTGGTTATTTTTTTTTTTTTGCTTTTTTGTTTTTTGTAAGAAAGAGCAGTTGGTGGGATAAAATATTAATCTTCCCAATAACTTTTTTTTGGGCAAGGTTGGGGACAACATTTTTATTTTCAACCTAAATGAAGGGGTGCACTTAGCAGCAGAATCGAGATTAATTTCAGAAAAGATATATTTAATCCCCGTTGAGTGCAATCGGCCATGAAATTAGGATTCATTGGCAGGAAAGATTCATTTAATCCCCGTTGAGTGCAATCGGCCATGGAATCAGGATTCATTGGCAGGAAAGATTAATTTAATCCCCGTTAAGTGCAGTCAGCCATGGAATCGGGATTCATTGGCAGGAAAGATTCATTTAATCCCCATTGAGTGCAATCAGCCATGGAATCAGGATTCATTGACAGGAAAGATTCATTTAATCCCCATTGAGTGTACTCGGCCATGGAATCAGGATTCATTGGCAGGAAAGATTCATTTAATCCCCATTGAGTGCACTCGGCCATGGAATCAGGATTCGTTGGCATGAAAGATTCATTTAATCCCCATTGAGAGCAATCGGTCATGAAATCAGGATTCATTGGCAGGAAAGATTCATTTAATGCCCATTAAGTGCACTCAACCATGGAATTGGGTTTCATTGGCAGGAAAGATTCATTTAATCACCATGTCTTAGGAGGTAAAATTTCTCAAAAACACATCAACACATGAATACTTGGTCATTGTGTTCCCCATTTGCAGTATATTTGTTTTGGTTCATAACCAGTCTCCATTTCAGCAACGGATTTGTATCCAGATATTACAGCTCGACCTGTTTTGTTCTTACCGTACATATTTGTATGATTAAAGTTTCCCTTAATGATATTAACTCATTAACCCCTGGCGCCGCGTTTATGGGGCAGGAGGTGGTAGCTTACTTCTGAGCTCTATAGCGTTAAGGTCATGTACGACACAATAAAGTGGGTGGGTTAACAGATGTAGCTTTACGATGATACCAAATAATATGAATATTCTAGTTGCACTACAAAATACAGAGGGAAAAACGTCACTTTTTGGACCAGAGTTGTTTTTCTTCAGCTGAAATTCGCCCTAGGTCGGAATCCGGTTTTGTGTTTGGAGTTTTAGACTTTTTGGCCTCAGGTCTCACAGGAAAGTCGGGGGGGGGGGCAAATTGTAATCCGATGATGACTTATTGCACAAAAACGATAATAAATTTTACAATAAAATACAAATAAAAACTGATGATTTTTGTTGAAATGATACTTGTACGATTCTGACTAAGGTATCAAGGTTAATTCCTAATGCAACTGATGGTTTTGATACTGAAACTATACTACCACCAACCCCTCTTTTTACATTCATTTTTGACAGAAAAGAGCTATTTTCAAAATGCTCCTGCGAGAAGCCGGCTAACAGAGTCAGTATGTACCGTATTCATCTTGAAAGTTCATTAGTACTATAACAAATTAACATACTTTTCATTACCCTTCAAACCATGTAAATTTTTAGATATTTAACTCTATAGCAGTCACGTGTAAATATGTAAGCCAAGTCGACTGCACATTTGCAGCCCAAGTTACGCATTTGATCTCCAATGCTAGTCTAACTGTGACAGGTAGTCGCCAACAAGGCAACCCATTTACAAGCCCAACTCAAAGTAAATGTAAAACACATTACATATTTAGCTTATGTGAGAATTTATAAAAGAAAGGGTTGCGATAACTTCTACTTGTGTCAAAATACGAAACTATCCAGTAAGACCTCAGATCTAAGACAGACCGGTTTGAATTGCGCAGAGACAGGTGAACCTTTGCAAAAAGTAGGATAAGATGGGCATTTAGAATGAAGAGTGGTCTCGACACGAAAATGAATGGTCCGTTAAGAAACAAAAACTCATGTCCATTTTTTTTTTACCCTTCTGCTCATGCTCAGGCGAAAGAGCCAATGAAAAATCATGTTTCTATTGCTAAAAGTGGCGGTAACCATCCATAGAGAGAGAGAGAGAGAGAGAGAGAGAGAGAGAGAGAGAGAGAGAGAGAGAGAGAGAGAGAGAGCCTGGTTAAGGAGGACTAGATAGAGGTGCTTTCACATAGTGCGTGAAATGCTGGCAAAGGATGAGGTGACAGCGCATACGATATTTAGTGCATACGACGAAGACCAACAACCATGCATCTACGAATTCCACACCGTTATCATTCTTTGCTGATGTGCTTGCAGAGAACAGCAAAGAACGTGATAGCTATTATGACGACGAGCACCACAAAGCTTCTAGCTGATGGAATTGCCACATGTCCTCATATGACATGATTAACCCAATAATGTCAGGTATTTGTGTCGCCACTTTTTTCCTCCTAGCAGTTTCAACATGCTGACTAACTATTGCAAATGTTTATTTTAGCATTCTTTTGTGTTTAAAGATGATTAAGGATTTGGTTTTGGTGTTGAAGCTGGAGACGGTATTGTCTTGCCCCAGTGTGTAACTGAGAGCACAGATGTACTGATTATAAAACTGTAGGGGTGATGATAGAGGTCGCTGTGTTTCCCTGGTCATGAAAGAAGTGTTTGTAGCCTTTACACATTGGTTGTATCTTTATTGATAGGTTATCTGAAAAACTTCTTGATAGCGGTAATTTGATTTGAGAACATTGCGTTTACCTCATTGGTCCATTGGATTTAGTTTATAAGTATGATACGGTTCTTCTCAGGATATGGGAACATGCTGCAGTACATTTTCATTGGTTAAGGAGGATTACACCACAAGGGTATGAAAGAAAATTATTTCTCATTCCTAAATCTGGCATCTTATTTTCAACCGGTAGACTGCTCTGAAAGTATGTCGGACACAAAACATTCCTGGACTGATAAAGATTTGCAGGAGCCATCCACCGAGCAAACCTTGTTTATCCAAACTTATGATGGGGCATGCAACTGTTCTCATAAACTTGAGTTTGGATTGTACAATATCTGCAAGCTTGGGTTCATACAAATGTTTTGTATAAATTGAACAATTGAGGTTTCTGTAACCAAAATTCCATCTTTGACAATTTTGTATGGTGTTATACAGCATAAAAACTGGAATCACTAAAACAATTGACATAGAACTGAGTCAAATGCTAAAACTCACAATATTTAATGTCAAAGTACTACAAACGATTGGGTAATTTGGTTTTCTTGTTGTTCTTTATGCTAAAATAACCACCTGCATGGTACATACAGCGAGTCCGGTACACTTATAGATCTAAAAAATACACCTTGAAAGCAATCTGCAAATTGTCCTTTATGTGTATATTATTATAGCAGTATTAGGATAAGTATTAGGTGGTTTAGATTTATATATTGTTTACTTAATTAAATGTAATTTTAACCACTGAAACTGGGAGAGAGCAGAAGGCATGACTAGTGAGCCACTGGACAAGTGCCTCCTAATTTTGCATTTTAGGCCCCTAAAATATTATATATAATCTTTGGAACTAAGGCAGTAGGGTTATGCTCACATACCCTCCCAACTGACAGAAACGGTGTCAATGTTCCAAACTTTGGAATCCGGTACTGGTGAGATGAAGTTGGGCAGGTGGTGATTCTCCCAGGTAGCAAAAAGATCGATCATCGCATGCCTTCATAGTTGGAAAATCTGATGAAAAACCAATGGATGGAAGGGTAATGTCCTGAAAAGAATTACCCATGATATTGAGGCTACAGGCAATATGGCTAATTTGGATGTTGATACAGCATTATGCGCACCATTGGCTAAATTATCAGACCTGAATGTAAACTTCAGTTGATTTGGTACCACCCTGTTCGAAGAGGAATGTCACTACCACCAAACATGATGAGAATGACCTTGTTCTGAAAATGGGCTCTCCAAAATGAAGCTTCTTGCTCCCAGCTTTCATTTTTACAAGGTCAATGTGGAGACCTGTGTCCTTTTGATACCAGTGGCGTCTGACGGTGTCGAATAGAGAGAATATATGGTTTCCCAAACTACGGTTACTTTCATCTTTACACATAATCGTGTCTGTTATTTTGGAGGTATTCATGTCATAAGCCAACCGAACCTTGGTTATGCCATTGATTCAGGAATTATGCTATCTCGCTAGTCATATTTTTTTTATCTTAAATCGAGCAGCATTGAAAATGGAAGCTAATGAGACAGCAAACCATCTGCTAAGCGACCCGGTGGAATGAGATCTGCCGTCACATTGAAAAAATCGAGTTGTTGCATAAACTATGTGTCATCCATTTCTCGCTGGAAATGGAAAACACAAGCTCAACATTTTGGAGCACCCAAGGGTGAGGAATATGTACAGTGTTGAGTGGGTGAGATATTCCATATACAGAACTGTTGGGATAGACAAAGACTAGGCTTCTTCTAATTGATTATAAAGTCCAGATGATATGAGATCGTTCTATCTTTCTGTCAACTAAAATTGAAGTTGCCACACATTTCTGGAGGATGTCGTCGACATACGTTAGCCGTGAAGTTGTACTGAACAGGGAGATTTCACAGTTGATTAGTTTCATAACGGTCTAAAGCTTTTTTGTTTCAAGCCCAGAGGGAGAGTCTGAAACCGACAATTTCCTTGGTATGCAAATCTTCCAGAATTTCCATGAGTACGGATGGATGATAATGCGAAAATATGCATATCAGATAGAGACTGATACCAAATTCATTCAGATGGCTGGAAAAGGCAAGAAAAGGTTGACTTCCTTTTTATCAATATCAATCGAGGCCTTGGCCCTGTAGGCTACTGTAGAAGATGACAGTGGTGGACATTATGAGTTCATCAGCACCTGATATATCTCCTCTGTTACAGACTTAATTCTATACTCAATCCTCTCTTTTGTGGGATCTGAGTATGAAACATTATCTGGCTTATAACCATGCTCAGTGTACAGGTTTCCCTAGTCAGGATTAAGATCAATGTCTTGGAGATGAAGGCAAGGCTTGGCTGTTATCTCTAAAACTGCATGGATCATTCAAGTTACCAGTATGTATAAACCATATATGTCCAGACTTGCAGGCTCAGATGCATATGAGGGGACTTATGCCTACCAAACTGCCTAAAATTGAGTGAATATTCCACCAAAGTGTCAAAATTCTTAACTGAAACATAAGACAAGAGAGGAAAAAAAATTTGTCCAAACTAATCAATTCTTTTGTTGATTGATGTACCAATAACTCCAATGATGGCAAAGACAGTTGAGAAGTAAGTTTCCTCCATTTCCCCAGCTGAAACTGTAGCCATAGGTAAAGCGAATCACATTTTCATTGCAGGATGGGCTAGAATGGTGTACCCAACCTGGCTAGCCAAAGACTCTGTATTAGGCTTAATGTTCACAACAATATTTTCCATCCTTGATTTTCCATTTCTCTCCATCTTTTTTTGCAGTGTTGCAAATTACTGTACTACATGTATTCTCAGACCATTTGGCATATGTGTTAAATAAGTCTTAAATTATACACAAATATTGAAATCCACAAAAGATGGATAAAACTAGCACAAATTTCCAATGGATTTTGGGGAGTTGATTTTGAATGATGTATTGTCAGTTGACAATGCAAGCTTAAAACTATAATCACCTGTCAGTGGTAAGGGGTGGTAATGGACAAGAGTTATTATCCTTTGTCTATAAAAAAAGATGAAGTTTCGTATTTTTGGGGGTATGCATTTCATGGAGAAAAGTACAAATTATTCATCTAAGGGGAAATAACTACATTTATATCTGGCTTTGATGAATGCTCTTGATGCATGATTTTACATGACATCATTTATTACACTACATGTGCAGTGTATGCAATCTCTGCTTCTGCAAATGTGTTTTTTAATCACTACTAGAAAAGACACAAGTAAAGTCAGATTGATGATTTGGATAAATCAAAAAATTGGGCAAATGAGGTTAATATAAATTATGTTCCACTATATTAAAAATGCAGAATAAAGTCAGTTTCTGTTTTTATTGCATTTTAATTCCCACAAAATAATTGTACAAAAACAATTGGAACAATGAACACTACACAGTATATTTGGATAAGTTTGGAGAGAGAAAGAATTATGTTATTATTTAATCCTCTAAAAGTTTATTGGAATATAGAGTTTAAAAGTGCCTGAAAGAGAAACATATCACAAATGTTTTTGAAGGACATGGGAAAACCCAAAGAACATGTCTTTCATTAGCTGAAATTTGGTTTACTGAGGTTTCTCGTCAATAGCTAAACCATGATTTATGGAGGTTGCCTATCAATAGATGAATCATGGTTTATAAAGGTTGTATGTATGTATGTATGTATGTATGTATGTATGTATGTATGTATGTATGTATGTATGTATGTATGTATGTATGTATGTATGTATGTATGTATGTATGTATGTATGTATGTATGTATGTATTGCATTCAGTTGACAGAATGAATGTGCATGAAGGCCATAAACAACAATTAAATAACAAAAGCAAAAAGAAAATGATCTCCATATTTCCTACAAAATTCATATTGATGATGACAAGATATACAAACATGAGTACAGTGAATGGCATATTATATGCCCACCCTATATTTCACAGTCCTCTAACCAGGAGGGGCATGGTTGGTTCTGAAGATAATTGACCAATAAGCCTAAATGACCTTGACCTTGCTCAACGGATGCAGTCTTGAACTAAATTTACTGCACAGAAACCAAACTTTCCTCATACGAATTACAATGACCTCTAAAACCACAAAATCAAGTTTGGTTGAGGAAAATAAATCCTAGACTAAAAGCTATTCTTAAAAACCCATTTTTCTTTTATTGACTACTGGACCTTTGACCTCCTGTATCAACATATGGTTCAAATAGTATTGTTAGTATAAAATTCAATAACTTTTTATTGATTTTACAAAATGTGTGTAATAAGCTTCAATATCCTGCAGTAACCATTTTGACTCTTTCAGTTATAACGATCTTGGTCTCTGACCCCCAAATTGATAGGTTTCTTCCTTATAGAAATATATACAAACACACAAAGCATCTTACATGAGTATCTGGTTCATCTTCATTTTATGGAACATGTTAACAATCTCAATCCCTTGCAAGCCTTAGCAAGCAAAATATTTAAATAATTCCGCTGAAAAAGCTTAGTGGATTTCTTGTTAAATGAACTTTATGTAAAGCGCCTTTATACCATTTTCATTTCATAACTGATAGAAAAAGGCAGCAGTTTTCAAGTCAAATACTCCTATCCTTGTGTGAAATTTTAATCATATGAATTCACAGCACCTGCATAATATTATGTCAAAGCATGGACAATAAAATTATTTAATACAAACTGGGTTTAAAAGTTTAAAAGTTCACCCGTACAAATCTGATGAATGGTACAGTCTATATATGGAAAAACCATGTTAGTATCAATTTGAAAAATAACCCCCCAAAAATCATTCTTTAATATGAATTGACTTCACATGTCTGATGAAACACAATATATAAATCATGAATGGAACATAATGAACTGAGGAAACATCAAATTAATTTTGAGAGTCCTGCAATACATGAATTGGTGTTACACTGTATGTTCATTTCATTTACCATTTTTGTTATACTCATGTTTGACTGTATGTCTGTTTTAATTTATCAGAATCATTATTCATTCTTGTGTTTCACTGTAATCTGTTTGATTTACCACCATAAGCTATTTTTCTGTAACAAACATGTGGTTTTACCTTTATTGTGACCATGTCAGAGAACAGTACACATTTCTAAAAAATGAATTAGCTTTAAATGTAATAAAATATCTATAAGAATAGGAAATAATTCCAATACTATTAAAAATAAAGTAGAGATTTATATTTCTCACTTGTCCTTATTTATGCAATCTTGGTTTTATAACAACAGTACAAGGACAATAACTACTGTATGTACTTGCTTTTAAGTCAAGTCCAACTGCAAACTTCACAGAACCAGATGTGTCACTGCATAATGTGACTGCAGATTTGGATTCTATGAGTTTGGAGTAATCAGTAGAACAAACATAATGACCCTGATTTGTCAGGGCATTATGTGATGACCAATCAGGGTCAGCCACTGTTTGCAATTAAACTAAACTTTTTAACCAAGTGCAGACAGTGCTCAAATATGAAATGAATGATCCTTAAAATGACATACTTATTGTCAAGACAAAATGGCTGGATAGAAAACTGGTTATTGACTGTCCTTGCATGGGGATATATTGGCCAGACTGTGCCTCACAGGCATCCTTTCTGTTTATAATTTATTGTCATCCAAAATGCAGCTATAAAACCCTTCATGATCAGATACTGGAAATTTACAAACATGCAAAATTTAATTGATAATATCAATAGGTAGGTCATAATATATTTGAGCTTATCCAGTCAGCATCTTCCTTTGTATTAGAACAAATATATTAAAAAATGTTGTTTTTTTTTTACAACAATATGTGTTCTATAAAGTTGTTCCCAATATTTACATAAATTGTTCTATGTGGACACATACTGATACGCATCTACACAGTCCTTTATAATGTGTCAGTATACTAAGAGAAGAGCTGTGGACATGATATATGAGGAAAATATATAGCTAAGGCTAAAAAAATGCGTGTTTCTGGTCATCCAACCATCTCTGTTTTTTGGTACTGACCCCAGCACTTTCTTTCCCCCAGGGTAAATTTTTTTTTTAAAAAACTAACATCGTTTGTCTAAATGATGAAATTGATTTGTGCCTCTATTGTCTAATTTAGCCAGTTCTTCCCAGGACTTGAAGTGTTTAGTGCATTCTTTATAATAATCATTAAAATAAATATGTTTAAAAAACTGACCCAGTTTTGTTGAGTATCTAAATCACTTAGTACACAATATATACTAATCATTAAAATATATTTAATGTTAAGAAAAACACCTGGCAATCTCAATTTTAAAATTAGTGCAATAGAAAACACAATTATTTTGCCTAAATCAAGAAGTATAATAAAAATGCAAATTAGTGAGAGTTACCATCAGTGATTCAACTAGATTTATTTTGGCCAAAATGCAAAAAGTTGAGGTAAAACTTTATTTACATATCAGTTCAGAAAAAGAAATGTTTAAATAATTAAAAAAGGTAAGATCTATACAAAGTATACTTGATACATATGTACTAAATTTTCATATGCTGCACAGTTCTTTGTTTTCCTATATTTGGCAAAAAGATGTGTTCTGTTATTAAATAATCTCATTTTTGTTATTTGTAGCAGAACAAATTATAACAGAAATACCATCCATGAAAAATATGATTTTATGCAGTAAATAAATGAAAAGAAAATCAATTAACCCTGACTTTTATTTCAGTTTTTTTTTTCTTTTCAACTGATGACAGCTATAAGTGCAAAAGAGAAGGTTTAATTTACCAGACTAGGATCATTTGATATCAAGATCAATAATGGCTTTATAATAATAGAGGATTAGATATTTTACAAATTATATAGTATATCTGAGTCCAGTATTTAGTATACTCATGCTGATGTAGCTTCTGATGTTGGATAAAATAGTTCTAATAAGTCATTTTTGGTTTTGAAGAAACATGTCTGTAAAACATATTGTCTAATACTGACATTCAATTTGAGAAATTCTAACAGTATGCACAACAAGAGCTACATAAGCTGATACAGTATATACTTGCTTTTAAGTAAAGTTCAACTACAAATAATATAGATCCTGATCTACCATAGCAAAATCCAAATGCAGATCAGGATCAATTCTGTTTATTATCCTGATTACTTCTAACAAACTGCACAGACCCAGATCTGCTGGTGCATTATGCAACATTAAATCTGGGTCTTTGCAGTTTGCAGATGGCTCTTCTTATTAGCGTATATATGGTACATTTTCACCTATAAGAAACAGTGTTCTTTACCAAATTGAAAGGTCATGGATACATTTAATTGTATCTTTAAGATTTCTCAAAAGACATTTTTAACAATTTTCTTTTAAAAAAAAATCATATTTTCAGTAGTACTTTCTACAAAATTTATTGTCAAGCAAATATCTTTTATTTTACTTTCAGTGCTTTGCTAAAGGCAGGTGTTGAATTTATCAAATGTAAATTCCATTTGATTCCATTTATCCAACACCTAGGTTTATCTGGCATTTTTCATTGCAAATGACTGTTCTAAATACAAAATCATACCATATATGGTTTGCTGTGTTTCAACATCTGCTGGAACTTATGGGAAGTATTAGAGCTTGAGGGATCAAAACCTTTTCCTCCATGTACTTTCCCATCGTAGATATTCTAAATGCACTCACCCTATATGACCACCTCTGTTTGGGTGGGTTTGAGTCTCAGATTTGGCCAATGTGGATATGTGAGAAAGCTTGCCAGTAGCTTCTTGTGGGTCAGTGGTTCTTTCATGGGTTTTCCCGGGTTCTTCTTCCACCATTAAGACTGATTGCCATATATAGCCTATTGTGTGCTGAAAAATGGCATTAAGCCCTACATCGATAACAACAACACTCCATATGAGATACTTACTCTTACCTGAATAATTATGTAGCATATACATTTTAAAAATATTTTGTACCAAATATATAGTTTTTTAAACTTCAAAAACCTGTATTCAAGCAGTACATGCAATTGAGATGTTGAGGATGGCTTGTCATAAAAATACATACACTTAAGTAGCTAAAAATGGTCCAATTATGTATGTATGTATGTATGTATGTATGTATGTATGTATGTATGTATGTATGTATGTATGTATGTATGTATGTATGTATGTATGTATGTATGTATGTATGTATGTATGTATGTATGTACACACACACACACACACATATATATATATATATATATATATATATATATATATATATATATATATATATATATATATATACACACACACACACACACACACACTCTTACATCTGTAAGGCTTTAAGGGCATAATGCATCACCAAATCAGAGCCAATGTTGTTAGGTTGTTAGTTCTATTTATAACATCAACATTACTTTTCATTCAGGAGGATTAGCAGCCATGATGGACATCAGATTGGCGCCATTTCTACTATTTCAATCTCTATGCAGAATTGTGATTAGGTACTATTTGGGAGTAATCTCAAAGTGCTTTGCTTTAAAGTTGGATAATTGCTGAATGTATACATGTATGATCCAAAATATGATACAGTCATAGCCATGTGCCAGTCATAATTGCCATGTATTCCCCTGTGAACTCTTCATTAAGCAAAAACAATGTTGCATAATTTGATTGGCAATTAAAATTAATTGTATTCATGTATATAAGGTGTATTGCCACAAAAAAATGTCTATACCATACACATATGTTGATTCTTGAGAAATATATCTTTGCAAACAAAAATACAAAATAATTTCTTATATTATATATGCACACAATGGCTATATGTATTGTTATATACCTTATTTCCAATGACTTATATCACATAAATATACATTCTCTGTACAGTGTATTTGTCTTTACACTACTTTATAATAGCACCATTTGTCATTAGCACAGATAATAAATTATATCAGGATAGTCAGATAGAAGGTCTGTACCAAGCTACAATTGCCCCAAATATTTTTGAAATATCTATTGTTTTATTCCAAAATGAATTTAATTTTTCTACACCATTACATTAATGATATGTAAGACAACTACATGAAATTCATAGTACATATTAATAAATGCATAATACATAATATCAATCTAGAGCATTTCTAAACAAAGACAGACAACAGGAATGGACTCTACAAACAAAACTAATGAAAAATGTAGGATACAACAATTAAATCTGTGACCAGTCTAATCAAAATATTACAAAATAAAAAGGAAGAGGATTCAATCATCTTTAGCCTAGATGTGCTATCTAAATTTCATATTTGATGTTATGGTTGAACACATATTTTAAAAACAGATTACTTTCTTTTTTCTGAAAAAGGACATCTTTACCCTTTTCATTAAATTCTGGCAGAATATGTGTAATGTCAAACGTCTTAAGACAGATAAAAAACAATTATTTATAAAATTTATATGAATTATCTCTACTCTATTTCCAATATCTTCAAATTTCCTGAAGAGAGAGACTTGTAGATTTTTAAATATGTTTGGCTTAAAATACAACTACAAACAGAAGCATTCAACAAAAAATAATCACTTTAACTGGTAACTTTTTGTCTTTTTTAATCTATAAAGTATAAGGCAAGACAACACAGTTGTCCATCTTTTGTAGCAACAGCTGTATATGAATTTCTAGTCACAGACATAATGTTGCATGTAAGAACATATAGTATTTTTGCATTTAAAAAATTACAAGATCTTTGCATTGAATAATGGAATTAAATTTGCATTGTTTTCAATCCTTAGTTGCATTGAACAGCATGAATATTAATACAAAAATGTCACTCCACCGTTTTTTAACCAAATTACTGAATATAAATCGGTTGTCCAATTCAATGATAACTCAGTCATTGGATTTTTAAAATTCTTAATTGCATTCTACATCTATGGACTTAGAATACTAAGAGTCCTTCAAATGGACTGATGCTCTATCAGCTGCAAAAAGTTCCTGAATTCCATAAGAAGTCCATTTGTCTCTCCTTTTATTCTTTTTAACTGACAGGTATTCCAATCATCTCAGGTATTCTCAAGGCACTCCAACATACTAAATTAGAAAATACAAATATTTTCTAATATGTCCAAATTACCATGTTCAAAAGTGAACTTGTCACATTACAAATAAACTTGTCCCACTTTGACATGATCACCAAGTCGGATGTCCAAGAGAAACCATTTTCCTTTGACATTATCTTTTAGCGAAAACCAATGATGATTTGACCATCCTATTAATAGGATTAGCAACAAAAGAATTTTCAAGATGGCCATCATGTTCACCATGCTGTAGGCAAGATTGGAACTATATTCATATAGGACCAACTAGTCACCACAAGAAATTTTTTAATGAAAACTCCAA
Source organism: Potamilus streckersoni (assembly GCA_016746295.1). Taxonomy (NCBI): domain Eukaryota; kingdom Metazoa; phylum Mollusca; class Bivalvia; order Unionida; family Unionidae; genus Potamilus; species Potamilus streckersoni. The sequence goes on from JAEAOA010001763.1 coordinate 4,146,750, forward strand.
TGTCATCCTGGACAAGAAGAGGTAAGTTTTTTTTCTTCAGATGAGTGCCATTTTCAGGAAAGACCAACTAGGTATCATTGGAAGAATTGTAGTGGAAATGATTTCTCAGCAGGAAGATCTGTTTAGAAGTGATCACAAGATTTCTGCATGATCAAAATGTACAAACCATTTAATCAAAACTGTAGTTACAGTTAACTAAAGGACATGCAATTCACTCACCATGTAAAGCTGAAGCCAAGGTTGTTAGGAAGCAAGTTTTTGATGATAACAGCTTTAGTAAAATTCCGGACAAGGGTTAAATTTAATTATGAACCCAAGAGAGATTCCACTTGGAAGTCAATGCAAGTGATAAGATCTGGTTCTGATCAATCATGGCTAACAAGTCAGAGAGATCATTGGCATGATTTATATCTGCTGTCTCATGATGTCCAAAAGTCAGAGAGATCATTTGCATGATATATATCTGCTGTCTCATGATGTCCAAAAGTCAGAGAGATCATTTGCATGATATATATCTGCTGTCTCATGATGTCCAAAAGTCAGAGAGATCATTTGCATGATATATATCTGCTGTCTCATGATGTCCAAAAGTCAGAGAGATCATTGGCATGATTTATATCTGCTGTCTCATGATGTCCAAAAGTCAGAGAGATCATTGGCATGACCTATATCTGCTGTCTCATATTGTCCAAAAGAGTTAAAATTTATGGAGTGGTAATCCTTAATTGTGATTGGTGATAATCTTAACCTAATAAAGCTTTATAAAGAAATTACCCAGTAGTGGATTAGAGATCTACAAGTGCATGATTAAACAGTCCTTGCATATAAAGAGATGTCATTTTCCATCAGTAACAGTAAGAGCCTTCTAGTCGGCAATTCTCTCCACTAGTGAAGTGCTTATTTCTTTCAATGCTAGACTTGTCTGATGTACACCAGAGATGAAAGAATAGTTTGTTTGGATAAAATCTTGGCTATTTGAGAAGTTTGGGAGAGATCTTACTGGAAACATTTGTTGCTAGATCAAGTAGTGCATATATACATCCCAAGATCCTGTATCACCTAAATGGCAGACTTCCACTGTCCTAGAATCCTGGTCTGATATTGATAACAAGAAGGTTAGAAGCTTTTCAATGTACCTGGTCATAAAATAATGAACCATCTGATGACTCAAAACAGTAAAAATCAAAGGGAAACTTGACATGTGGAGAGACTATATGACAAGCAGAGTTTGATAATCCACAAAAGGATCATGGATCAAGCCCCTTCTGAACAATTTGTGCATACAACACCAGGTTTTGACTAAGTGAATTTAGTACATTCAAGGCATGCCTCCTAAGTCTTCTGAAACCAATCACTATGATCATGCAATAACAATGAAAAATGACTAAGTAATGAAATGGACAAAATGGTGCTAACTATATGACGAAAAACAAGCACAAAATATATAAAATAGTAAACAGATGAAAATCAGCAGTGCCTGCAATAAAAAACTGTTATTATAAAATTCATACAAGATGATATAACAAAAACTTTAGTCAGTAAATAAATGTTACAGAAAATGTGGATTTTGTAAGGGTTACTGATATAATTTTGTCTGTATCAAAGACTTAAACTGAGGAACCTTAAGGTATATGGATAGCAATTACTGATGGTAAAGGGAGGTAATTATAATGGCATTTGGAAAGAGTTTCTGATAGCTACAGTGAAACTCCACTACAAAATGCTTTGTTATAACACAAATTTGGATATAGCTTGGTCATGATATGCATTCTTAAATTTTACAGTAATTTCACTAACTTCTACAATGCTTTCATGCCAACAAAAATCAGAGTTTAATTTAATAATTTGATAAGATGAGTTGTACTTTTGAATAAAAGAATCTTATCATTTCTTACTTATTTTTAAAAGTCATCAGCTCATTTAAAAGACTGCTCAAGTGGTCTAAGTGGTTAGTATGTCCTACCTCGGATGAAGGCTTGAAACCTGGCCAAGTGATACCAAAGGCTTATATTAAAAAATATGCATTGTTCTGTTGGCTCTCAAAAAAACCCTGCCTCCCCTCTACCCATCGCCAAAAGCTGATGTCATACATTTTTTAGTAGATGAATTATATTTTTCTCATATGTAATACATACCAACTGAAAATGGTGTAAACCCCCATATCTGCTGTTCCACAGTGCCAAAGAATATTTGAATTCATACTGTTAATTCTACACATGATTTCAGCTAATTAGCATAGACCGAGATCTGCCAGCTCATCAAAAAGTTATGTGCGGATTATATGCAGGTAAATATATAAAACTGGGTCTTGTTATACAATTATTTATCAGTTAAGGATGATTGCTTCTGACATGCTGTAGTGGTCTTTTTAAATAAAAATAAATAATCATAATTTTACACAGCAATGGATCCAGCAGTCCAGATTCACTATAAATATTATTGGTTGGTATGCATTTTCTTACATTACTGTTAGCTGAGTATTGATTCTCAAATATGGGTCATTACGTAAAAAGATTGGCAAAAAGAACCTTGCCACTAAATCTGAATAAAACTATTATAGCTGAATGAGTATAATTAATTACAGCTGAATGAGTATAATTAATTATAGCTGAATGAGTATTAAAGAACTGAAGATAAGACACTCCTCTCCTGAAATGCACAAAGTCTGTGTTAAGTGAATTATTCAATATGACTCAATAAGATCATATTTGTTTTCTTCAATTGACAACCTGCACTTACAAATTATGATTTGGTAAATCAATCAAGTTTTCCTAAAATCTTGTACAATTTATGTATACTTCATAAGTTTCTTTCTCATGATTTAAAAATTCATTTTATGTTTTACTCAACTGTGACTAGGTTAAGAATATGGACAAAACAGACTATTTCTATTACCACTAGATAACTTACAACCATAAAAGAATAAAACTGTAACGTTAACAAAAAATATAAAAATTCTGGCAAATGATGTCATTTTGATATCTGGCCAAATGATGTCATTTTGTTCATTTAAACCTAAATTCTGTGATAAAGAAACAAAGGAACCACAGAATATAAAGAATGCTCAAGTGCTTGATTGATCAATCAACTTTACACCTTTCTGTACAATGTATTTTTGATGTTTGTTATAACCTCCATCCTAACAAGCAAGCATGAAAAAATTCTGTATTGCTCTGTTGCAAGTGAGAAAACAACACTGCTGATCTACACCTCCGACAGATGTCAATGGAAAATCTTAATATAATCAGTGATGTTTAACAAATACTGGCAATAGAAAAAAATAATCTTACTGGAAAACTGTTTCTATGACAATAATTCTATAACAAGAGATTCATAGGAACAAGGCACTGTAAACATCACAAAACTGGCATGAAAACTGATGTACATGAAAGTACTTGGCAAGCTGTGAAGCCATGACTAGGCAAAATGATTAGCACACATATATAGAAAATACATTGTGGTGGCTTTGTGTAAAAATATATGGTATGTTTAATCAAACAAGAACACCAAGTGGTTCAGTGGATGAAGTGTCATGGCTTCTGGGACCAAAGCATAGTGGGGGGGAGGTACTGGCGAAGGTAGGCAATACTTAATGGCTGTTTGGAAACTAGATCTTCAAGTGGGGTCTTATCAACCAACTTGCTAAAGTTCACCTGTAAATCAGGAAGTAAAAAATTTCATATAAATTCAGTATATAAAAATCTGCAGATATCACTGAAAGTTTAAGTAAATCAGTTTAAAAATAATAATGAGCCTACAATCTTTGCAAAAAAACAAAAACTTTAAAATTCATATTAAAATGCAAACTTTGAATATCTCAATGGTCGTTGTGTCAAAAGAATGAATAGATTAGTAACTAGAAAACAAATTTTCTTCTCTTTGAAGACCTAATCACCTTTGTTAATGAGAGAAGTTTAAATTAAAGACAACATTTACTGCAGGCTCAATATTATGATATTTATCAAACTATCTACATGCTATTGATAAAGGTCTACAATTAAGGCACAGTGGTACTCAAGGTCTACAATTATTACAATGGCTCTCAAGGTCTACAATTAACAGAGTGGTACTCAAAGACTACAATTAAGACACAGTGGTACTCAAGGTCTACAATTATTACAATGGCTCTCAAGGTCTACAATTAAGGCACTGTGGTACTCAAAGTTTACAATTAAGACTGTGGCACACAAGGTCTATTATTAAGGTGTTGTGGTACTTGAGGTTAGAATTAAGGCAGAGTGGCACTCAAGGTCTGCAATTAAAACAAAGTGGTTCTCAAGGTCTACAATTAAGGCAGTGGCACTCAAGGTCTAAATTAAGGCATAATTCAAGGTCTGCAATTAAGACAAAGTGGTACTCAAAGCCTACAATTAAGACAGTGGCACTCAAGGTTTAAATTAAGGCATAGTTCAAGGTCTGCACTTAAGACAAAGTGGTACTCAAGGCCTAAAATTAAGACAGTGGAACTAAAGGTCTAAATTAAGGCAAAGTAGTACTCAAGGTCTGCAATTATGACAAAGTGGTACTCAAGGCCAATAATTCAGACATTGGTACTCAAGGTCTAAATTAAGGCTTAGTAGTACTCAAGGTCTGCAATTAAGATAACATGTTACTCAAGGCCTACAAATTAACACATTGGCACTCAAGGTCTAAATTAAAGCATAGTGGTACTCAAAGTCTGCGATTAAGACAAAGTGGTACTCAAAGTCTACAATTAAGACAGTGGCACTCAAGATCTAAATTAAGGCATAGTGGTACTCAAGGTCTATAATTAAGACAGTGGCACTCAAGGTCTAAACTAAGGCATAGTGGTACTCAAGGTATGTAATTAAAGCATAATGGTACTTAATGTCTGCAATTAAGACAAAATGGTATCCAAGGTCTACAATTAACAGTGTATCCCCCAGAAGTGTAAAACTGACGGTAAAAAAAAAAAAAACCCTTGGTGTCAAAACTGGGGGTCAAATAAAAAATCTGGGGGTCAAAAATGTACCGACAAATTTTCATCTAATCCATACTTTTTCAGCTGGAATAGGATATTGCAATACTCTCTCTCTCTCTCTCTCTCTCTCTCTCTCTCTCTCTCTCTCTCTCTCTCTCTCTCTCTCTCTCTCTCTCTTATACTTCTCTCTCTCTCTCTCTCTCATATACTAATAAACCAACAGGCACAATTAACACAAATGCATTTTCCATTCAAAGGATACTTTTATTAGTTAATTTTCCTTTTAGTTTAAAGTCATATTTTTAGCAGTCTCTTTATAATTTCTGTAGCATTATTATAGACCAACACATTGCATATAAGCCATTACAAAACTCCATATATATCTTATTAACAAAACAACAGTTAATTTACTGCCTGTCATAAAATGTGTACTATCATCGGTTTCATTGTACATCGTCCTAAAACACATTTATCCAAAACTCAGAGGGTAATGATTCATCTTCTCCTTAACAAGTTACACTTATACTTTTAATCTTTATTTCGTTGCAGCAACGTTAGCAAAATCTGCAACAACCCCTTGAATTAGTAATCCAAATAATGAATTTGTCTCTGCAATTACTTATTTCTTTGTTCTGAAAGAATGTTTTAGGTAATAAGGTGTTCAAAAGATATCTTGTTGTGATCAAGGGCAGATTTTAAAAATTCTCAAATGATGTCACGAAAGGATTATTAACTTGTGTAGTCAGGAAGTTACACCGGTAATCCCAATGCCTTGGATGTGCCATATTCTAGTCAAGGGAATATTTTATTTGTTTTTCATTAGAGTCAGATCCACATTTACTCTTTCGAGTTCTGCTTTTTTCATTTTCTTCGCTAATGATTCTTAGTGCACGCTGTTTTCTTCTCGAGATTACATTTTAATGCAACAAGAATTGAGGTTAAACATCCTGACATCCTGCTGAACTCAATAGAATCGCGTGAGAGCTCGCAAGATCAAGGGAAGCTACTCTGTCATAATATTGCCTAATGGTTGTCTGGTTCTCTGCTCTGTATGCTCAGTATTACAGTGTGCAACACAGAGAGCATACAAAACAGGAAACCGGAAGAAGTATTCACGATGCCATCCCTAATGATGAATAATCGAAGTATACACGATTCCATGTCTAATGCAACACATTGGATATTAAATAAATCATGATTATATTTTGCAAATCCTTTGCATCAAAAAAATGCACAGCAAAAATTTATGTGCGTCAATTTTCTCCAGTGTGCGTCCCTGACGCACAACTGTGCGTAAAGGGAAACACTGACAATTAAGGTATAGTGGTACTCAAGGTCTACATGTTTTGAGTTATAAGTCTGTAAATGTCCAAATAATACCATACCATGTTTTTCGATGTAATACTGTAAATGTTCCATTAATAACATACAATGTTTTGAGTTGTAATACTGTAAACCTTCCATTAATACCATACCATGTTTTGAGTTGTAATACTTTCAATGTCCTATTAATGCCATATAATGTTTTAAATTGTAATACTGGGAATGTTCCATTAATACCATTATTTTAAGTTGTAATACTTTCAATGTCCCATTAATACCATATAATGTTTTAAGTTGTAATACTGGTAATGTTCCATTAATACCAATATTTTAAGTTGTAATACTGATAATGTTCCATTAAAGCCAATGTTTTAAGTTGTAATACTGGTAATGTTCCATTAATACCAATATTTTAAGTTGTAATACTGATAATGTTCCATTAAAGCCAATGTTTTAAGTTGTAATACTGGGAATGTTCCATTATTACCAATGTTTTAAGTTGTAATACTGGAAATGTTCCATTAATACCAATGTTTTAAGCTGTAATACTGGAAATGTTCCATTAATACCAATGTTTTAAGCTGTAATACTGGGAATGTTCCAATTATTACCAATGTTTTAAGCTGCAATACTGGGAATGTTCTATTAATGTCACCATACCTGCATCAAATATGTAACCATAGAGAAAACTCTCTTCTCTTTCAGAAATGGCTCTATTATCCAACCACTTGGAAGCAGCTGCAAAAACAAGAGCACTGGATAAAACTTTTTAAAACAAAATCTGAATTAGTGCTCTCAAAATCTCAGAGTATTAAATGTTTTATAAAATCCTAATTTTGCATTATCCAGAGCAAAAAAAATCTAATACAAAAGTTTTATACACTTTAAATTGTCTTATTTGTTTTCTTTTACAATGGTGTTATTTAACATATATGTATGCAGCTATTTCATTTATAATTTTTTAAAAGAACTATTCCATAATTACACTAATATGACTATGGTTTTAAAAAATATAACAATAAAAGTGAAACCAATAATCAGAGTAAATCTGAACAAATATTTCCCTAAAATACAAGTTGAAAATTCCAAAATTGACTCCAGTATTGTGAATTAAATTCCAAATAATCTTTAATGTTTTATCAAAAGTCCAAACTATTTTAAATTAATTCCAAAAGTCTTGAATGATGTACCATAATGATGTAATTCAGAATATTTTTGAATGAATTCTCAATAATCAGTCAATGAGCATGTTAGTACTTTCAACAAATGATTGAAATAATTCCTCATGAATTATATCTGAAAAGAACTGCAAAACTCTGATAATAATATTCCCAATACATATATGAAACAGAAATGAAGATTACTTAATTTCAAAACCTGAAATTTCTAATTTCACTTGACCTAAGACACAATGGAACTTCCTAGGGAAATATCCTAACCTTGAACTCAAATTTTAGTAAACATCCAAAAAACATGACAAAAATCAGGTAGGCCCATACTCTATCCAGTATCATGAACAATGGTCAAGAACACAATAAAATTATTATTAGTAAACATCATTAAAAGTCAATAGATCTGCATCAATTAATGGTTAAGCTGAACACTTTTAAAGTGAATGGCAAATTATCCTATCAATATATGGCTTTAAAAAAACTTCAAAGCAAAATCATAGCACAAAATACTGGATAGTGATGATGATGTAATCCCTCAGCATATCAATGTCCATTGGATAAATTGAATCTATCATCAGATCATCTTACACTAACATACATGATACATATGATTTGATTACCACTGAATGAAATGAGATTAATTACTATATTCTTCTTAAATAGGAACAGTGTTATTAAATCACATCTTATAACAAGGGAGTACTGTATATTAAATCACATCTTATAACAAGGGAGTACTGTACATCTTTTTCCACTGCATACTTGTGTGCAAATACAGGCATAACTAAAAAGAATGATCTCATCTTAGTAAGACACAAAAATGCAAATTCACTATGATGTGTCATCATTTTTTGTGGATGTTGTGTTTGCTGTTAGCTGCAGAATTAAAGACTCAACAAATAAGCTGTAAGGAAAATAGGACTCAACTCCCTATCTAAGAACTTTAACATCAATAAAAATGTCTTTATTTTGGAGCAAAAAATGGCAAAGTTTTGATGCCCATAAAATATACAAGTTCACAGTACTAAGTTTTAACATTGTGTCTTGGATATACTGCAGAAAATTCATGTAATTATCTTTGGTAAATTTCTTGAGCAGTATTCACTTTTTTAAAAGATAAGATTTACACAGTTTTCAGAAGCCTAAGACAGAAAAATAGAATGTACTATTGCTCACAGAATAATCCTACTTTAGTGGTACAAGTTGGTATTTTTAAATGAAGCTAAATAAACAATGGTAAAATGAGCAAATTTATTTAGCATTTTTTGTATACCACCTCCACACTGGAACTCTGGCAAATATAGGTTAAAAAATTATTGAAATTTGTCGCCTTATGAACATACATAATTTGGATGGGACATAGAATAAAACCTAATTTTAAGTCACTGCAACCCAGTTAACAAATACAAAGAAAAATGTATGTTGCTGTGAATTGTTTTCTAGCACACATTGCAATCAAAATGGAATTCTCAAGTCTGTAAAACTAATGAAAGGCAGGTCCAAAAAATATATTTCCAAAAGTTTCATATACTGTATTTAATCATTGATTAGTTCAGTCCTACTGCAAAACTGCACAGAACTAGATTTTCTGTTGTAAAATGAACTGGCAGATATAAGTCGATGCACTTTGTTATGAGTAATCAGAAGAACAAATAACACAGAGATCCTGATATGCCAGCTCATCACGCATTAGCAGAAAAGGGTCTATGTTGTTTCTAGTTGGACTTGACTTATACTTTTTGTTTACTTTAATTATTTTCTTTCACTGTAATGTTATTTCCAGGATTTAAATTGTTTAAAACACTGTAGAATTTTACATTATCCTATGAAAACTCTTAGTGACTATGATAATGTAATGATTATGTAATCTTTAGATCTCTACAGTAAATGCATTATTGACACAAAAGAACATCAATATTGTATATACTCACTTATAAGTTGTGTCTAACTGCAAATAAAACAGCATAATGCACCAGAAGATCAGGGTTTATTTTGCTTGTTCTATTGATTAGTCACAACAAACTGCACAGACCCAGATCTGCCATGCATTATGCAATGGTGAATCTGGGCATATGAGGTTTGCAGTTGTATCAAACTTTCATGTGAGCATATATCACAACTGGTTTATTATGAGTAGAGAAGTTCAGGCTCTGAGGACAGACAAATTGCCACATGAATGATGTGCAAATATATTGCAGGATGGACAAAAGTTGGGTTGCAATACAAAAGTAAAAGAAAGAATTTAATCTGTTTCATTTTACAAACACCTACCTCAATTCTGACAACATAATCTGCAGCTTCTGGGTGTTTACCTCTCTCAACAGATTGCATGGCCAATACAAATTTTTCACCATCTACCCTCTCGCTCTGCAGTATGTACATATCATAACATTCCTTCTTGAACAGCTGCTGTATTTCATGATAATAGTAAACTAGAAGGAAATAGAATCATGAATACTCATTTTAATACACTGAATGACTTGCTCTTCTATGGCTGTAAATATCAAGAGATGTGTGTGTATGTGTAGATAGACACACATAAGACTGCATAAATATTTGGTACCGAGTTTGAAAAAAAGAAGTTTGATATGGAATATGTTGAGGCAATCAGACTCATCTATCCAAAAAGTTATTTTTCCCAAATCAAAATAAAACATAAACAGAGTTTTCAATTTACAACATATTCCATTTGTGTACATTTTATATATATATATATATATATATATATATATATATATATATATATATATATATATATATATATATATATATATATATATATAAATATATATATATATTAAAATTGTGTATCCAATATTTCAAACATGTATGATTGAATGAGTTTGTAATATACTGAATGGACAGTACATCTATATACTTTGTGGAATGAGACCAGATTTTACTATATACAAATTCAATCACATGAAGTTATAAAATTTAGTAGAAGTAGGTTAGTAAAGTCATTTTTTGTTCTGAACTGAAAGGCATTGCCAGTAAAAAGTATGAGTCCTTGGCATGACAGCCTCAACAAGTAACAGTTTAAAGTATTACACCTGGAAGTCTTGGCTGTTAAAGAGGCTACACACATTTCTTTTACAATAACAATCTCAGTAGTTACTTATTCAGTTAAAGCAGTGACTTGAACTTGGTTTATAGACTCCATTAGTTCTTGATAAGAAACAGAAAACAGACAGAATCAATAACGACAAGCTAACCTTTGTCAAACATTTAGAAGTCTCCAGCAGCCATTGTAAAAAAAATTATCATGCTGAAAATAACTTATAATGAAATGTTAATGACAATGAAATGTTGGTTCCAGTGATAGGGCATAAAAGACACAAAACAATCAAAAAGACAATTCTTTTCCATGATATTAAAGAAGAATTGAAAGCTATTATTACCACCAGCTGAAGAAGCCCTATTTTATTAAATTTTATTAAATAAATTAATTTTATTAAATAAAATACAATCTTTGAGAAACTGGAATAACAGTCTGTATGACCATTATCAGAAACAAAATAAATGAAAATTTAAACACACACTGTTGATGGAAGTTTATCACACATGATATATTGGTAACAGACTCCTTTATTTGCAATAAAAGTGTAGTGCCTGTAAAGATGATCCGCTTCACTAAGTTTCATTACAAGACAGTCAATGCAGGCCAATAGCTCAAGTGGTCAAGGATTAAAATAAAAACTGAACCAAAGCCAGTGTAAGATTATAAATTGGTCATGATGAACTGCTTTGCTACATCATCATCATTTCATCAGTGAAATGAACATTAAAAACAAAACTTCTAAGTCAATTAAGTGTGTTATATGGACTGTAATGACCCACTTCTGCAATGAGAGAGTAGCACTAATGAAGACACATCCTCCCACCAATTTTAATGACTGATTAAAGAACAACATGTGTACACCATGTGAAAAATTCAATCTGGTTGTTAGCTAAAAGCAGAAGCTAAACCACAGCAAAAAAAATTTGAAATACAGGTCCTGTCATCCCCACCACATATAAAAGCTTGCTACAGCAATACTATTATTATGAACAATAATATTCTTTACAGCATGACATAATATATTTTGATAATAAAAACACATTGCTTGAACATAAAATCTAACTAAAGGTCTACTCACCAATTTTCACTGAATCAGTAATGGTTTGCACAACATCTACTTTCTGAAAAATATGGAATGGAAAAGATTTTATGCAGAATAAATTTTAATAAGCAATTTATGTCAGAAGAAAACTTTAAATGCTTATGTAGCATAATAAACTTAGCTAATTTCCATGCATTATATCTTGATATTTATTGACAAGAGTAACTCAGAGATGACATTACCTATATCGATAGGACCCTACAGTTAATCACTTTCAATTTATATAATGCTTATGGTAGTACCCCAAAGTTAATTACTCAGCTTTTACACAAATCATGAAAGTGCCCAAATGACAGTACCTCAGTGTGTTTCAGTCAAGTTTTAAACTACTTATGATACACATTAAATTTACCCAATTTTATACTGCTTATGATTGTACCACCACCCAATGAATCACCCTTATTTTTGTATACCTGATAATATTCAAACAGAATCACTCTCAATTTCTCAAGTTTATACTACTTATGATAGTATTTGAAAATTTACTGAAATATTTTGAATAGTCTGACAGTTATGTTACAGTTCAATAAACTGTTTATAGAAAGAAAGACAGAGATACATAGTAAGTTTGTGTGTACAAAGAAATGGGAAGTGATTGGGATCAGTAATTTTATTGCAGAAATGAAAGTCTGAATGGTGGTTGGATCAACACAAAAATGTAAAATAATATTGAGACTGATGAAATGTGAATTAAGCACAAGGCACACTTACATCACTAGTTTATTATGTGTACTGAATTTCACAGAGAAATCTTGAATAGTTTTGGAGTTTGGGCCTGGAAAGAACAATGTGGATGGTTGGACAAACAGAAAAAAACCCTTTAAGAATATTGAAACTGAAGAACTAAATAGCAAAGGGCACATCAGGATGTCAAGTCCAATATATAAACTGAGTTTCAATGACATATCATGAACGGTTTTAATTATCCTCTGGAAACAGAAGTGTCAAGAATAGACAGATGGACAGAAAAATGGATAAAATATGAATGATAATGAAATTGAAGGCACATCTAGGTCACCAGGTCAAACTAAACCCTTTGGGATGAATGATCCTGGAGGTAAATGCAAGACAATGTCATCTTTTCCATTCAACCTATGCCCTGTATAATGTCTATTACTGAACAGTCATGCTTGAATGCTTTGCTCATGACAACTGGTTTAACCTCTTTGGTTAGTTTTCTCTATGAAGAGTGAATATGCAGGGTGATGGAGCCTGAACCACTTCAAAGCCCTTACTGCATCCTGTAGATGACACCGAAGTGAATGAGGATACTTATTGCTTAGGAGTGGAAGTCTGCTTTTAGCAATGAAACTGAACCATCATGATGGTACTGTAGATAATTTTTTATCAGCCAACAATGCAAGCATCTCAGTAATTCTGTCTGCTGTAACTAGAGAGACAAGGATGAGAGATGAGCCAACAATGCATGCATCTCAGTGATTCAGTCTGCTGTAACTAGAGACTAGGATGAGAGATGAGCCAACAATGCATGCATCTCAGTGATTCTGTCTGCTGTAACTAGAGAGACAAGGATGAGAGATGAGTCTGGTTCATCTAATCAGACTGCTACCTATAAACTATTAAAAACCAAATTAGTGAGAAGCATTGGTTGTCCCTGACACTATGTACAACATGACATGTATTCCAAAAGTCAAAACATAAAAGTTGTATAAGCATCATATCAAAGAAAAAAGGGAGGGGGGAGGGGGGAAAGAGAGAGAGAGAGAGAGAGAGAGAGAGAGAGAGAGAGAGAGAGAGAGAGAGAGAGAGAGAGAGAGAGAGAGAGAGAGAGAGAGATGAAAATAATGAGTAGTTCATTAAAAGTAGACATTGTCCTCCTCCCTAAAAGAGGTTAGATTTAAATTAAACCTGCTGGTTCATGACTGCTTCAGTAAGATATATTTTTCTATCTATACTGCTTATAAACAATTATCTGTATAGCCAACAATGGCAGTTGTTAGATTTTCAACAAAAGCTAATGACAAAATTTTAGCCATAAGAGTTAGTGTGAGTTACTCAAAACTTTAATATATTCATGACATGTTATTTTCACACAGTGTAAATGATCCATAAAATACCAAACCTCATTAAAATATTAAATATCTATAAAAAAGATATGTGCCAATAAAGGACAAAATTCCATGATCTCATTAGGATCCTTCTGAGATGTGTTTTATTGTACATATTTTCCAAACCACAAAAGATAAATATTTGGAGAATAAGTTGAAAAGCATATACATTTAATTGCTATAGAATTATAATACTGACATATAATCATTCCTTTCTTTTTGCAGATGTAATCAAATCATGGTAGTAAGTTCCATTCATATTCAAATAAAAATTTTGGGGTTTACTACTCAATAAGTCATGCAGCCAGGTTAACATTCTTATCTTAAAGCTAAAATTACCTTGTAGACCCTTTCAAATTTAGGTTTGTTCCATTTAAACATACATGTAACCCAGGAAAAAATGTGTGCCAAGGTACTATATATTACTCAAAGGCTTTATATGTAATGATACAAATTTTTTAATTGAATCTACAGATGACTGATCCATTTTAAAACTTCCATCCATGCATCTCAAGTATATTTACCTGAAACAGCCCTTATTTATAATTAACACTACAAGATTATTTACACACTCTGTTATTACCTTAACCCATTTTATCCTGTTTACCAATTTCAACTACAGTGCATGGTTCCTGAGAAGCAATTCTAAATACAGAGGTAAAATGGAGTCTCATTTAGCATTAGTAACAGAAATTGTGATGACCTTCACCATGTTTACCACAAATGTTGTAACTTTGTTATTTCTTTTTTAAAATATATAAAACTATGTATCTCTGAAAAGGTAATAAAATTTGCAACACAGTGATATATAGTTTCTTAAAATTTACCAATGTAGATGCTCACAACTGTATTTTAAAATACGACTTAAAAGAAAAAAAATTAAATTAATTACCATGATGTTCTGTGAATCATTTCTTTATGAAGATGAATGAAATGTTTTAAATAGTAAGGAATAAAATAAAGATAATTCTGTTTCTAGTATTTGGGTCCAAATTTGAAGTTTCTAGCACTGTCAGTTCAAAAGTTATAATAATTTTACTAAAACTGCACAACAAAACCATTGGAATAATTTGGCATCCATCTTTGTGATTTTGGGGACGGGGGATTTTTTTCTACACTTTTGTTCCGTAATGATTTGTTTCATCAACAAGATTTGTCCAGATTAAACCATCCCAAAGCAATTCAAAGTAATGTGCATTGGCTTCTTCTGGGTCTTGTACAATCGCCCCTTCTATCAATTTAAATTGTGGCTGCAAAAATTTTCCCAGACCCATTCCTCTTGAAAGCCTTTAAAGTCAGTTTCATTCTTAGAATCACTGTCAAAAAGTGCATGAAGCCATGCATCATCTCTTTCATCAACTTGATTCATATCTAACCCATAATTTAAGTCAATATTATCATCAGAATCATCCAAATTGTCAACTTCAATGTTGCTACTTTCGCTATCTATATCCATGTTTACATCCAAGCTGTCATCTTTCATATTATCAATCGATTTTCAAATAAACAATTTCTTTTCCAAACATATTCTTTTTTTTTAAAACTTCACTGCACAAGCATGCTTTAAGCATTTCCTATTGTTGGTGAAGAAGTACACAAGTATTTGTGATATATAACATGTGTTTCTAGAGACGCTACACACACATGTAGCAAAGTATGATCATAGTTGTATTCCAGATAAAATGTGAAACTATGTCCACAGGCATATTCAGGATTGAATTAGGTATTACACCCATAGACATATTTTGGATAAAATGGGTAAATTTGTAATCAACATTACAGCATTATTTACACACTGAGATATTTATTACCTTAAGGCTATCATCATAAGTGAAGCGTGTCTGCGGGTTACAAATGGTTTCCCATACTGTCTTTGGAGGTGCATTGATGATGCCTTTGCCAAGATAGCTGCAATAAATTCAATAAAATTAACAAAAACATAAATTGGTGAAATTCTTGAATGCTATGGCAATGGATTTTACCAACTGGGGTGTAATGAAGTTGGAAGCTTGTTGAAGATTACCACTTATATCAAATTCTCCAGAGGTAGGTTATTATGTTTAGATTTAAAAATATATATGGGTTGCTACAGATTTTCATTGCTATAACACATCAGCCAGTGTAAATAAATGCCAATGGTCTTTGTACCAAACGGAGTTATATTAAAAACTATTAACAGAGAACTACAATATATTGAGAACAGTAAAATGTACCTAACGGTGGTATAGTGGTCTATATTTGTTTTAAAAATAATGTTGTTTTAAGAAGGAAATGAAAATATAAGATTAAGTTTCACTTTGTTTTCTTTCAACCCCTAATGTTGTACAATGGTTTGATTTGGTAATGGGGTCCAAAGTAGTACTGCAAATAATGAGACACACTATAGTGGGGGAGAGCTGTAATCTCTTTATTTTCTTCTATCCTGCATAAACATTAAGAAGCTTAAATGAGTACACTAGTCCTGTATTATATCTCCATGTCTGTATGAGTTTGATACATTGCTGTTTTCATTAACCATTCATGTAAATGTATAAAAATTTGGTCCAGCTACAAACAACATTCAATACATGGTCTATATCTATATCTATGTTCTACTGATTACTCCTAACAAACTGATCCATTTCTTCTGGCACATTATGCAAGGACAGATCTGGGAATATATATGGTAGTTTCTCTACCTTCTGCCACCTAAAAAAGTACCTCAGAATGACATTTGAGTCATTTTATATATCATGCAAATCTACTGTACAGGTGACTGAAAATCAATTTACTACCCCCATAACATAATATAAAAAGTCTTTTATATATAGATGATCCAAAACAAAATTTTATTAATCTGAAAATCTTCTGCACAAAATGATGTTTGATTCTAATTATGGTAAGAAAAATTAACATTAACATCTTACCTTGTTACTTTACCATTTGGACTAGTTTTCTTCAAAATGACAACCTCATGATCCATGCCACAGAACCTTTTTTTTTAAATAAAAAAGGACCAAGAAATTAATGGTCTGCTGATTTAAAATTCTACAGCATTCCCTCAATATCTTGCTCTTCAATAAAACACTTTTATTATGCAGGTAGGATCATGGATCCAATTGCAGTATGCAATAGCAAAAATTATCAGTCCTTCACTATGTGGTGGTATATTCTGGCTCTTTTGGTCAGCATTATATAATGAGGGAGTGTGTTTAGTTGTTGAATATTATCCTTCATCTGGGTACAAACTTACCATATATACTCACCTATAAGCTGAGTCAAACTGTAAACAACAAAGATCCTGATCTGCCATACCATAATGCACCCACAGATCAGGGTCTATGTTATTTATTCAAATTATTACAATTTAAAACAAACTGAACAGACCCAGATCTGCTGACCCATTATGCAATGGCAGATCTGGGTCTCTGCAGTTTGTAGTTGGACTCCTAAGTCAATATACATGGTAGTACTTTTTTGTGAACCTGAATCCCAAAAATGGTAGAGAGTGGAATCTACTGTAATGCAAATGTTTAGTACCATTAAAGTTTTTAACAAGAATTTAGATTTCTTAGGCATGTGAGTTTACACCATGACTCCATATGATGTAGAGACATATCTAATTGTTAAAAAAGTGTACTGTATACTCAAAAACATGAATCCACTTGCCAACACAAGCACATATAGACTAGCCAGCAATATACATGCTGGTATGGAGGAATGATTCCTTGAAGAACACATATGGAATAGCCAGCAATATACATACTGGTATGGAGGACCAATGTCATCAGGAACTTAGATGGACTAGCCAACAATATACAGCATATACTAGCAATGGAAAAATGATGCCATCATGAACCATATGGACTAATCGACAATATACAATATATACTAGCAATGGGTTAATGTCATCAGGAACACATATGAACTAACCAATAATATACAGTATATACTAGTATGGGGGACTGATGCCATCAGGAACACATATGGACTAGCCATTAATATATAGTGTATACTAATATGAGGGACTGATGCCATCAGGAACACACATATATTAATGGCTAGCCAATAATATATAGTATATACTAGTATGATGGACTGATGCAATTAGGAACACATATGGACTAGCCAACAATATACAGTATATACTAGTATGAGGGACTGATGCCATCAGGAACACATATATATTAATGGATAGCCAATAATATATAGTATATACTAGTATGATGGACTGATACAATCAGGAACACATGGACTAGCCAACAATATACAGTATATACTAGTATGAGGGACTGATGCCATCAGGAACAAATATATATTAATGGCTAGCCAATAATATATAGTATATACTAGTATGATGGACTGATACAATCAGGAACACATGGACTAGCCAACAATATATAGTATATACTAGTATGAGGGACTGATGCCATCAGGAATTTATATGGACTAGTCAACAATAAACATATTTATTTTGGTACATATCTCTTAGCTTTCAAATGTCATTTTCCCTCAGCTAAATTAATTTATTCTTGGCTTCAATAAGAGTTATATACAATGAATCTGTATACTCTGAATATATTATTTTTTAAATTTATCTATAGCAGCCATACCATCCTCTTTACAGTTGAGGTATAATTTAAATTTTATTATTGAAACAAGAACTATAATTTGATAATTAGTGTGTTTAAGGGAACATTGTTACAATATCAAAATCTTAGATGATAAATGATTAACTGATTAGCGGAGGTAGTGATGTGATAGCAAGATTCACTTACATGTTTTTGCATAAACAAGAAAAACTGGACTCTCTCTATAAAGCACTTTAAGATGGAAGCAGGTAGCAATAAAACACTGATAGCCTGAACACAGTTTTTAAGATTTACCATCTTGCCTTTCTTCATAAATGTGTTATGATATTGATATGTAATTTCAATCTTAACATATAAGAATCAAAATGTGGGATTGAGCAGGAAAGTTAAACCAAAGTCAGAATCAAACTATACCAAAGAGAAGCAAGCCATAAATTAATTTAAATTCAATATTTGTAACAATATTTTAATATAAAAATTTTGACTGCAAACATACAATGATATTTCAAATGTATTATTCATTCTTTTTTCTGTCTGCATCTGCTTGATGAACTATTCTTTTTCAAATAACATTTATAGATATACCATTAGAACATTACAAGATTTTTTTGGTAACAATTCTTTAATTACAGATATTGACAAGTGTCCTCCATGTAAATTTTATGATATTTTGTTTTCTATTTAATGGATCTCCTCTAATGCATGTGATATGTTATAAACGATGAAATATTATATTTAACTGATTTCCCATGCACGTAATATGTTATAAATCATGGATGCACACACTTTTTCAGCATGCGAGCTACTTATAAAATGACCAAGCCAAAATGATCTACCTACCACAAAAATGCAACATATATAGGCTGACATCTATTTTTTTTAATGACATCTATTTTTTTTAATGCTACGCAATCTACTCACACTACCTTCGCAATCAACTAGTCAATCATGATCAACATATTGTGCACCCTGTTATAAATGATGAAATACTAGGATGATTCAGAGGCAACTCTTTGTTTGTTTTGCTAAAAAATGCTTTTTTTCAAGGCTCTGTAAGATTAATAACTGCTATCTAGACATTAACTAAATTTCTTTGTAACATTGAATTTAAAAACAGTGTGTAAATGTAAGAGGTAATTACAAGACACAGCTTTGATAGTCTTATCATCTACTTTTTCAAACAGACATACAGCTTTTATCATCTACTTTATTCCAAGGCACAGACAGTTTTGAAACAGCTTTATCATCTACTTTATTCCAAGGGACAGACAGTTTTGATACAGCCCTATCTTTATCTTCATTTGAAGGGGCAGAATTTTGATACTGCCTTATCATCAACTTCATTTGAAGAGACAGACAGTTTTGATACACCCTTATCAACTTTATTCCAAGGGACAGACAGTTTTGAAACATCCTTATCATCTACTTTATTCCAATGGACACTCTTGATAGTCTTATCATCAACTTTATTCCACGGGACAGAGTTTTGATACAGCCTTATCATCAACTTCATTTGGAAAGACAGACAGTTTTGATACAGCCTTTATCATCTACTTTATTCCAAGAAACAGTCTTGATAGTCTAATCATCAACTTTATTCCAAGGGACAGTTTTGATACAGATTTATCAACTTTATTCCAAGGGAAAGACAGTTTTGATACAGCCTTATCATCTACTTTTTCAAAGGAACAGAGCTTTGATACTGTCTTACTATCTATTTCATTCCAAGGGACAGACAGTTTTGATACAGCCTTATCATCAACTTCATTCAAAGGGACAGAAGTTTGGATACATCCTTATCTACTTTTTCAAAGGAACAGAGAGCTTTGATACCATATTATTATCTACATCATTCCAAGTAACAGACAGTTTTGATAGTGCCTTATGATCTACTTTATTCCAAGGGACAGACAGTTTTGATAGTCTTGTCATCTAATTCATTCAAAGGAACAGAAAGATAACAAGAAAATATTCATTATCTCACAGTTTACATGTATATCTTTTAACTTTAATAATCGATTCTCCTATTATTTTATATCAAGTTTTCAATCTGTATCAAGGTACAATATCGCTATTGAAAATATTGTTATTTAATTAATGTATTAAAGATACTAAACCACCTAGTGAATACCGATGATCAATTTATAGTGGCATTAACTCAATTATGCCAAATTAAGTGCCTTGCACAAGGACACAACAGACATGGCACTGGCAGAAGTCAATTCCAGATTACATATCCAGGAATTGTCTGGACTGAAAAATTAAACTCAGACTAAAAACCAAAATACAAAACCACTCATACTGGATGATGACCAGTTTCTATTGCAAAACCATCTCTACTTGCTAAGGATCAGATCATGATGCAAAACTATCCCTACTGGCCAAGGACCAGTTCTCACTTCATACCAGTTTTTGCCTTTATGCTAAAAACTTACAAACATATGTGAATTTTAAGTCATTATTCAAACCTTCAAAGGAAAATTTGTGAGATATGTTTAAAGGTATGCATAGTAAGTAAATATTAATGTCAGTTTGCAAGACATTATTAGAACTACGGAGACAAGCATTAAACAGCAAATTAATGACTTACATGTATGGTAATGAATAAATATAGATATAACTTGCCAATAATTTTCCAACTTATTTCAAGCCACACAAAAATATAAACATATTAGACAACAAAGTTTCACAAATGAAGTAAAACATCCATCACTTTCAAACACCAATTATTTTTTACACATTTATTGGTCCACCAGAATATAAAAATCATTGAAATGATTATATAAAATGAAAAAAAAAACTTGCTGGGGCCAAAATTCCATATGTCATTGCCTGCACCTTTCTAATGTTGAACTAGCACTGTTACATAATAAAAAACAATTATTCTATTTGTAAATGCATTATAAAGTGTATGAGATTATGGAACAGTACTACCAATATGGAAGAGTATGTCCAGACATGGATAAGATAACGGAACAGTGTTACCAATAAGGTAGAGTATGTTTAGACATGGATGATATATTGGAACAGTGTTACCAACAATGATGAGTAACTTGATATGGATGATGTAATGGAATTATGTTATCAACAAGGAAGAGTATGTCTATACTTGGATGATATAATGGAACAGTGTTACCAAGAAGGAAGAGTATGTCTAGACATGAATGAGATAATGGAACAGTGTTACCAGGAAGGAAGAATATGTCTAGACATGGGTGAGATAATGGAACAGGGTTACCAAGAAGGAAGAGTATGTTTAGACATGGTTGAGATAATGGAACAGTGTTAGCAAGAAAGAAGAGTATGTCTAGATATGGTTGATATAATGGAACAGTGTTACCAAGAAGAAAGATGTCTAGATAATGGTAGAGATAATGGAACAGTGTTACCTGGAAGGAAGATTATGTCTAGACATAGATGATATAATGGAAAAGTGTTACCAGGAAGGAAGAGTATGTCTAGACATGGATGAGATAATTGGAACAGTGTTAGCAAGAAGGAAGAGTATGTCTAGACATGGATGATGTAATGGAATCATGTTATCAACAAAGAAGAGCATGTCTATACTTGGATGATATAATGGAACAGTGTTAGCAAGAAAGAAGAGTATGTCTAGATATGGTTGATATAATGGAACAGTGTTACCAAGAAGAAAGATGTCTAGATAATGGTAGAGATAATGGAACAGTGTTACCTGGAAGGAAGATTATGTCTAGACATAGATGATATAATGGAAAAGTGTTACCAGGAAGGAAGAGTATGTCTAGACATGGATGAGATAATTGGAACAGTGTTAGCAAGAAGGAAGAGTATGTCTAGACATGGATGATGTAATGGAATCATGTTATCAACAAAGAAGAGCATGTCTATACTTGGATGATATAATGGAACAGTGTTAGCAAGAAGGAAAAGCATTCTGGATATAGAGAAGCACACTTATTCTACACCAAATTTAATAATAATTTTACCTACACATATTTAGTTCCATTTACTGTTTTAAAGGGCAAAGACACCCCTGAACTCAAACAACTTTCTAATTAAGATCACTTTTATTTAGTCTGATTGATGGTTGCAACTTGGGTGTTCTAACTTAATCTGCAAGCAATACAACATATTAAAATAAACTTACATCCATCCTCCTGATGTCTCTTTTTGTTCAGCCAATGATTGACTCAGATCCATGTAAGATACCTGTAGTGCCTGAAAGAAAATGGTGTGTGTGTATTTATGATTTTTAATATAGCTTTAACAATTTTTCAGTCATATCGCTAGAATGTCTGCAGTGTGGCATTTTAGAGTGATGTCTAGCACTGGGGCATCATGATGATGCCCCACCCAGTCACTTTATCCTGACACCAGGCTGACCAGTCCTAACACTATCCTCTTAATGCTGAGTGTCAAGCAAGGCAGCTGTCAGAACCATTTTTGTAAGTCTTTAGAAAGACTTGACCGGGGATTGAACCCACGACCTCCCACATCTGCTCTAACCACAAGTAATGTCAATTAAAATAGTGATCAACCACTAAATTGATAAGGATAATGAGCTAGCCTCAAGCATACTTGCCAACCCACAAGGGTAATGTTTTTAAATGTAATGGCAAAAAAAACATAATCTAAGCATAAAACAGTTTAGCTATATATTACCATTACTAATGTTAGTACTCCATCTTTGCTGAGTCTACAACATTCTAACTAATATATTGCATGCAATAATTACAGTACACTGTATGAAAAATGTACATTTAGCTTTACTACTAACCTGGATAAAATACTTGGTAAAAATATGCAAAATCCATGTAGATTAAAACCAGAACAATAAACTCAAAACATACATTAAAATTATTTATATTCAACACTAACTTTAACTAGACTAAATGTCTAATTTTTGCATAAAAAATCTGCAATGTACATGACAATTTGTTCAATCTGGGTATTGTGGTGTATCACTATCACATTTTTCTTAGCAAAATTTGTAAAGCAGTGTTGATATTTCCTTTGTCTGATCACACATGTTTTGAATTTTGAAAAGACCGATTTGATTTAAGAATTTTCATCCACAAGTATAAAATTAAAGCCTGTTTCACTTAATATCTGGTGCCATTTTTAAAAAATACAGACTGGTCCATAAAATGACTTTATTATCAATATACTGAATCTGTGAGACAAAGTTTCAAATTAAATAAACCCATCTGTTCCTTAAAAATGGGTCAAATATATTTAATATAAATGTGATTATGTGATGTGATTATGATTTTTAATGTAGCTTTAACAATTTTTAGTCATATCGCTATGTTGTCTGCAGTGTGGCTCTAACCATTAGGCCACCGGAGCGGTCTTAATATAAATGTAGATCTATGATGGAGAAACAAGTTCTTATGCTTCTGAAGCATTCTCTCTTTAAAAGGATATTCTAAACATTTTATGATAGAGATGCTAACCCACTTTATTCTGTTTACCAATTTCAATTGCAGTGCCTGGTTCCTAAAAAGCAATTCTAAATACACTCTGGAAAAATGGAGCATCACAGCAGCAGCAGAAATTGTGATGATCTTAAAAATACTGTAACACTGTTATTTTTATAAAGTATATAAAACTATGTATCTCTAAAAAGGTAATAAAATTTGCAACACAGTGATATACTTTTTGTCATCATTTACCAATGTACATGCTCACAACAGTATTTTGAAATATGACTTGAAAGAAATATAATTCTATTTCTAGCATTGGTCCAAATTTGAAGTTTCCAGCACTATTAGTTCAAAAGTTATAATAATTTTTACCAAAATTGGACAACAAAACACCTGGAACAATTAGTGTACTTTACATTCTAGAATGATGTACTTCAGCATATAGTTTCTTAGGAAAACTTTTCACAAATAAATCCTAGAAATCTTTCAGTAATATAAAAGGTAATTAATCAGTAAATTTTTTTCAAATGGCAGTAATAATATTACTTTAATTTAAATTGTGGCCACAACAGAGGTGAAACATCATCCCGGATCCATTTCTCTTGAAAGCTTTCAAAGTCAAATTCATTCTCCGAATCACTGTCTAAAAGTGCATGAAGCCATGCATCATCTATTTCATCAACTTGATTCAATCCTAACCCACTATTTAAGTCAATATTATCATCAAAATAATCCAAATCATCATTCTCAATGTGTTGCTACCCTCGCTTTCAACATCCATGTTTACATCTGAGTTGTTGTCCATCATTTTATCAATTGCATGTCAAGCCAACAAATTTTTTCCAACCACATTTTTTTTAAAAACAAATTTCACTGCGCATGCATGCTTTAACCATTTTCTGTGTTGGTGAAGAAGTACACAAATATTTGGGATATATAAGACATGTTTCTAGAGAAGTTACACTCATACATCGTAGAGTATGACCGTAGTCGTATTCAGGATAAAATGGGATACTATGACCACAGGTGTATTCAGGATCAAATGAGGTATTATGCCATGAGGTATTATGCCAGGAGTTGTATTCAGGATAAAATGGGTTAATATAAATTATAACAACTTTATATAACTATTTTTATTTTACTGTTTAATGTACCGGAAAAGTGTAATCCATATACATGAGAGCATAATACATCATTCAGAGAAAAAAAAGTGCTCTGATTACACCAAAAGTATAATGGCTGGCATGTATGATCAAGGCATTATATGTGCAAACTGATTTTTTTATAGGATCTAATTATTTCAGAAATAAGGTTGCACAACACTGTGAACATAAACATGTCTGTTGTAATAGGTTGCATATATGGTATGACAATGAAAATATAGTTTCCGTGACATGAAGTACAGTCAGACCTGATATAATAATCATCTGCATCCAAAGATCCCATTTATAATATATCAATATATATTTTTCTTCATATTAAAACCACCTGGCAATATAAAACAACTTCTAGGTTGTCTCATTAGCCGTCACTGTAGGAAGGTCTGACTAGATGCTGTAAAACCTAAACAGTTTTCAGGGCTTCAGGTGTCAGTCTAGTGGTTAAGGGTGCTTGCCTTTACTGATCGATGACCGTGAACCTATGTCTGCATGTGTATTTTATTCTTAGACTTGGCCAATGTAGGTTGGTGGTTCTTCCTGGGATTTACCCAGACTCTTCCTCCACTAGATATATTGGCTGCTTCATAAAGTCAATCATGTATAGAAAATGGCATCAAACCCATAAAATCCCAAACTCAAAGTATCTTTTAGTCAGTCATCTTAAACACTAAGCTAAATTTAGCTAGCTGTCCTGCACACTAAACTAAATTTAGCCAGCTTGCCCAAATACTAAGCTAAATTTAGCCAACTGTCATACACATTAAGCTTTACAGAAACAAGTATAGAAACTTACTATGCTGTAAGCGAGAAACAAAGAATCAGAAATATCTACCAAAGAAAAGACAATGGTTGATTACGTAATTATTTAATGAATAAAATTTTTTTTATTTACCACTGAAAGAATCTCTGCTGCTGCCTGGTTTGATTTCACCACATAAATTAAACCTTCTGAAAAGGAGAGAAAAAATTTAAATTTACAATTTCATTTATCATCCTGTAAAAGTAAAAGTAAATAATTTATTTAAATTATTCATCTACATAAACATGGAATAAATGAATGTTTATATTTATTGTAAAACAAATTTATTTTTCTTTAATGGCAAAATGACTATTAGTGGAGTTATCTTAGGAATATTTAGGAATTTAAAATGACTTTCATTGAATTTTTAAAAATTTGTTGCAGTTGATAGGAATGACTGGTTTGAGTTGACCATGCTATTTATCTATTAAAGCCGATTTTAGAAGAAGCTGTTTTTTATATAAGGCTGTTTGGTTGGACTCTTCTGGACAATAATGTAAGAAGACAGTTCCTAAGGTTAAGTGATGTCATAAAATGGTGGCACGTGACAAGAAACATTATGGAATGGGTATGATTCCCATAGTCTAGTAATATTTCCTGCAGTCATGAAGAAATGCATACTAAATTGGATCCCTGTAGTCAGCCAACAGAACTCAAGAATTTATCATGTGATGTACTAATCTTTAGAACTCACAAGGAACTTTACCTGAATTTGGTGGAAACCTAAAGGACGGTTAAATCAGAATATAGGAGAGTTTTGGAGAAAAGCTGAAGATTTGTTAATAAATAATAAATTAGACTGATTCAAGTCTTTACTCTTCAATGATGCATCAGCATATACTTATTCTGAAAGTCAATTAAATTAGTTTTATATTCCAAAATCGATATCATTGGGAAAAAAGGTATTCCATGCAAATGTTCTATCATTTGTTTGCACATTCTAGAAGTATACATGAATTGCAGTACCAGAAATACCCATGGCATTACAGCATATCCATGACATGATGTGTAGTAATTCTGATACATCTAGTAAGTATTTTTGCCAATGTCATATTAATAACGTTTGTACTGCTGTGTGACTGAAAAAAGTACACAACATTAAACTCACTCTTAAAACTGGACTGTTGACGGTCTTGAGGATTTTCTATTGTCTCTTCTTCATAAGCCATAATATCTTCATCCAATGTCTTATCCAAGTTTTTAAACTCAATGTTTTCAAAGTCCCCTATACAGTTTGCTGCAAAATTTTGAGTATTATCCTTTGACATCTCATCTCTGTCTAAATCTTGTATAATATTGTTATTTTCTATGACTTCTGCATTGATTTTGTCCTCAGTTTTCCCTTGATTTTGTCCTTCCACCTCACTGACCTTGGTCCTCTGAGGCGAGGCTTGAAATTCTTCTTTCTTTGATACTAGTGTAGTTCCATCACTGTTTGATTTACTTTGTAGTCTATGCCTCAAAATGGAAGCAGATCGCTGAAGTTGAAATTGCAAGGAAGCTGTATCACAACTGGACACTGGTTTCACAACAAGTGATCGGAATCTTTGAAGCATTCGATTTCCAGCAGTTTGTTTTTGAGCATTATCTTCAGATGAGCTGTATGATCGGACTTTCTTTTCATGTTTAGAAGTCAGTGGAAGTTTAATATCAATCACAGGAGTGGCCTGTAATCGGCGGTGCTGAATGTAATCCTTGAGAGAACCTATGAGTTCAGCTACTCTATTAGCACCATTATTGAGTGAACTTTCCAAGTCCATGTAACACATAACTGATAGAAGACTGTGGTCCACTTCTGAAAGGGAGAAAGTTTAAATTAAATTGACTTCTCTATTATGAAAGAGCTTTTAGACTGGCTTTTAAGCTTTTGGCTTCTGAATCATTCATAAATTTTCAAATTACCTGGTGAAGCTGGAAAAACTTAGAATTTATTTGCAAGAAGGCCAAGCTCAATTTTAAAATAAATTTATTAAAAGTGCACCAATTGATTGACTGTTCTTTATTCAGGTCAAGCAATATATCAATAACAAGATCATCAGAATATGGTAATGGGGAGAAAAGACATGAAACTAAACCATCAAATACTCAAATGTGTGTATATGATTGTATACATGTCACTTTATAAATTTTGCCAAAGAATCTTATATACATGCATTGAATCCTATGCTTACACAAACTAATGAAATGCCAATATTTTTTTACATAATACCTATGTCACAGAATAACATTTTGACTTTTAATTATTTATGCAATGAAATCCATACAATCATATACACATAAATCTTTGATAAAGCTAATTATTTCATATTAGTTGCAGATATTATTTTTTTAGATTAGAGAATGAACTATAAGTTGTCTTTTCTTCTAATGGTTGGTAAGAGCCAGCCAGTACACAACATGGTCCCTGAACTTAAATCCCTTCAAGTGTATGCAGTAAAACTTTCAGTTTGCACATCTGCCATTCAAACATGTTGTACCAATGATGTGATCTTTCGCTATGATGAAAACTAGTTTTGTTTTCATGTTGATATTGATACTTTTATGTCTATGAGCTTAAATTAAGTAACAAGACGAGGCAAAACCCAACAAACATTCAGTTTCTAAAAGATAAATTTATTTCCTTAAGATATATAATCAAACAAAGGGAAAGAATTAAAAATAATGTACTGTCTATGAATGACTTCAATATTATCCTAAATGTACTATAAATTTAAAAGCGGGGCAGCTGTTAGTGCCATTTTTTAAAGTCTTTGGTATGACTCTGCTGGGGTTCAAAGCCACGACCTCCCTCATCTGAGGCAAATGTTCTGACCACTGGTGGAGTTGCTAATGAAGGAATAAGTTGCTCAAAAAAATGTAAAATATCAGACAGTCTCTGTTTAGAAGTAAAAGTGAAAGTAATTAGACTAAATGAAAAGGTGAGTTCTTTCATCACTGCTGAGGCACGAGGTAAAATATTCAAACAAGCATAAATTTATGATATTAACTTTTGTGAAAGTATTAAGCAAGATTTAAAAGAGTAGATCAAAAACAAGTAATGCACTTTTTTCATTTTATTTTTTACTTTTTAAATAATACACAATACATTGGTTCAATAGACACTTTACTGTACATATAAAAAAATCTTTATGGCATAACAGGGGCAAATCCTGTCACAGCACCCTACACCAGCCCAACAATAAATTTGATTTACAGGATACCTCAGGACAAGATACTTGTGGGAGTGTGTAGGGTTTTGAAGAGTGTCTGAAACCTGTATGTGGAACCGCAAGGAGCTAATACGATGTATATAGTACAGACACTGATAACCGATACTCTACAAGTCAAATCCTGAGGATGCTATGATAACATACATCAGTCGATACTCCATACATGAACTGTAGAAAGCAGGTATGAAGTATATGGGCATAATAGATGAGTACATTTAAGTATCAAAAAAAATTGGGGTCCAAAAGCAAAGATTTTGAATGCATGAAAACCTAATAATGGCCGAAACTGGAAAAGTCTGATCCTGAGAATTGCTATGCTAACAAACATCAGAAGATACCCCATACATGCACCAGGGGATGAAGTATAAATGGCCTGATACATGTAATTGGTATATTACAGCGCTGACAAACTTGTTCAAAGCAAAGTTGTGAATGCACGAAGTTGGGCAATGGAGCCCGAGAATAGAACTGGAACAGTATGCTATGCAAGAAATACCCCAAATAAATGACATGGAGGGAGATGGGGAAGAGGGTGGTTCTTTCCGCCGATAAATTTTTAAGTTAGATGCAGCGCTGACACTGAAAAGCACAACTCTCTACACCTCAAACAACTGACAATGCTTGATCACATGCTCCAACTCAGTCATCTGATTGGTTCATCATTACAACATATGTAAATTTAATTACTAGCTTATTAACAAAATACTAGCTACAATGACATCATGTCTGGTAGAAAAACTCTAGCAGACAATGAGGGGTCCAAAAAGGGGTTAGAGAAGGATGCAATGCATATTACTCAAACTATATCTAATCAATTAAATTACAATAGAATCAGACATTGTCATGGGGTTACACATTCTTTGTTTAATGCCTGAAAGTAATTTTTATGGGAAAACATTTTTATGGATTGGGAATTAATGATCATGGTGAGAGGATTAAGTTTAACATGACATTGGATTTTAAACCCGTAGATTTTTTAAATCCACATCAAATAAGGAAATTAAAATTCCAATGAATTTACAAGATTTTACATAATTTACTTGCTTGAGCAATGCAGCTGATTAAAATTCCAAATAAGCAAGCATAAATTTTGGTTCTAAAAATGTTATGCAAACAAATCATGGACAGTTTAAACAAAATACAGTTTGACCCTACTATAGCATACTCCATTATAACATGAATTTGAATATCACATGATTGTGGCATAGCTCTCTAAATTTCATGTACATGTATTTTTCTCTTATATGAAAAAAATATATTTTTCTCCTTAAACATATGAAAGATAACACGGAAACATTTATTATAGTTTTGGGGGAAGAGATTGCATATGAATTTTAATATAAGACAATTGTGGCATGGCTCCTGAAATTTCATATGTATTGCTTTCTTGTACATGAAAAAATATTTTTTGTTCTTAAAAGTGCAAAAAATAATGTGCAAAAAGTTTATTATTTCTTTGGAGAAGAGATTGTGTATGAAATTTAATATAGAGACATTGTAGCTTGGTTCCTGAAACTACAAATAAATGCATTTTTCTTGAACACAAATTTTTTTCTTCTGAAAACTATGAAAAATAATGTGTAAAAATTTTATTCAGCAATTAGGCTCAACTTTGCCAATGTTGCAAATTCTGATATTTTTTTGTTATTAATGAAACTACAACTGACCAAACAAGGGCTAATTTTTTTATTTTATTTTAAAATGTACCCAAGAAAAATATTTTTTTTTAGAAAGTTCAAAGAAAATCAACTACTTCTGAAGTGCTGATCATTCTGTATGAATACTAAGCAAATGAAAATATTTTTATAATTACTTGATGCTGACATCACAACAACAAAGCTGGCTTTTAGTGGTGACTTCAATAATGCAAGCACACTTTATCAAAACAAACCAACTACAATCTTCAATGCAAACAAACCACCTTTTATCAAATGAAGTCAGCACCAAACTTAAATAAAATAAAAGGAATCTGATGGATTGTTGCATTTTCTGAAGTGATGGAAACACATTTATTGTACCATGAAAGTTTCCTTTTAAGACAAAAGTTTAGGCTTATGAATGCCACAAATGACAGCTAAAATGTTATTAAATTTTCAATCTTCTGAAACCAAAATTATCTGGCCCAGATAAATGAAGGTGGGGCATCTCATACAGATATTTGTTAAAACTTATTATTTGTTCACATGTTTTCATTTCCTATGAAAATCCTCAACCTTGAGTAGCCTTGGCAAGATGATACAGGTCTCCAGCTGACCCAAATTTATTTTATAACATGTGATTTATTTTCAAATTCATGGATTTTTCATATACATGTAGTGCTTAATGCATTATTGTACTACACAAATGCAAGTTGTCAATATACAAGTATGTTTCAGACTAGTTTTGTCTTCATTTAATCAAAAGCATGTATTTTTTAGCCTGCTTTTATTACCCACCCACCCTGGCCATTTTTGTTGTACATGCATCATTTTCTTCAGCTAACTGACTTATTTGGTTTAAACATGGTTCAATACAGATGCAGTAGGGTTTTAGGGATCCCATTACAATCATGTTATAGTGGGATCTCAATGTACCTTGAAATCCAGAAGCAGTAATATTTCAAAAGTGCCAAATTTTAATCTTAATTTTTTTAACACTTTTAGAACTAATAATATATGTTGTATACAAAAGTCATAGAATAATGCAATTCATAATCACCAACATATCAATCTGTACAATTATAAGAAATGCTTATCGTACATGCAATGACAATGTCAAGTTGTGGTTTAAGTCTAAAATGCTACTCAGTCGGCCTACTCAAGTGAAGTAACATGAAGGAGGAATGGCTCTCACATCCTTACAAACCTTCTGATGGCTGTGCCAAGATAAATATCCATTCCTGAATAATCTCATTCATTTGGAGGACCCAACATACTCCATTATCTTCTCTGTGCCAGAACCTAGAAAACCAAATAAGGCATGCCATGTACTTTTCCAGATTTGTACAATTTTATTTCATGCAACAAAAAAAAAAAGCTCATGATGAGAAAAAAGAAGCAAAGAGGAAGAATATTTATGTACACAAACCTTAATTGCAACAAAATATTTTCAACGAGTTGATGAAAGATTAAAACAAAAAACAAATCCTATGATGTATAGAATCTCTGTGATATAGCTCATAGCTACAAAGTTACATTATATTGATAAGGAAATAAACTAGTTGTATTTTTCAAATACCAGTTTTAACTGTATTTCAGAAGCAACCACTGGGATTGAAAACAAATATCCCTCTAGGACATAAGTTCCAAAATTTAGATTAGTCTTATGTACATATTGAGCTTCTAAATAACAAATTCTGCCCTCTGACCATGCTTTTGTACATCAGGAAGAAGAATCATGAATGCTGATGTTACATTAATCAGTTTTAACAATGATAAGTTTCTTTCTTCATATACATATCATGAACTTAGAATGTGAAACTCTGACAGAATGCCCAGTTTAAAAAAGCAAAAGAAGAGTATCACATCTTTTTGATGAATCATGCATGAGAAATGGTGAACAATTTCCTTGCATAAACATACCCTTGCTTAACATGCATCCCATTCATACTCTTCTATGTAAGTGATGAATCTACAGTACAATTATGTGCATACCTCTCACTAAATTAGTGAGTCCTAATAATTTGTCAAGAAGCATGTCTTGTGATGATTACCATAATAGGTACTAAATTTCACAGTAATCCACAAACATGTTCCTGATCAAAATTATGTCATACATAAAATACAGTGATTAGGTCTAAATGTGTAACAAGTCTATAACAAGAGTACCCTGCAATGCTCTTTACATACATTCTAAATGTTTAATAGTCCTTGTTGATATACAAAATTTTTGCACAAAAAGCATTTTTATTCTCTCAGTAGAAGTGAATTCGATCTTTGTATAAGTTTCTTTCTAACCTTATGTGCAAGCCCTCTGAAAAGTTTCTTGAGAAACTTTAACATACCAAATTTGGTAACGTTTTACATGTCTCGAGTACATACACCATTAAGTGCGGCACAACATTCATTGTCATCAATATTAAACATGCTGTCATGGATTGAAACTCATTCAACTTGCACTATGCAGGGTTAAAAAAATTTTTTTTTTTTTAAAAATTTAAACATTATTAACATTTAAAAAAAATTTAAATCAAATTTTTTATTTTAACAACATTTGCCATGCCATAATACATGTATATGATTATACAGCAAGTGCAAAAATAGATTAAGTTTTCAATTTATTTTCAGAATATATACATAGTTTATAATGTTATGTTTTAAATTACTGACTGGTTTCTTAGTTACAAGAGTAGCTTCCATATGACAGCTGTTGTGGTGGCACTCTACATTTTGTTTAGCAGTCATTTTAGTGTGCTAAGGTCTTTTAAAATTTCCAAAAGTACCATATCCAAAGAAATGTCAGCCACATTACATGAAAGTAGCATTGAGGCATGCCAACATTCTCTCCACTGTGCATGTTTAAAATGAAAACAACTTCACCTTACATACATCACTCTCTCAAAAATAGTGCTGTTTCATACATATAACTATTCCCTGAAATTCTTTATTACAAGTCATATATTGCATGGCACTCAGCTTTTCCAGTGGTAACAATCCTGTCAAAGAAGAACTAAACCTTTTTTTTTCTTAATCATACCAAATGAACCTGGAGCTTATATATGCTGTGCTAGCTGTATAGTTAATACTAGAGCATATAAGCTTCCAACACAAAATTGATAATTACAATTAGCTGAACAGAACCTATCATCCAACATGTGTTTATTTAGAATATAGACTTACATTTTGGTTCAGCAGATCCAACATTTCATTAAATTCACATTTTGACATTCTAATGTTATTTACAATTGATTCAGGTCATAAAATTTCTATAGTTTATCAACACATGCAAAATTTAAAAAAATAATTCAGATGATCAACTTGTTCTTTGGACAACAACTAAATATAAAGTGTAGCAAAATTCCATTGGACAGTAACTAAATGCAGTCTATTCACAATTACATTGGAGAATGATTTAATACAAAGTCTAGTCAAAATTCCATTGCACTGAAGGTAAATACAAAGTCAAGTCAAAATTCCATTTAGCTGCAACTAAATAAAAAAGTCTAGACAAAATTCCACTGAGCAGTGACTAAATAAAAAGTCTAGTCAAAATTTCACTGGGCTATGACTAAATAAAAAGTCTAGTCAAAATTCCACTGGGCAGTGACTAAATAAAAAGTCTAGTCAAACTTCCAAATCAGTATGTTGAAAGCTGAGTAAAGTTAAAAAAAATGCAAGATAGATCAGAAATACAAAACTTTAGACATATACTCAGCCTAATCAGATGCAAGATCAGTTCATACATATATGCATGGCTCTCACTCATGATCAAACCTGTCAAAGACTTTGATGATATAAGTATATATTCCATGTATATAAAACTCTGATCAATAACAATGCCCCAGATTGGTAATATGCAAGTGCTGACAGACAGACAGATGGACACTAGACACATGATGTAGTGCCATACTATATGCTCAACTCTCCTTACGGCCAGATAAGCTAAAAACTGAGACTAGTTGTGCTAATGGGTGCAAGACAGAAGGACAGAAGGTTGGAAGGACAAATGGACATAATGATTACTATAGATGTTAAGGTACAGTAGTCCCCCTCTTATACGGCCACCCCTTCTGCACTGAGAAAGTGGCCTTATAAGGCAGGTGGCCTTTCAAGAGGGGGACTAAATTTTTTGTGAGAAGTATATGTACGAAGTAAGAAAGCTTCATTTTGCAAAGCATTTAATATCTTCGTTTAAAAGCAACAATAACTATTGAACGGTTCCTGTGCTATAATAGTTGACTTATTGCAAATGAATGCTGACTTATATTAATAGTTCTTATTCTTGGCGTAAGCGTGATATATGAGCGGGTGTTGTCATGCACATTGCAGAACCATTAAAAAATGTCATTTGAATCTTGGTACATACGCAATTCTCTTTCCATTTGCTCCATTTTCCCACTGCTGCCAAATAACTTATCGATTATGATGTTATTTATTCAAGTCTTTTCAACATAAAATTGTTTTATTCGAGTCTTTTCTACCTAAATTTGTTTGGCCAGTCCCCCTCCCCACCTCACCTGAAATCGTAGACTATAATAACCGATGTTTTCAGAAATAATCATCTTCGTTTATGTGATGACATGTTAATGTTTGGTAAGGAGTTATTCGATGTTGCTAACTGTATGCGATTTAATTATGCAGACGACACATTTGTTGAGAGGACGAAATGCTTTCTTCATAAAGAAGCGAGAAGTTGTGTTACGTAATTTTTCGGTCTTTGCCTAGTACCCTGTTTCTATTTTTAGCCAATGCTGACCGTGTGATCTTGACATTACGTCCAGTTATAATCGTCAATGTGGCAACTACCAGACTGATAAAACAATTATTTTCTCCATTTAAACAAGATGCGGTGTATTTTTAAAGGCAGCGATTGTCACGTGATTCATTAGTCATAGTCTGGTTCCCTATTGTTTTTATATTTTGTTTCTTACTCTAAGTTCGAAAAACGGCTAGGATGTGTACCCAGATTTGATCTGAACAATATCACCTTGTGACCATTAAGATTTATAAACTTTACAATTGTTGCGTAATAGCCATTAATTATGTAAGTTAACAAGCTCCACTTCTAGCTAAGGGAAGCAATAAAGGCTACCAAACCATTTTCCCTGCAGACTTTTGTATTGTACCTCAATTTTGCCACTTACTACTATTAATAAGTGTAATCTTAAGAATTATCAGTGGATAAACCGGACATCTTATGAAAACACCCAGTAAAGATATACCGATTACCTTTATGTAGGGATTAAAATTTGAGTCTTTCTCTGCTTTAAGGAATAAATGTGGCTTCTCGTGAGGTGTAAAGGATACAATATTAACCTTCGTGGTACATGTAGCCTACTTTTTTGAAGAACGAAAACCTGACATCGGGAAACAGAAATCGGATTACTTAACACAATTAGAAAAAAAAATTGTTCTAGATACATATTACAAAATAAAATGCGGCCGCTTGTGAGCGGTAAATTTGATGTTTTTGCAAAATTATGCTGGCCGCTGTTCGCCTTAGCCGGGTGGCCTTTCGTGAGGGGTAATTTTGAACACAAATTCGTGGGTGCCTTCAGATTATGGCTGTAAGGAGCGGGTGGCCGCTGGTGAGGGGGGGCTGTTCAAGGAGGGGACTACTGTATAAACATTTAACTCACCAGGTTTTCTTCAACTTTCATCTACAACAAGGCAAAGAACTGTTTTATACTCATATAAAAGTTGGATCAACTATAAACTGCACAGGCCCAGATCTGCACTCACGTAATGCACCAGTAGAACTTATATATTCAGTTGGTTAAAAGTAATCAGTAGAACAAAAACAGACCCAGATCTGCAGTATTGTTTGTAATGCACCAGTACAACTGTATTTATTCAGTCTGTTAGAATAAGTAGAACAAAAAAAGACCCAGATCTGCAGTTACATAATGCACCAGTACAATTGTATTTATTTAGTTTGTTAGAAGTAATCAGCAGAACAAACAAAAGAGACCCAGATCTGCAGCCACATAATGCACCAGTAGAATTGGATATATGCACTTTGTAAGAAGTAATCAGTGAAATAAATAACCAAGACCAACATAAATAACCAAGAGTCTGACATGCTAACTGTATTATGTGATGTCAGATCAGCTGAACTCTACTTATAAGCAAGTACTGACAGTTCATTCACCTGATGATACATGTGGGTAAAATGAAAAGATCATTGCAAGTTCATATGCTGGATTTAAATGGATGGGTAATAATTATGACTTGAAACTCTGAAAATACATCAGCTAGACTCGATGATAACAATTATCTTGTTATTTACACAAAGAAAAGACCCATAATTTGGCCAATTTGCAACTTGATGACATACATATGAAGTGAATTTTTGTGAAATGTGGAGTGTAATGTAAATATTTAATTCTATCATTTAGACAGCTTGAGAAAGTTACTGTGATTGTTTTATCAATAATGGCATACGGACCAGCTTTGTTTTCATATAAACCACATTATGGAAATTTTACAAAGTTATCAATACTTACATTGTTTGATGTATATACATATGTAACACTGCACAGAATGAAACAGTCATACTGATGTGATTTGTTGTATAATTGTTGTTGTTGTAGGGTTTAATGACATTTTTCAGCTCAAGATAGGCTATACATAGTGGCCAGTAAAAATGATACAGGAAGAACATTGGAAAACTCTGGAAAGAACCACTGACCTGCGAGAAGCTATTGGCAAGCTTTCTCACATACCCACACTGGCTGAGCGAGGCTCTAACCCATGCAGACAGAGAGGTGAGATGGCAGTGATCCATAAGGGTGAGTGCTTTGGACTTGGCTACTCTGGGCCACTTTATTGTATGAACTGATGTCAAATAAGGAAGACCGGCCCAAATAACCATAATTTACAAGCAGGAAATCGGTTGCATGAAGTTCCTTTCACTATTTCATGGGTGGGATTTACTAGTTTATATCAATACACAAAGTTGATTATCAGATAACATTTGCAAGTCAATAAATGTGGGTTTTGAAGAAAATGCTGACATTACTCACAAAGAAAATTAGGATGATGTCATGATGTATGTGATGACATCATACAAATGCATCGTAGTAGAGAAACAAAAATCTACAGGTTACTGTAATGTGATGTGGGATAAAAGTGAGGGAGAATATGTATTTTCTGCATACAAGGGCATGTGAGGAAATATGCCACCAGAAGGGGGAATAAAATATCAACACACCTTTTATACTCCTTGGTTACCGTTGGCATGGAATCTGTAGCGTAGGATGAAAGTCCCAAGAATCTACACAACTCTGTTGCCCAGTTACATTGATCTGCAATGATGATCTCTTCTGAGATGATGTCATGCTGAACAGGTGTACCACCAACAGTGCCCCTGGGTCTACTTCCTGCCAAATCATATTCGGTGGGTTTAGATGTGATGCTGGTTGCCACAACACCAGGCTTCCAACTGGCATTTCGGGACACATCTTTGAGTATTTGAAGAATAACCTGGAGAAAAAAAATGCAGTCATTCATTGTTTGTAATTATCTTTCTTTCTATCTGCTTCTTTCAAGTAAATTGACAGGGACAATTTGATTTTGGACAACCATGGAGTGTCAGCAAACCCGGTTAAATTAATAAATTAAAAAATAACATTTTTTCAACAATTAAACACTGCATGAAAATCCAGTTCCACCAAAGGATAAAAATGTAGTCTCCATTAATTGCTTTCAACTATGTTTACATTAATAGGACAAAATGTTAACATTTACAACTGAAAATGTACACTTTTAAAAATGAGACTTTTCTAACAATATTATGTTTGTTGAACAGTAAATAAGACTAATCCATGTAAGTAAGAATCATATTCTGATATGGTGCTTTAGTCTGGTTTGGTGGTTTAATGCATAGTAACACAAGTTTGTTATTTCATGCCAAGACAAATGGGGTAGAGTGCCTTGCCAATGGACATGCCATGGAGGTTGATCTGGATTGATTCAATGGTAGGATAAACTCACTCTGGTTCACCTGTTGATCTGATGCTACTCCTATGTTAAAAGGACCTTTTCTTGAAAGATAGAGAAACATTTATGTTGCCTTTCCATGTACTGGACCATATTGCATCA